>JAGSMT010000505.1:0-68710 GCA_029286875.1 Lamproptera curius | reverse complement strand
TGAAAACAGAAAAATAAATTCTGATCAAGATGTTGCATCCTATTTTGAATTTTTTTTTCAGACGTTTCTGTCTCCACCACAAAGTCACTTGTTTTTTCTCCAACTGTTGCCGAGTCCTTATTAAAAAAAAAATTTGAAAGAATATAAGATAATATTTATATTAGTAATGTAAGCGATAAGGATATTGTGTCCGCTTTTAAATCTTTGGACATTAAAAAACTGTAGATCTGTCGGGGATTTCTGTTAACGTGCTAAATTCTATTATTGATGTTATCTCATCTTCCCCGGCAGATAGTTTTAATGATTGTTTTACATGTGATAAATTTCCTGAACTGATGAAACTCAGTAAAGTAATTCCGGTATTTAAATCAGGCAGTATTACGGAACCCAATAACTTTAGACCTACTTCTATACTGCCTGGCAAAGTTTTGAGAAAATAATTCTTAAACATTTACTTAAATATTTTAATTCACATAATATACATAATAACAAGCAATATAGTTTTACACGTGGTCGTTCTATAACTGATGCATTTGCCCATTTTGTTAAACTATATTTGAGGCATGGAAAGGGTCGCATAATGCTTTAGGTGTCTTCTGTGACTTAATCAAAGCATTTGACTGTGTACAGCATGATACTTTGGTTGGGAAATTAGTCCACTACGGCATCAAAATTGCCGCACTGACTTCGTATTTGAACTATCAAACTCAGAGAAATGATTTGATCTCCCGGGGCTCCGTTAGGTATGGGGTCCCACAGGGATCTTTTCTCTTTCTGGTCTATATTAACGCCCTACAATATAGGTTGAGAACAAAAACGAGATTGTATTATTTGCTTATTACACTTCTTTACTATTTAGAATAAAGCGACGTAACTTGCAAAATGACAATGTAAATAATACGCCTTTGAAAATAGGATACTGGTTTAGTGCAAATAATTTAATGTTAAACACAAATAAAACAAAATGTATGAGGTTTGTGACTTCTAATGTTCCTCAAGCTAGGTGTGATGTGTTCGTAAATGGATAAGCGCTGGACCACGTAGATTTTATTTCTCGGCATCACAATAGGCTGAGGACTAAGCTTAGCTCAGCGGCTTATGAATTCAAGAAAATTAGACCGATAATGAGACAGCTCTTTTAGTATATTTTAGTTATTTTCACAGTATAACGTGTTATGGTATTCTACTTTAGGGAAACGCGGCTTATATATTATACAGGATTAAAGGAGAGCGATTTGGGCAGTCTATAACTTGGGCCCCAAAAAATCGCTGAGAAAATTGTTTACTGTAATCAATGTAATGACTTTTTTTCTTTATACTTATTTGAAAATATTATGTATGTTCAAAAACATAAAAAAGATTTTGTAAAATATTGTGAAACTCATAATATAAATATTAGGAAAAAGGATAATTTTTTTTCTTTTGAACACCAGGCTCCGAAGAACAACGAAATCTTGGGACAATGTATACTCGTCTACAATAAAATGCCAGAAAACGTTCAGCTTTTTATCTGTAAATAAATTTTAAAAAGTTGTAAAGGAATGTTTGTGTGTTAAAGGTTATTATTGTTGTTATGACTACTTGATAGATAACACACCATGGTAATGAACTGTTCGCTCCAGGCTATTTCAAACTGTGGTGAAAAGACTGTGATTAACTTATTGAAAGAAGGAATAAAAAAGTCAGTGGCTTCCATTTCCGAACCGGTGGTAGTTTATTTGACAATCCATAAGAAAGTGTAATGCTTCCTTATTGAATAAAGATATTTGGCTTAGACTTGACTTTGGTCTACAATAAAATCTGAAAGAGTATTTATCTATTATGTAATAAAAAACCCACAATAACCATTTTATTTATTTCATTGCTTTTAAAAACACTTTTATAATTGTTCAACTGAGGGCAATAATAAAAGCTCATTTAATTGAGTCCTTATTTATCTTTAGTAATGTTGATAAGATATTGTCTTAAATCTTTGGGCATTAAAACTGTGATCTTGCGGGATTTATAAATCCTTAATTATGTATCTCATCTGCTGGATAGCTTTTAATGATCTTTCAATCGTGAAAATTTCGACTGTATGAAACCAGTAAAGTTATTGACGGTATTTAAATCATGGCAGTATTACGGACCCAATCACTTTGGATGGCTAGTTTCTGTACATTCAGACGCTTCTGCAAAATTTTGAGAATACATTTAACATCATTCTCTCAATTTTAATCATATTTTATACAGTAATATAGTTACCAACGGAGTCGTTCTATAACGATGCAAGCCATTTGTTGAAACTATATTTGAGGCATGGAAAGTGGTCGTAATGCTTAGGTGTCTCGACTTAACCAAAGCATTGACTGTGACATCATGATTTGATTGAGATCAGATTGCCTAATAACTAGGGAATACACAATGCAAATTGTTAAGCCGCAGGAATCAACCCACGACTCGGATGTCTAGGTCATTGCCTACCTAGTAGGAGTGTTACGCTGACTACACGAAACAAAAATAAACATGCCCTTCAAACTGGAACGTAGTAGTATTTCCACAGTAGTGCTTTGTGGCAGAAATAGGCACCGCATTGGTACCGCCCCAGACGGCCCCATCTGTAAATGGGGACCTACTACCTTAAAAAAATACTTTTCTACTTTGCTGTAAGTTGCTGATTTTTTAAACCAAAATCACAATTTAACTAAGGTTATAATCTAAAAAGTATAATTTATTGCAGACGACTAAAATTTCCAGGAATAACAGAGCGGTATTATGTTGCCATGTGAATTATTAAAACATTTAAAAAAAAAAATATTAAAGTTACACAACATAACCCTGACGTGTAAAGTAACATGTATAACTTACACTAACTCTAATAATTTTTCATATTTATACCTTTAGAAATATAAAGAATGTTATTTAAATATGGATGACCGCTTCGCATTTGAAGTGGCCGACTCAAGTATGTTTCGGAACTTTACAACGTACAGTGACAGATGATTTCGAAAGCCCAGTGAGTTATTATTATATGAGAAATAACCTGTTTATGTGACACGTTACTTATGACATTACGATATGATTAATTGACCGTAAAAAGTATACTAAACATATATAGACAACAATACTGATTTAACAAACTACGATCACATAAATTTGTCGTATCACCAAAAATATAATGCTTCAGAAAATGTGTGTTAAATATATAATATAGAAAATTAAAGGGACTGATATAAATTTTATTAAAACTGGTTGAAGACTGAGACATATGCAATTTTATTAAAAATATTCCACTATTTTTTTAATTTTCATTTTAAAACACATGCTTTGTAATAAGTTAATCAGAATATCTTTCTTTTGTTTCGATATTAATATCAATGAAAAAAATACAGCTTTTATCGAATTTATGTACTTAAATTAAATATGAACAAAATCTTGAAATCGCATCTGCGGATGTTAACCTTTAAATATTATAAGGTAATTTTTATTTAATTATTTAATAAATAAAAGAAGAAGAATTTTAACAACTTATTACAAAATTATAATAACATAAACTATGAAATTTTTACAAAAAAAAAATCGATTTCAAACAGCATGTAACTACTTTGCGGAATATAAGCGTCGTGCCTTGTCCGTTCTCCGTACGAAATTGTATCGCGTTTGTTGCCACCGCATACTAAATCTGATAAATTTTAAGGTATTCATTTAAAAAAATGTCGTCTATCTCACGTTGTATCTGAGAATATGTATAAAGAATGAAGAATTTTCCTGTTTTTGTAATTTTTAAAAATGTTTACAATTAAAAATGTTTACAATAAAATGCTTATTGTACGTTATTCTTAAAAAATAGATATCTGCTAATACGGACTCTACCATGGACCAACTCAAGTAGTACAATTGTGTAAGACATACTTTATGTCCGCGGTTCAGTTTTGTGAGCGTTTGTAATTTAATCGCATGATGTTCTGATTTTTGGTGGCGTAGTTTTTTTATTTCCCAAATATGTTTTAAACTACTTATCATAAACTAATAAAAAACGGGGCCACAAGGAAGCTAATATCTATCATAGAAAAACAGAATAAATTAAATTGGAATGCTAGGAGCGGAGCAACGACGCAACATATATAAAAAAAACAAACGCTCCAAATTTACTACCTCCTTCTTTTGGAAAGTCGATCTAAAATGGGACCACTAAGAGCGGAGCAACCAAATAATATACGTAAGGGACCTCCTTTTTTTAGGAGAAATTATAAACCTTGCTTTTAATAAATTAAAAAAAAAATTCAACATGAAATCATTGTTATCCTTATAAGAAGCTGCTTGGTGGCTACGTTGTTGTATCTAGTTAAGCTTAACTTCACATCGCTATAAATATTTAGTACCTGGATTTCCTTTAGATATAAGCCTCCTTCCGATTTCTGCTTGGATGTTATTTGTTCTTGACGACATCTTGCATACATGGAAAATAAAGTATTCAGAGAGCATCCGGTGTTCCTTTTGAAATGAATATCAAAAGGTGAGCAAGCCATCTGGTATTCTTATCAATACCAAATACATATTTATTGACAAATCAACTACAAGCGTTTGCTACTTAAACTCATGGGGAAGTGACAATGTTATTTTAACTTAAACTAGCAATGCTAAAATATATAAACATATGTAAAATATATTAATATATCAACGCTTATAATATTTGTATAATATTTTTCTTGTGTTTTTTATATAAGTTGTGTAGTTGTTTAGTTGAAATTAAAAGATTTTTGAGTATACCTAAACCACTGCTCAGGTATCACGTACTAAATAGTAATTAAAGAGGCGGATAAAATATTGTTACATTTATAACATATAAGTACAATCAACTACTTAAAAGGTCAAAGTATTTATATTGGAAAATCAAATAACAAAGTATCATATACATATAATGCTTCCTATATTTATTCTATTTTACTTTGTATTTTGATTGATATCGCATAACAAAGCAAAAAGTATATAAAAACAATATGAAGTCTGTATTACGAGAGTCGTCATTAATTCATGGATTTGTTTGAAATTAATAAAATTGGTAAAAAAACTATACTTAGAGAAAGATCCCCACCCCACTGAATAGTATCAAGAATAAGTTAGAATATTTTGATATTGTCAATTTTGTTTTTCATTAAGTGCTAGTTAATGTTGGTCTTATGTGCGAGACTTTTTTAAGGTACCGAAATACTTGAACGTCTAATAAATTTCTAAATTAAACTTTCGATCCTCTTACATGTGCAATAACCTTTGTCATTATTTTGTCCCGCATTGGGTAATTACAATGACAAACTTCTATAACGAATTCATTTACCTATAAGATAGTGATTTTGCATTAACTCTATGAAAATACTCAAGCATTATAATAAAATATTGTGGCTTTCTTGTGTACTTTCTGTATGTTGTGTTGCGACTGAATGCGTTTTGTCTATATATTTAAAAAGAGAGATTAATTTGAGTGGATTTTATTACAAGCGATTAGTGATAATTTTCTCTGTAAAAAGCAATGTAGTTAAATAATAAATTATTTCAGCGATCAATTTATTTTTACAACACCTTGCTGATAAAATTTGCAATACGTATGAAATTATGGTTACGATTTAGTAGTTTAGGTCAATTCAAAGTTCATTAATAATTCCGTCTACTTTGAAATATGTAACACTTAGTGTCATTAGTTATACCGGTTCATGTAACAATTACTTATTATCTTTGTACCGTAATGCCTGAGTGATAATAATTGTTACCCTTAAAACATTATTTGTTGGACAAAGTAATAATAGATTATTTATGCACGTTAAAACTTCTTTTACAACAATTTTTTTTTTCTATATATCTTAAGAGGCCCACATAATACGAAAATCTATTATTATATAGGTTTCGAATAGGTATAGAAATGTCATAACGATGCTAAGTTATTATTTTGCTCACATTAATACTACATGTTATTGAATAAAAGGACTTTTAATGGATATTATTTACACACTTACATTTTAATTCTCGACAGTTTTCAGCGACCGTGGTCACGGAATACACTGAGTTGTTTTGCTCCTTGTTGCATGCCAGATCTCAATCGTTTTACTTTTTTTTTAGTCCGTACCAAACCGACCTATGCAAAAAGAACTTATTTTGTCATACACATAACTTTTAGCGGTATTATACTTGGGTTTGAATTTTTATTTGTTTATTATGGAGCCCCAAGCAGGCAGTACCTCCCAACCATGTATCTTTTCGAAATTTTATTTTTTTTCTTATCGCAATATATCATCACGGATCATCCTTCATAGGAGTAGGTGATTTTAAGCGTGGATCCCACCCACTTTTATTGCGCAAAATACGTTCAACTCTACGGTGTACGGGGTTGCCATGACAGTCTTCTACCTGTGGCTTGCACAAAAATACACTGATTGTAAATGATTAGAATTATAATCGATGGAATAGTATACTTTAAGTAGTTCAACTAAGATAATTGTGAACAGTTCACAGAAACGATTTGAACTAAAAAATACGTATCACCCATATTTATTTAGTCGCAAACAAACTATGTAAATAAGCAAATATTTTTAAAATTAGTACTAATGTCTGGTTTTTCTATTTACACAGAATATAACATCGGTTTGCAGAATAAGATTATAATAGAATATCTTACGAGGTATGATCAATTTACGTTGCTGTGCATAGTGTACATTTAGGAGGTCCTAATGAGCTTGCATCATCAGGACCGACATAAACCAATATTTTCCACGTTTCTGCAACTGAATAAGCCAATTTTTTTAATTCTAACAATATCCACTTTTTAATTTACACAATATCGTACGAATGATATTATTTCAAAGTATCACTGAAAACTGCAAAAATCAAATAGAGTTAAATATGACCAAAAAATCAGGAAAATTGAGAAACATATCTATAGGAATAAATTAAATTGGGTTGTTGGTTTGTAACATAAAAATAACTGTTTTCAAATAATGACATTGTGGTAAAACCGATACATATAAGATCTTTTTTATTATTTTGGTGTTTGTTCTCGCTAATCTTTGTAACGGGAGGTCCGATTTTGACGGGACTGTATCTGGAAGATAGCTGATATAACATGGAAAAATTTAGGCTATTTCCTTTAAAAAGAAAATCACACGCGGAATAAGTCACGCGCAACAGCTTATAAGTTTTAGTAAATTATAATATACACAAAAATAATTATTTGAATATTTGTTAGTTGAATTATCACAATTACGTTAGTATGACTAGATTTTTATAAACATTGAATTTCTAAGATTTGCTAATAGGTTTTATGTGTTTACAGCGCTATTTTGCTGAACAGCGAAAACCTTTTAATTTCAATACCAATATCTTTAAATCCACTTAAGAAATGTATGGCAAATAAACCGAGCGTAACAGTAAAAGTCACTTATAAAATCAGATTTAATAATCTATATTAATATTACAAAAAGAAATGATTTGTATTTTTAGGTATATATATTTAATAAAGTAAGCGAAATACTCCATGAGTAACATAGCTTACTTCTAACACCAAACTTTTCAAACTTATTAAAACTTTTCAGAGAATTTTCTATGGTAAAGGTGGGGATATCAGCTGGACAGACTGCTACATATATAGAACGATAGAGCAGCACCGGATTATACTGAACCAGGAATAATGTACAACGACAGTCATCATCATCGTCAGCCTTTGATAGTCCACTGCTGGACATGGGCCTCCCTAATACGGGGTGTATTATCCATCCATTAGGTTTTGACCGATCCTACCACGCTAGTCCAATGCGGTTGGTGGGTGGACCGACTTTTAAATGCCCATCCGACGCATGGATCATCTTACTTATCAGACAATTGGGTGATCGGCCCAAATCTCCTAACCAACTAGGAAACAACAATGAAAATTTATTGAGTCCCCGCAGGATTCGAACCCATGACCTCTGGATTCTAGACCACACGCCTATACCACTAGGCTACAACGACAGCGTTGGTGACGATTTATCGATTCACCCTGTGTACTTTGGGCTGGAATAAATCTGATTTACTTTAGATTCTGCCGCAATTAAACGCGGCATATATTTCAGTAAAAGGAACTGCTGTAATAAATTGCATCATTTAAATGTGGTGACATATTTAATTTGTTTTATTCAAATTATTCTTACTAATGTTATTAAAATCATGCAAATCTTTAAAAGGTTTATGTATGCAAATTAATTACTTTTATCATAAAGCTCATATATCACGTGAACTGAGTGGTCTTTGCATTTAGCTTGATATTACACCGAGGGACCTTTAACGGATTCTCAGCCACAGGAATATTGAAAACGTAAACTCTATATTATTTGTTCTATTTAGTCGATTTACTAAACTAAAATTTGATTATGAACTATTTAGACCTAAAGTACTTCCTATATATTTGCTCATTGGTATCTCATTTACCTACTTCTTCAACGGCTTCGTGCCATTGCACGTACTATATATACTATATACTGTCCCATCAATTATAATTCTTAACTTTTGTTTAATTATTTGCACCTTAAAAAATATACGACAATTAATTTAATCGGGTCATTATAGATTCAAAGCTATTTTTATTTTTTTTATTAATTCTCTTCTTCTATTGCGTTAATATCTACAGTACACAAATAGTGCACTAATCACATCAATAAAAAATATGTGTTCATAAATATTATTAATTGTTGCATGGCTGTTTTTTAATGATACCAATTTCTAAGTTTTAGTGATATCTTAAGTATGGCCGTGATCATGGACGCTGAAAAGAGTCCGAAACGCGCGTAAATAACAAAAAAATCGTAAAATAATGAATTTGATATCTTAAATAATTTAAAATGATGCCATTTGATTGTATTGACTTTGAAATATGATATTTTTAAGTCGCAAACTTTTCAAATATTTGTACGACGAAGTAGCTTTATATTTTCCAAATAAAATATTGTATGCCAATCAAACATAAAGAGAGCACAGTGCTCGTAAAACGCTGCATACGTTTTTATTTTCGATTGTTTGCGTTTACTGTTTATACTCGCAAGTAAATATTAATGTTTTTGAAGTGTTCTTATTTATAAAAAAACGTCTTTAAGAATTTATGTCATGAATACAAATTAATATAGTTTAACTCTATTTTTCCTTGTAGTTACTTCAATTATTTTGAGTTTTGCTTACAAGCAATAGGTTGTCATTTAAATCGAGTTTGGATTCCTAAGTATGTATGTTTTTCTATATTTAAATTTCGATGTAAAAATTAAAGGGACAAAGTAAAAAACAGAACCAAAAAAAATTAAGAATTAAGGCATATACGTATTATAAAATTTCACTCGGCTACTCGTACTACTGCGAGTTTTAAGAACACGATCAACATCTCAAATCACTGGCCTCGCTTCACAATAATATGTGATCCCTGAAGAGCACTGAATTTTTTAGAGAGCTGGTTAAACCTTTCGAAGTGACTTAAGCTCTCAGTGATTGGATGTAATAAGTTAGTGGGAGGAAATTTATTCATGACCATTTTGTAGGGCTGTCTCTACGGTTTAGTGTCGTTACCAAGAAGTTTTGCCTATCGGGACACTTTTCCCGATTATTCTTGCATGGGATTTCAAATTATTAAGTGCACCAAGTCAGTTATTTAAGCAGATTATGTTTATTTTTTTTAAAGCATGAAATCTAATTAACTATCTTAAATATGTAACTGAGATTAAGTATCTTAATAAAATCTGTTTTTAGATGACAACTCTTAAAGCTTATAAGAGCGTGACTGAATTTTAAAGAATTTTTTATATATTTCCGTAATTTCATTACAAAAATTTATTCATTGCGTCCTGAGAATCACAAGGAAATAGTTTAAATAAGAATAAAGAGTTGCCCACGAGACGGCACGACGTACATTTAAGTTTCAGCTCTCAACTAGAAAGGATTAGGTTGATTCTAACCCAAGCGGAGCTACCGTGCACATTCATTAATATAGAAGGAAATGGAATAAAAAAGTAGTTACTGCTAGAACTTCTTTGTAGTCATTCATATGCATCATTCTTATTTTTATTATTGTTTACCTTTCAACCATAAAGTGTTTTGTCTTGTCGTAGCCTAAATCTAAGAAATATGGGTAATAATTTATTAAATCAATCTATAAAAAAGAAACCTTGACGCAAGAAAACTTACACGAAATTAATCGTATCTTCACTTTTGTGTGTAGTTCCTGAGTTATGTTAATTCGGCTTTTATTGGACCATAATTACTTGATTATATATAAATATGAATTGCTTTATTCTGGTCACCATAAGATGCTAAGTCTCTTTCACTCAGTAGAACGCTGACGACAGTGCCTTTCAAACCAGAACCCAGTAGTGTTTTATATTTTTTTTGAGGCAAAAATCGGCACTGCGGTGGTACTTTACTAGTCGTTCCCCTGAAAAAGGAGACCTACCACCTACAAAACACTAAAACAACTGGCTTGTGCTTGCGTTTGTAAATTGTCCTTTTGAGAAAAGGAATTGATTCATTCTTAGGAGCTCTGACAAGCAAATATCTTCAATATTCAACCAGGACGCAGCACAGCAGGAAGGCGTTTGAAGAATGCATCGAGAAAAGCAAACGTCGCAGGTTGGAAATTTTATAACAAATAGACGATTCTGCTATAAATACTTTATTTAGTGATTCCAATCAATCGGCCGACAATTCTTTAAAATTTAACTCTGATGAAATCGTGTATTTTATTACTGAAGCTAAAGTAACTAAACACCAATACATTTTATTAAAAAACTTAGTTAATTCTAAAATACTAAATGCATTTTAATATTATCAAAAAGTGTTAGCAGCCAAAAAACATTGTTACCCAACTGATATTAGCGTAACGGAATCATCTGCTAAGATAATTTGAAATCGTAGTTAGATCATACGTCAAGTCGAATTGTTGAATCTTAAAAGCCTGTTTTAGATAATTTTCAAATTTAATCTTTTAAAGCGAATGTGTCTTAAATGGTAAAAGGGGTTTCGATGGCAGCACAGGCCATAGTGAATACAAGCAGAAACTTTCAGATTCAGCTAACGATAATTCGAGATTATTTGTAACTTCTTATGTACGGCTACAACTTATATGTAAATCAAACAACATTAATGAATCAATTATTTTGAAAAATCCACGCCCTTCTTCTACTAGGTGGTGCCTACAAATTCGTTTCCAATTTACTAAGAAATCAAAGGAAGTTTCTTTACAATAACAAAATTATTTCAAAATTCAAATCGATGATTTAGTGCACTCTTTAGTTGTTATTAATGATCGCGAAAATAAAATCTCACACACTTTACAATTTACTATGTTTGGTGGTAAAGTGTGTTCTGTGATTTATCTACGAGTAGGTATTACATGTGTGGTGCAACACCAAAAGAGATGAATGACTTAAATAAATGTTTAAACAAGGTCCCTGACGCTAGTAAATTTGAGTTCGGCTAATCTCCGCTTTATTCATACATAAGATTTTTTGAATATTTCATTCACGTTTTGTATTGAATTAATTTTTAAAGATGGCAAGCTTGTTCAGCCACGGATAAAAGCGTCTCTTGCTCAGTGAAAAGAGTTCATTCAGCAGCAGTTTAGGGAAAAATTAGGCATGATTGTTGATAAACCCCGAAGTGCAGGAACTGGCACATCCAATGATGGAAATATTGCACGTAAATTTTTCCATTACTCAGAAATTTCTGCCGAAATGACAGGTATTAAAAAAGATCTAATGGACATATTTAGTCACCTTCTGCAGAGTCTATCATCAGGGTATAAAATAAATTCACAAAGATTTAAAAGTAATGCTTTTGATATGGCACAAAATCCTTGTTGAGGAATATCCTTAATAAACCCCTGAAGCGGAAGAAGTGGCACATCCAATGATGAAAATATTGCACGTAATTTTTCCATAACTCAGAAATTTCTGCCGAAATGACAGGTATTAAAAAGATCTAATGGACATATTTAGTCACCTTCTGCAGAGTCTATCATCAGGGTATAAAATAAATTCACAAAGATTTAAAAGCACAAAATATTATTATATATATAGCACAAAATCCTTGTTGAGGAATATCCTTGGTATAATTTGCCTTCATCTATGCATAAAGTTTTAATGCACGCTTCAGATGTGATTAAAAATTGCTATATTGTCTATCGGTGAATTATCTGAAGCGGCTGCCGAATTTTGTCACTAATTTATTAAACTATTTAGACAAGATAACATTAGGAAACATTCCCGAGAAGTAATTGATCTTTTAAAAAGACTTCTTCTTAACTCAAACCCACTTATTTCTAGAGTTACCTTGTAAGAAGTCAGTATTAACAAAAGAAATGTTGGAATTATTATATACTTAAACTATATTGCAATAAAAGAAACCTGTAAATATTGTGAATTATAATGTTTTCTATTATGTAAAAAGACGATGTTTTATATAAATACTATGTTCAGTTTTCTATTATCTAGTAAATTTTATTATTTATATGTAAATTAAGCTATTTTCGTAAATAATTTATAAATAAAACTTATTTTATTGTTACCTACTATTTATTAGTATGGTTAGATCCATTTTTTAAGAATATATATCTACCCTTTTAAAAATATTATTATTGTTATACTTGATATTATCATTTGAACCTTAAACCAATAATTTCTTAGATAAAAAAGAAAACATTTCATTTTTAATTTGACATACAACCTCTATGACCTTTCCTAGAAACATGGACCACTGTGCAATGAGACTGATGTATTTTGTGACCTTTCCAAGAACTATGAATATTTGCACAGCATGTATCATCATCATCATCATCATTGTCTATCAGTTCTACCGAACATAGAACTTTTTTTATGAACGCCAAGACAATAGCAGTATCGTCGTCGTCGTTTCAGCTTGTCAGAGCCCACTGTTGAGCATAGGCCTCCCCCATAAGTCGCCAAGAGGTACGATCCTGTGCAACTGCATCACGACCTCCTGCACATTTGCACAGGTCGTCACTCCATCTGGTGGGGGTCGTCCGACACTGCGATGGCCAGTACGAGGCTGCCACTCGAGAACCTTTCTTCCCAACGGTTATCGGTTCTAAGAGCTAATGGCTGGCCTATTGCCACTTCAGCTCTAATTTTTCGGCTATGTCGGTTACCATGGTTCTTCTGGGGATGGCTGCGTTACGCACTTTATCACGCAGAGAAATACGAGCATAGCCGCTCCATAGCTCGCTGAGTGACTTGGAGCTTCCTCATACAGCCGTCAGTGAAGGACCATGTCTCAGTGCCATAGGTCATCACTGGCAACACACATTGGTTAAAGTTTATTAAAGATATCATAGCAGTATGATTGTTATATATTATTATTGATCAAAAATAACCTAACATACAAGTAAAGTAAGGGATAACGATTCATGTTAACCTATATTAGAAATTATTCGGTGCGGTGGTAAGTAAAACTGTATTAAGAGCCAATTTATGTGTCGAGAATGTATTATTTATTCAGTTTAAAACAATTTGAAATTTTGCCTTAAACGCTCTTGGTAAGTCTGTCCTATGGAGTGAGACATTTGAGAGATTTTACTGGTCAGCAAAAGCTCAATGTTATCTTGATTAAAATATATATATATATATATATATATATATATATATATATATATATATATATATATATATATATATATATATATATATATATTATATTTATTATTGCCTTTGTTCCATAGAGCAAGTGACATACCGTGAACTTCAAACTGTTTAATACACCATTTAAAGTTCATGGTGTGCTATTAATTCACGAAATGAATGAGCAATTACACGTCGATAGATAAATAACGGTGTTAGTGCTTAAGAAGCTATTTTATTACAAATGCGCTCCCAGAATGGCGCGAACTTTATAGATAGTGATCAGAAGATAGCGGAAGAAACTACTAACGGCTTAGATTTATGAATTTACGAAGCCAACTCACATACTTATCTTTTTAATATAGCATAGCATATGTGCCATACTAACCGCTTCGTTGGGACATAACTAATCAAACTTAGACGCTTTCCGCTGAAAAGAAGGTATTTCATTCTTATGCTAACAAATATTATCGCAAATTTCTTTCGGGGTAGACTATCTCCAGTTCCTTGTGACACTACCATCAATTATTTTAATAATATGTTTTTATGTTATAGAATAGCCATAATATTGCAATAGCAATTTATTGTTCTTACTAAAAAATATATAATTTGAGGAAGCAAAGAAAATGAAATTATCAATCACAGGAAATTTCTTTTTTTCCTTTTAGATTTTATTTCTAACGAAATTATGGCTGATTAAATAATATAGAAAACTAGGATGATAAAGAGGTTTAAGCAGTTAAATTGAATTTTCATTTATGAATTTTATGTCACCTCTCCCTGTAGACCAATTGAGATATTTATTTTCTGTAGATAGTTGTTATTATAATAGTACCATTGTTGAATTAAAAAAAAAATATTATAACTTCACAGATATGTAATAAATGAAAAGTAATTTTGATTTTCAACGTTATAAAATATCATAAGCCTGCGCGATTTAAATTTAAAGCAAGTAATTAAATAAGTAGGCAGTCAAGGCAACATATGGACTATGAAACCGAAACGTCAGATTTGTAAATACACTGATTAGAAAGTTATCGTAATTGTTAATTTGTTTTTGTTATTATATAAAATATTAACAATAACAAATAATTGTTAATTATTAATTAGTTGTCAATTATTGTCAACTTAAAAGTCTTAATTATCTCGTGTTGATTTGTTTCTATTAAAATAAATATTAGTATGCAAAATACTACTTCTCATATTTCCTTTTTTTTATTAAAGACGACGGTGAGGAAATAGCAATTCAGTTAAAAAAAACAAAATGAGGCTGCTGTCAATGTGATTATTAAATTTTAAACAGGATTATAAAAGTTAATGAAGCATTCGGATTTCGCTTCGCATTTTTTTAAATAACGTTAATCTGAATGCTAGAGCACTATCAATTGATAATATTTATCGAATCCTCTAATATACGGATTTTTTGCGCGACTATATATATTTATATATATATTGCCGACGTTTCGGATCAGTAGAAAGATCTAGCATCCATGTTCACGGCCAGACTAAGTTGATATATGTCTGTATCTCAATGTTTTGGAATAAGCGTCAGAGTTTTTATTTAAAATTGACATTTTCTTAATTTTTGTACATTGGTTCGACAAAAAGTACTTATTTAATTTTTCTTCATTTCCGGAAATTGAAGAATACCAAGTCGTACATAGTTTTAGGATTCAAGATGCCCAGCACAGATTATCCCAAGGGGAAAATACTGAACCAGATAGTACTGGATAAATCATATAAATGTGAAAGCGTTTCCCTAACTCCCAAATTAAGCTCCTGAGGCAAATTATAAACATTTGACATTGACCTGAAATTTTCTTTGTTAAACTAAAAGATTGCAAATTTGCAACTAAATAATGCTAGGGGCAAGCAATAAAATTAGCAATGAATCCTTTCATTTCCAGACAAAAAAAAATACAGCGCCAAAAATCACAACCTCGTGCGATTAAATTACAAACGCTGCCAAAACCGGAAAGGATAGACATAAAGTTTGTTGCACATAATTGTACTACGTGAATTGGTCTGCTATAAAATCCGCAATAGCATAGATCTTTTTGTTAAGAACGACGCACAATAAGCATTTTAATGTAAACATTTAAAAAAATTGCTATGAGGCGCATTCAAAGCCTATTTAAGATATTACAGTTTTAGTTCACAAAGTTATTGTATTAAAAAATTCTACATTCTGTGCATATAAAACGTGTCAAGGACGACATATTGATGGATAACTTAAAAGTTATCAGAAGTTTAATATGCAATGGCAGAAAACACGACACAATTTCGTACGGAGAGCACGTTGTTGCCTGCATATATTTCGTAAAACAGTTATACGCTGTTAAAGTAGTCACAAGTTCGTCTTATTATTTATTGTCTAAATTTTATTGTAGTAACTAATTATTTTTACATATGTTATCTCATTGCTTCAGCCCCAAGTGCTCCGATTTTGTTGATTTTTATTTTAAATGGTAATAGGTATTCGATGACATTTGGTCCCATATTTTTCATAACTTTGTGATTACTGATATAAATGAAATTTTCTTAGTTAATGAAATTTTCTTAATTTAATTAATATCTGTAATATGTACAATAAAATTAAGAAAATTTCATTAATATCTGCAAAACGTCAAAAATAACAACCTCGTTTGATTAAATTGCAAACGCTGCTGAAACCGGTACAGATAGACCTAAACTATATTCTTCGTATTTGTAATTCTTTAAATGGTCCATAATAAAGTCCGCGAGCGCACGTATCTATGTCTTAAGAATAACCTACAATAACCATTTTAATGTAAAACATTATTTTACATATTACCTCAAATATGCTTGGCAACATTTAAGGTAATTTAGTGTAAACTTATACTTAATTGCATTTTTTAAATGTATTATATTTAAAAAATATTTCATTCTATTTACATAAATTTATTTACTTAAAGTATCTACCTGCCAGAAGGGGTGAAACTACATACGGTCCAATGCAAATGCGATTTTACGAACCAAATAAGATTACTTTTGTGATTGTTTGCTTAGTTCTTTTAGTGCCGACATTTATTCCGCTGGCTCACTCATAACGTCTTTAAATAAAGCTTTTGCATTCTCCGTCCTTTTGCTGATTACAAAAGCGCGTCTAGACGTGAGTCTCTTAGAAAAATATAACCTAATGTATGGGTTTTTGTTATGAATTTTTTAAAAAGAACCTTACAGGGTACAGGAGTATGCGAAATTAACTATATATTAAAACCCGGTTTAAAAAGCCACTTTGCCAAATAAACCAAAGTCATGTTTTACGGAATAGTGCGTTCTGGAATGGAAAAAGCCTATAATTATAATAGTAACCAAATGATATAAAATTATGTAACACAAAAATATCATGAGTTACAGTAAAATACGTGAGTATTTTTTTACGTTTACTATAGTATACAGTTTATCTAGATAACATACAACTGCATCCTATAACATTTAGTAAATACAAATAAAATAAACTTATAAATATAAGATAGTTGGGTCAGTCATATCTTTTCTCATTTGTTAAAATTATATTTATTGTATTTCTTGCCTCAAATTTCATTTAAACAATCATAAGCTGCGAATAGCTTAACTCCTTCTACTGGGATCTTTTACTTTCATTAACTTTAGCAGTAGCTAAAGTTAAAGTGCAACACGAAAAATAAACCCTTCTTATCATGAAATTTACTTAAAATACTCGATAAGGTAAATATATTCCAAATTTATTATAAAAATCCTACGTAAACTTTGGCAGTATATTTGTACGCCATAAATATATATCCTTTGGGGCTATGCCTTAACAAATTTCTTGATATGTGTTAAGATTAGTGAGTTCATAACATGTTAGAGGAAAAACAATATTTTAATACCACTATATGCATAAGATTAAATGAAGACAAATAGTTTTTAACACCTTCAAACTTCTTTAGTAAAAAAATTGATCTATTAAGGTATTGAAATAAATTTTTGTTTTTAGGAAAGAAAAAGTTACAAATATGTATAATATTTTCTTAAAATAGATCAAAACATTCGCAGACTAGTGATGCAAATTTTTATGGCTGAATAATAGAGATTTTTATACATAGTGTTCGTTTTTTTAATAATTTATTTTCTATACCTTGTGAACAAGTTAAACAAGGGCGGAATAAATACTGATGGCATTTTCTGCTAATTAACTTTAGGGAAATAAAAAATACAAACTTTTTAAGAATATATAAAAAAGCTAAAAAATTTTGAAAATTCACTCAATTTATTTACTTAAAGTATGCCTACCTGCCAGAAGGGGAAAAATTACAAACGGTCCAATGCAAAAGCGATTTTACAAACCAAATAAGATTACTTTGTGATTATTTGCTTAGTTCTTTTAGTGTCGACATTTATTCTGCTGGCTCTCCGTCCATTCGCATTCTCCGTCCTTTTACTGATTAGCGGGGATCTTTCTCCCTAGTTTAGGATAAACTTGACAGAAGAGTAAAAAGTCATCCTACAAGCTCAGAACATTTTACAACTTCTAGACTTGTAGCAGTTATTTAAGTACGACTGAAACATATTGAATTGAAAAATAAAAAGTTAATTAACACATTTTATCTAAATGTAGAAATTAGTTTGCTTCGTGATGGAATGTTTTCTCAAAAATGGAGAAAAAAAATAACAACGGCAAAAATAAATAACAATGAAGGGAATTCAATACGATTCAAAAGTAACATTAAAGGGTTCTGGTCTGCCGTATGCCATTGTCAAAAGGTGAGCTTCTCAATTTCAAGTAGGAAGAATGAGCGCGGAAGTCGTTTTCAACATGGTTGTGTGCTTCCATCAACGACAGTCTTTTAAGAAAATGCTGCCAAATTAGAGAAGACCATCTGATACTCAATTGTGAAAACGGTTATTCTATATAGAAGTATTTAATCCATATTGACAAAAAATTTGAATATGAGAAAGGTCTCCAAAAGTCCAAAGGAGAATCGGAAACCAAAATGACTAACATTCCAAAGATATTGTTGGACAAGTTTTTAGAAGAATCTGAAATCTTTTGTCTAGTTTTGTAACAGTAGATAAAACATGGGAACAGCCATCCTTGCCGACCCCGAAGAATTTTTATGCCGTGGCATCGGCTGGCAAGTTTATGGCCTCAATATTTTGGTACTTAGAAGTTAATTTGTTGATATCAATCAACAATATCACCTGGAGCGTGAAACCACAATTACAGGTAAAATGCAGCTTTATTTCCTAGACCATGAAGAATGCCATCAACGTTAAAAGAGAGAATTTGAAGGGCGTGCTGTTTTATTTTGAAAACGCACCGCGCATAGGTTGTCAGTACGATGGCCACTATGCGATAAGCAAGCTAGCATCCAATTAGTTGAGAACCCCCTTAATCATCAGATCTAGCCGCTTTTACCTTGTCTACAAATTGAAATAATACTTAGGTGAAATCCTGTGCGAAGCCTGTAACTAGTAAGGGATGCTGTGAAGGTCTTTTTCCAGGACTAAGACGAACCTTTCCGAAACTCCAACCACCATGACGATACCGAATTCTTTTAAAGGAAAGCTATTTTATATAAAAATCTGTATATCAACTTGAATAAATAATTACCACATACTTAATATTGTTGACTTCATGAATGCAGATTATTGGATAAAACCACTAAATATCAGTTTTTAGGAATTTTATTCTTGACCACGTAGGTTTCAGTTCAAGTTTGGTTTAGGTTTCAGCCGGAAAATCTCTTTCGGTCGAAATCTAATTAGAATTGATTCTTTCACAAACTTAAAGTATTGTCAGCTTTTTTTATTAAGTTTGTTTATTAAATTCATTGCTACAACATCCGTTAAAAAAAATACAACTAAACAAATGTTAAAGTTTAAATGCGTTTTAGCAATATATTGAAAAAGAAAAGAGATCTTTTACTTCTTAATAGAAGTTTCAATTTACTCGAGTACTTAAATTAGCAACATACTTCCTAAAGTTTATGTTCACACAGGAAAAATAACCGGTAGATAAGGGCAGCTTTTCTAATATTTTTTAATATTACATTAATAAAAATGGTTCAAATAATTAGATACAATCATTAAATTATAATAAGTTGCATTATAACATAGCCACCGGTTCATACATTCAGCAGTGGTTGTTAACAAATATTATAGTAAAAGTTAAATAAAATTAAGAAAAAAATCCATTAAAGTAATACTTCTATCGCAGGCTCAAAAGTGAACCAACAAATACAACTTGCTTTTACTCACCTCGCAGCTTTTTATCGCAAAGCATCCTGTAGTAATCCCTATTAATAAATATAAAAGAACTTATAATGTACAACTGATTCATTCGTCATATGATAGATTTAAAGTTAATGTAAAAGATATAATGTGGAAATTATATGTTAGTCTCTCGGTACATAAATATATTTCAATGTCCATTAGAATTATCTATTAAGAGTGTTTTCAGTATACCTTTAGTAGGACTAATCTCGGCTTTCATCAAATAATCTGTGGATAAAAATAAAAATTAAATGTTGCTTATTATAAGAGGAAATTGCCTAGTCGATAAACATGTTTTGTAGCATACAAAGCTTTTTCTTTATGATCCACTTCTCAAAAGGAGGAGTTTATATTTCACGTTTGACTCAATTCTGAGTGTATGTTTTTTTCTCTTTTTATAAATGTTACCTTGTTGCTCCGCTCGTAGTGCCCCGATTTTGTTTTTCCTTTTCGAAACGATCGATATTAGTTTCTTATAGGTATTTTAACGCAAAAATAGGCAAAAGGAAAGACTATGAGCTGCGAGTGAGTAATTTTGGAGTAGGCAACGGAACCCAAGGGGCAACAGCTGGCTGACCTCATGGAGAAAGAAGGACTCTTATGATGAATTCTTTCTTTAAAAAGCCCCACAGGAAGTGGACCTAGATCTGATTATAAAACGAAATTGACTTTATCATGACGACCAAACGCCAAATATTGAATGATGTTTCTGTGATGAAAAGGGTTATAACCGGCAGTAATCACCAACTTGTAAAAGGCACATTAAATCTAAATACCAGGCTGAAAAGGTCTCGTCTGATAAAGTCCACGCTACGTCCGTCTCCAAGTGTATGCGGCGTGACTTATGTCCAAATGCTATGCTCAATGACCTCTACAGTGTCTTTCAACACGTGGGCCTTAGGATGAACATGGACAAGACGAAAGTTATGTCTAACGGTCATGTCATACCTACGCCGTTGGTTGGTGGGAGTGCTGTGCTCGAGTTGTTGACGAATATATTTACCTGGGACAAGAGCCCGATTAGGTAAGTCCAACTTCGATGCCGAGGTCCATCGACGAATCCAGCTCGGATAGGCAGCGTTCTAGAAGCTACGACATATCGTCTCGTCCAATATTTCTCAATGCCTGAAGACTAAGGTCTTTGACCAATGTGTGTTGCCAGTGATGACCTATGGCACTGAGACATGGTCCTTACTGCCGGCCATATGAGGAAGCTCCAAGTCGCTCAGCGAGCTATGGAGCGGCTATGCTCGGATTTCTCTGCGTCATAAAGTGTGTAACGCAGCCATCCGCAGAAGAACCATGGTAACCGGCACAGCCCGCAAAGTTAGCAAGCTGAAGTGGGAATGGGCTTGCCACTTAGCTCGTAGAACCGATAACCGTTGGGGAAGAAAGGTTCTCGAGTGACAGCCTCGTAATGACCGTCGCAGTGTCGAACGATCCCCTACGAGATCGAGTGACAACCTGTGCAAATGTGCAGGAGGTTGGTGGATGCAGGTGGCACAGGATCGTACGTCTTGGTGATTAATGTGGGAGGCCTATTTTCAACAGTGGACTCTGACAGGCTGAAACGACGACGCCGACGACGACGAGGTAGTTTAATAGGTATTTGAAAAAGGAAAGTAATACGGCCCCAAAAATCACAACCTCGTGCGATTATATTGCAAACGCTGCCTGAAACGTAAAAGATGTACACATAGTATGTTTGTCTTACATAATTTTACTGCTTGAATTGGTGTACAATAAAGACCGCAAGAGCATATATGTTTTAAGAATAACGAAAAATAATTATTTTACTACGAACATTTTCTTAAATTTCAATCAAGCACATTCAAAGTTTTTAAATAATAAAAAGTTATTAGAGTTTGATAATGCGGTCGCAGAAAAGCGATGTAATTTTTGTACGGACAGCACGTTGTTGCTGCTCATATTGCGTAAAATAGTTATACGCTAAATAGTTTATCTCTTTGAATAATTCTTTGTACGTTGCTACCAAAACAAATACTGTAACGTTTTGCTTGCAATAAAAGTGAAATATTATATTATAACTTGTAAGGAAGTAAATCTTCCAATCGTTATACTATTTCATATAGTTTAAAACTGCCTCCGTAGCCTAGTGGTATAGGCGTGTGACTTAGAAACCGGAGGTCGTGGGTTCAAATCCTGCGGGACTCAACAAATTTTTAATGTTGTTTCCTAGTTGGTTAGGGCAATTTGGGCCGATCATCTAATTGTCTGAAAAGTGAGATGATCCGTGCGTCGGATTGGCATGTAAAGTCGGTCCACCCACCAAACCGCATTGAACCAGCGTGGTGGGATACAGTCCAAAAACCCTCTAATGGATAGGGTGTATTAGGGAGCCCTATCTCCAGCAGTGGACTATCACAGGCTGATGATGATGATGATGATAGTTTAAAAGCTAACAACACGCAGCACAGCTAACAGCACAACACAAAATAAATTTCTGTAACCAATAAAAATATCAAGTTTCTTATTTTCTTTTAAAAGACCTCTAATTTAAGCTAAAGTGTCTGTTCTTTTAGTTTTTTCTACTGACATCTGAGGCCGCCCGTAGGAAAACTACTTGAGAAACGGTGACAAGATTTGCTGTACAAAGACGTACGCGTAAGTGTACGTGTTTTGTTACGTGATCCCAATTCTTGATACATATATTATAAATGTGTGCGATTTAAAACGCTTCTTTTGTCGGTAGTTGTTTTGTAGTTAATACGATCATTTATAGATAGTTTCTAGTTTAATGTTACTAAACAATTCATTAATATTTAAACTGGAACATCAAATGATCGGCATTATCTTTGTTTTATGGAAAAATCTCACGCATCGTTGGGTCACAGGGGAAATAACGGGTTTAGTTGAACTCGTACAATTATGTCGTATAGTCGTATTGTTTATATTTAAAAAAAAAACATCGTTAATACATAAACTGGATTTCCCACCACGACCTTAGGCAAGGCACAGTGCAAATTATTCTAGGTGACAGCTTTAAACATTGCTCTTATTTTTTGTTTAATTTCTTTCATGAAGATTGACCCCAATAGACTAAATCTAGATTAAAGCAGACTAGACAGCAAAAAATAGCAACAATTGAATAAAAATGTTTACCATTAATAGCTTGTGGTGGCTGTGTGTACTAAAATAGTCTTTAATTGCTCTCTACTCTTAACTGTTTAGCAAACAGTAAATTTTATTATTCACTACAAAGTTTAGCTTTGTTTTATGACTATTCATTTTTAGTCTACCCCGTGACCATGGCCGCTGGAAAGTGTTCGAAACGTCGGGAATTTAAATGTAAATAACACCATAAAATTCGTAAAGTAATTTTATTTAATAATATTCATTTTAGGTAACCCATAATCCATTATTTTATAATTACAACAAAATGAACTTGTAACGTAACGAAATTTAAACTGTGAAAATATTTAAGATTTCTAATATTTCACTTGAGGGAATTAAATACTCTGTAGGATTAAATAGTACTTAGTTTTTCACTTTTTACGAGAGACACTATGAATTTTTAAGGAATATAAAAATTATATTACACATAATAATTTTTTTTATTTTTTCGAACACTATATAGATTAAATTCACTTTTTACAGGATTTGTCATGTTTGTTGCATATTTTTTTTCTGTCATTTCGGACTATTTTCAGTGTCCATGTTCACGGGACAGACTATGTCTATAACAGATGATGATGAATAATCATTACGATTCCATTGAATGAATCGACGCAAAAAATCCATATAAATAATTTAATCATAATTTCTCTCATTTTATATATTTGTTGATTTTTATGTTGTAAACAGTTGCCACTCTAACCTCTTAAGTTCAGATCTCTATCTGAAAAGAAATTTTTAGCCTTAACATTTAATTAACTTAATTTAACAACAAAGAGACTTAAAAATATCTGTGTAACAATAATGAAAAACTTTTTCACAAAAAATACTTTACAATATCATACCTAAAGGTATAGTTTTATTATTTTCAGACATTTGATAGCGAATAAAGGCGTTCTTTACTAAAATATAGACTAAGAAAAACAAATCTTTGAAGGTTTCTACGTTTTTGATCATATAATTTCAAGTATAAATTTAGATTAATTTCATTTAATTATTCTGGGACTTACGTTTCTTAATTAAAATAAATTATATGAATAGATTGTCCAATATTGGTTATTAAACATTTTCTTAACAGTGACAGCCCTTCCTCATAAGTAAACTAATATTTTACTTATTATCATAGCATTATTGTTTAAGAACACCTAGATAAAGCAACGTATATTTTGATTAGACTGCTGCAGTTTAGGAGAACAAAATACTTGTTTATTTTTATAATGATGACCTGTGCATGAAGTTTTATTTACAATATACATCCATACTAATATTATAAAGGCCGAAGTAACTCTGTGAGTCTGTCCGTCTTTATATCTGTCTCTCTGTCTGTCCGTCTTTACTGTCCACCAACACTAAACCGATTTTTTGATTTTTTATGAAATTTGGTACATACTGAGAACAGATTTCTAAAAGGATCAAAGGCTAATGTTTGTTTAGATAAAGGGTTAAACAGGTTGAAACAGGGGATAAAAGTTCATATAGTAATCGTCTCAGTTAAACATAAAACGATGAAATATAGTGTCTGGACACTAAAAACGAGCTAAAAGTGGTGTTTTTAGCAACAGTTTGCTATCGTACTGTTCGGGTATAAACTAGCAGTTGAAAACGGATGAACGTCTATACAGAATTTCAACATCATCGAAGTAAAAGTAATAAAACTTTATGTCTAATGATAGGCACATAAAATAAATACGATTAAGTTGTATTATCCATAAAAATCCATCGATACTAATATTATATATGTAAAAGTAGCTCTGTCTGTATATCTGTCTGTCTATCTGCCTGTCTGTCCGTCTTTAATGTCTAATTCACAAAACCGATTTAGATGAAATTTGGTTCATACTGAGAACATACTTCGAGAAAGGACATAAGCTTATACTTATTACGATTAAATGGTTGAAATAGAGCCAATAGTGGTGTTTAATAGTTACTTTTTATTTTCAAACTGAATATGGAAACTCGTCATCATCAAAGCAAAATCCATAAAACTCATTACACATAAGACTAATTATAGGCACTAAACAACCCATTTGTATTATCCATACTAATGTAATAAATGCGAAAGTAACTCTGTTTGTTTGGGTGACTTTACTGTCGGAACCAAATTTCATCTGAATTGGTTGAGTGGTTTACACTTAACCATTATAAATAAAATTTAGTTCATAGTCGGAATAGATGCCAAAAAAGGACTAATTATTGTGATTAATGCGCTGAAATAGGAGATAAAAGTTTAAATAGAAATCAGTTATCGTCGAAGCACAAGTCAAAACACTTTCTTCCTTAAGATAGGCATGTACAAAGCTTGAAGCTTATTTATATTGTACCACACAGAATATTTGAATATACCTCACAGATATTACTCCTATTCTACTTACTTACTATAGTAATTTACAAAATAAATTTATTTTTAGTACTTTGAATGTCGTCGTGTTCGATACAAATAATAAATATCCTAAGCATATTTATTTGTATACAAGATTATAATCTTGGAATAATAATATCAGGCACTTGTAACAACCGACTGCCTTCGTAGCCTAGAGGTAGGGGCATGTGACACATACTAAATGAAAATGGAAAAATGTCATCATCAGCCTGTCTTAGTCCACTGCTGGACATAGGCCTACCCTAATGCACGCCTTCTCTATTAGAGGGGTTTTGTTTTTTATTCAAATATGTTTATTCTTAATTCTCCCTTTTATACATCCTTGGAACCGCTTTCAAATAAAGTTTTTGACAAAAATATATGATGCCACATAGATAACCGATTAACATCTAAGCTCGTGTTTTTCTTACAAACAAAATCTTATATTGTCCACAAATAATAACGCATATATTTATATTAAATAAAGGTATTTAGATGAAAAAGCTATACGTTATTTAAACAATAATTTTCTCCAGATTAAAATCAGACCATTGCTGGATTCTAGTTCTATTTTGTATATATATATATATGAAATGAAGATGGAAGAATAATAATAAATTTGTCATATCTTTTATTTATTGGGAATACATAGATAAAATCAGATAAAGAATAAACCATTTTTTTAAGGAATTGACGTAAACAAAGCCTAATTTTAAACACTAACGCGTTCTTATTAGTCGACTGCTGTAATATTTGATTCCCACGCGATGTTTAATCAATAAGAAAGCCCAATGTTGGCTCCATCATCATATCAGACCTCCCCCATGAGCTTTACTTCGTGCCACCTGCATCCAGCTACACAAATTCAAGTCAACTAAGTTTGAACTTTGTTAAAGTAAATTGATGTAGTATTTACACAATTTTGATAAACTAGAGTATTAATTCTATAATATTTAAACTTTCTCTTAAAATAAACTGACCTTTCATTCAATACCGTCGACTTGATTCACTATAAAGAAAACTTTTTTAAAAAATTTTTCTTTGATGGGAAAACTTTTTATCCGAGTTCAATCTGCAGTTAACATTTCTGTTAAATGTTTGTAAGACGGCGCGGCAACCTTTAACTTTGATTGATATAAGTTCTCTTAGATTTCGTTTTTCGTTAAATGTATTGAAGAATTACAGATAGTATAAATGAATATAAAATCAACAATAAATTGAATGAAAATTAATAATTTTTGAATTTTGGATTTTAAAATCGGTTATATACTGGCGTGTTAAAATAAAAAAGTGTCATAAAAGCTGTGAAAATGATAAAATTGTTATAGTGTGACTTAATTATGTTTAAAACTATGTTTTTTTAATTACAAAGATACCTTTTTTTCTATTGCTTAGTATTTAACAAAAAGTCATTAGAATGTCATAATTTGAATCTGGTTTTAAATATTTGATACCCAAACGAAGTTGATCATCCCTATATATTACGCTTAAATATATTTGTTTGAGTTTACACAACTGCCCTCTTACCGAACAAATCCTAAATATGATCAATGACCGCGTTGTTACTTTCGAAATCTATTTACTCACATTCCGCAATATTATTATATGTGCTAATGATATGTATTTTATGTGCTAACAATAACAGAAAGAACTTATCGTTCTAGGTAATTAAATTTGCAATAAGATATACATATATCTATACTATTTTGCGTAGTTTTTATGCACCGCTATCTTGATAAATATATGAAGTATACAACCTGCGTTACAAAAAAAAAGTATTTAAATGTATATACGTATGTATGACGAAAAATGTATATACGCAGTGATTCTAAGACTTACAGAGGAAAAAGAATTAAAAAAAAAACCTAGCTTTTCTAACTTGGCGAAATTGTAATTTACGCAATGCTTCTTCTTTGAAGCATCGCTTTTCAACTTTGTTCAAGCATTGTTTAAAATTTTAGTTTTAAAAATACATATTTTACTTATTGTCATTAAAAATTAAGTATAATGGATACTTAATTTTTAATGATTTTTTATTTATATCTTTCTTTGGGTAATCCAGTTTTTTTTATGTGTGGCCCTATCTCGGTGTGTAAACTTTTCCTTTCTTTTGTTTCGGTTTCGGTTGAAACAAAGCAACACCGAATTCAGTTTTTATTTCAGTTTCAGCTAAAAGACCACTGTTGGTAGGATACTACTCTACTTATTTACAAGCTGTGTAACGTGCAAAGGAAGAAGGGCGTCTACTAAGACGCTATGTCCATCCGCTCTTCTGCAACCAAAACAGAGTTGCGTTGTCAGTTGTGGTATTAGTTAGTTCAAACTAACCTTCGCGTATCTGCTAAAGCACGAAGTAAAATATAATAGATTTGAAGTGTTTGCTAGTTCCGACTCCCCCTTTAATGATTGCCTTGAGAAAGTAATAATTTTACAGCCAGCGATGATGGTATCAAGGGTATTGGCAAAATACTCTAGTGTTATAATTTAGCGCAATATTTTCTTCCCGCTACCTCACGCGCACTCCTGCAGGTAACTTACATGCCCTACTGGTAAAAGGTTGGAACTATTCAAATATTGTCTCTGCTTAGTGAGAAAACATCATTAACATACTACCAAAACATTATGTATCATCATCGTCATCATCATCATCAGCCTGTGATAGTCCACTGCTGGACATGGGCCTACACACTGGAATACACTAGGAGTGTATTAGGGGATCATAACATTATGTATAAAAATCTGTAACTTAGGATGTAAACTGCCTTCGTAGCCTAGTGGTATAGGCGTGTGCTTTAGAAAACGGAGGTCGTGGGTTCGAATCCTGCGGGGACTCAACAAATTTTCATTGATGTTTCCTAGTTGGTTTGGGCAATCTGGGCCGATCACCCAATTGTCTGAAAAGTAAGATGATACATGCGTCGGATGAGCATGTAAAAAGCCGGTCCACCCACCAACCCCCACTGGCCCAGCGTGGTAGAAGAGGGTCCAAAACCCCTTATGGTGAGGGGAGGCCTATGTCTAGCAGTGGACTATCACAGGCTGATGTTGATGATGATAATGAAATTGAATGTTATATGAATCGCATGTGCTTGTAGAAGAAGTTGCTCTTGCGCCGGGCATCTTACTATGTCTCTCAGAGAGAAGAAACAAGAAACGCTACTTTATTTGTATGTAAACTTGTATACTATAATATCTTTTACATAGACGGGTAATTAATACTAATTGGCTACCGTAGTCGTAATCCACTAAGAGAACATTGTTGGTTCTTATGAACCTGTCCTGTTTTATGAAACGTTTACCCTGAGTGTCCCTGTAGGTAAGTATGTAGTGTTCGAATACCTATTGTTCCTCCGTCGCTTTCCCAACCATCCATAATCAACCTGTCATTTTAATTTACTCCACTAACTTACATAATATACCATCTCTTAACCCATTATCTTTTGTTAGTACGTTCATTCACTGTCACAACTTCATTAAAATGCACGAACTCTGCTGTCTTTAAATCACCTTATAACTCTTTTCTTTGTCACAAATTTCAACTGCCTTTAAAGCACTTACCATCAATCAAACAACAAACAAAAGTATAAAGTACAAATTAATTGTATACAAAAAATATACTTATAAGGTTAACCATTATATAATTAATCATATTATATCATCATTTGCGGTTGAATAGAAAGTTTTGTATTTTTTAAATGTATGCTAATCTGATAAAGGTTAATAGCATTGTATGTATAGTCATTATTTATTCGTTAGTTTTACTTAATTTAGTTGGAGGTATTTCGGCAATATAATTATTTTAATTCATAAGTGACCCTGAATTTAATCTTGCAAAATAAGTCAGTCTTGAAAATGCCAATTGTGATTAGCACATGCTCATGCGCATGCACATGCGTCCAATGATATTGGTCATAAGAAGTTGTAATTATTAAATAAAATTACTTTACGGATTTTATCGCGTTTATTTTACATTTTAAATTCCCCGACGTTTCGAACACTTTCCAGCGGCCGTGGTCACGGGGTAGACTGAGATATCATGCGTCTTCTTGCCAGTGCTGAAGCGGGATTTCCAGATCTTAATTTTTATTAATTATTTTTAATCTGTACTCCGACCTATGCAAAATGAACTGATTTTATCAGTTCAGTAGTTCAGTTTTGTACAGCCATATACCATACAAATAAATATTTAAATGGCAATTAACACCACCATCCATCCCAGTTAGCTACCGTGGCCAAATCTTTGTTTCAGAGAGCACGAAGGATCTGTGATGATGAACACCTGGCGGCTGAGCTACACCATGTTAAGCAAGTACTGCGAGACAACAAGCTCGCTGCGCCACGGCAGCGTCACAGTGACCGAGTGAAGGCAGCCACAGTGGAGCGAGTATCTGCTGTTCTACCTTTTGTGAGAGGCGTAACTGACAAGATTGGCTACATTTTGAGGCGGGCTTCAATCAAAACTTATTTCAAGCCGCTGAATAAGATTGGTCAATTCCTACCACCTGTCAAGTGCAATATTCCTCTACAAGACCTCTTATATTGGACAAACGAAGCGAGCAATAAGAACCCGCGTGAAGGAACATATAGCTGACATTAAAAATAGAGGACCCAACAAGTCGGCAGTGTGTGACCATACATTAAATCACCCAAACCATTACATCGGATTTGATCGACCACAAATCCTCGCTAAAGAACACCGATTCCTATTAAGGATGATCCGTGAGGCTATTGAGATTAAAAAACATCCAAATTTCAATAGAGACGATGGTTGGGTTCTACCACCTGCTTGGGATCCCATAATTAATAAATTAAAATTTAAACCCAAGCATAATACCACTGCCGGCTGTACAGATAAAATCAGTTCATTTTGCATAGGTCGGAGTACAGATTAAAAATAATTAATAAAAATTAAGATCTGGAAATCCCGCTTCAGCACTGGCAAGAAGACGCATGATATCTCAGTCTACCCCGTGACCACGGCCGCTGGAAAGTGTTCGAAACGTCGGGAATTTAAAATGTAAAATAAACGCGATAAACTCCGTAAAGTAATTTTATTTAATAATGTACAATATTCGCGCAAGCAATAGAAATAATTAGAAGTTATAATGTTTAAGAATTGTATACAAACCGACATGAGATTTTAGTATATTTTACAGACTGACAAAGCTTTTGTTGGTATTAAGACCTAATGCAAAATTGTAAATCGCTAACCAGTTAACTATTTATTTATTTATATCATGGCGAAATAGCGCCTTATCTTAGTTAAATTTAACATTTATGTATGTATTATTATATTCGCATAATTTAAAAAAAAATTAATATGATTTCAACTGTATTACCAGTATTTTATTTTAACATTATTTAAACGCAAAATGTTATTATTTGTAGTAAGTAAAGGCTAAATCCGTTCCGCGATAATGACGTCATTGAATTGGATAAAGTTTTCTCCTAATAGATTATTTAGTACTGAAAATTTGTAGAATTCAAATAAGAAATTGATAGTAGTGGTAAATAGATAAAACAATTGTTTTAAAATAACTGAACGTTATAAATACACAACAATTTTAAACTTAAAGGGAGTTTCTTTGTGAAACTTCTATTCAACGTTTAGCCATCGCTCTGCAGTAAACTTCCGTGTTAAATATTTGGAAAACGGAAAAAGGAATTGAGACTGAAAAAGCAAACCTCTCTTTGATTTTTCCGTAGTAAAATGAAATTGGATTAACGTTTGTAACTTATTTGTTCAATGTTTCTTTGCAATAGTGAATTACGATTTACAAAAATATTTTATAACAGTATTTATGAAGGTTCTCAAGGTATTTTGAAATTTACAACGATCAAACTTACCTTAAGAATGTCTCTTGTCCTTTGATATTATTTATTGATGACACTGTCTATTGTACTTAGAAATTTTATGCTTACTTTAAAAGCATACTTAATTTTCAAATGATTGAAATAGATTTAAAAAAAAGGTATTCTAATGAAGAGTTAGGCAAATTAATTTTATTTGGAAGAAAAGCAAAAATAAGACTGCCATTAATTTTGTAAGATTATTTTTGCTTTTCTTTAATTCATTACATTTCGAAATCATGACATTCTTGTAAATTTTTTCAAGAAAAAATTAAATTTTTGAATAGTATAGGCAGTTTCCAGTGATAAAATAATTGCTAGCAATAAGTTATTTTTCACTGATTATTTTCGTAAGAACAACATTTTAGTCACACCTCATACCATATAGAAAACTACCATTTTTGTAGTTAATGGTCTTCTAGTTTGTTTAAATATTTATCTACTATTGATTTTAATAGTCGTCATGAACTGCCTCCTTAGCCTAGTGGTATTGGCGTTTGCTTTAGAAACCGGAGGTCGTGGGTTCGAATCCTGCGGGGGCTTAACAAATTTTGGATGTTGTTTCCTAGTTGGTTAGGACAGTTTGGGCCGATCACCCAATTGTTTGAAAAGTAGGATGAACCATGCGTCAAATGGGCAAGTAAAAAGACGGTCCACCCACCAACCCGCATTGGACCAGCGTGGTGGGATACGGTCCAAAACAACTTAATGGATAGGGGTGTATTAGGGGAGGCCTATGTCCAGCAGTGGACTATCAAAGGCTGATGATGATGATGATGATGAGTCGTCATGCAACGAAGTGTTGCAAATATAACTGATAACGTTTTTTTTTACAATAAATTTATAATGAATGTAACAGATTTAAAGAAAAACTATCGTGGATGCTATTACATGAATTTGTTTGTTCACATTAAATGTGAATATAACGATTATAGATAGTGCAAATGTTAACAAGGAACAAGCAATTCTTTCTTAACTATTCTACCATTTAATTTTTTTTATTTCCTTAAGCCAAATATTCAATGACAATATATTGTTTTTTAAAACCGACAAAACATTCTTTCTTTAATTAAAAGTCGTCAGTTTGTACGAAATACGTTGTATTAAAAAGTTATAAAATTAGACTTTTTCTGTTCATACACGAAATTAAACTTTTAAGGGTTTTTTAGTTTAATAATACCATTTAATTGGTCTCCATTCAAAGAGTGCTGTATTTAAAGAGCTTCTTTAAAAATTTGATTGAATTTTATTCTAAAATATAACCATATTAAGATAGAGCTATGGTTTATAAAACCAATTTCACGGTTCAACTGCGGAGCCAAAAAATTAATATTCATCAGCATTATCAGCCTGTGTTAGTTCATTGCTGGACATAAGCCTCCCCTATTGCACGTTTTCTCCATTAACGAATTTTTGGACCGTATCCCACCACGCTGCGGGTCCAATGGGGGTTGGTGGGTGGACCGACATGCCCATCCGATGCGAGGATAATTTAACTTTCTAGCCAAATGGCCCAAATTGTGCAAATTAAGAAACCATAAAACAACCCGCAAAGATCCCGCGGGAAACTATTTTGTTTCCTCGCGGGATCTTTGGTTTATAAAGCAAGGACCAAGACCGCTTCAATTGACTTATTTGTCGACTTGATTAATTATTTTGTTAACGCAAATTTATTTCATAACATGTAGTAAATAATGAAATAAAAGGACTTTTTACGGATTTTATCGGTGTAGTTTACATTTGAAATTCCTGATGTTTGAACACTTTCCAGCGGCCGTGGTCACGGGATAGACTGAGATGTAATACGTTCATTTACGCTTATATTAAAACAAATAACCGGTTTACCATTAAAAGTATTAATTTTAAGTTTTTGAATGTTCAATTAACATATAAATAATTAAACAATTGAGTATGTATTGTTCGTTTATTTATATGTTGCCATTACTCAAAAGGATATTAGACATATCATTCTTATTGCTTTTCTTATTATAACTGTGCTCAAAGCTCTTTTGCAGCAGCTTTGAAAGGTTAGATCCACCAAATGATTAAAAAGGTCTTTATTCATAAAAAAAAATTAAATGAAAAGGCATTCGCTCCGAATTGAGTTATTCCTTCTTTTGGGAAGTTGGTCAAAACATTCTTATCTAAATTTATAAAGTTATCAATCTTCTTCCCATTCTGGGCTACTTCTGAAATTTTTTAAATGGATTGATTGATAATATAATATTTCCGGTTAATCGGTGGCATTGAATGATTTGGATTTCAATTTGTATGGTTTACGTGTATGGAGAATATGATATAATGAAGTCAGGGTTTTTTTTAGTCGGGGTTTTATTAAAACTTTCTTTGTTTTCCTTAGAACCAATTTTTCTGATTCTTCTTTTGTTTTGATGCAACATGTACAACATGTTATATGTACAATTTTTTATAAGTAATTGAGATTCCCTAAGTTGTTTTTTGTTATACTTCTTAGGGTCGAAAACTTACGTTGTTTAGACTACAAACTAACAAACTACTCGCAAACATACTTCATTTTTATTTTACCCCTTCTTGACGTTTTAGGTATTTGCGATTTTCTCACAAGTAAAAAATATCTTACTTTTTTATGCTTAAAGTTTTTTGTTCGTTGCTAAAGTTACAAAACGTATGCAAGGATTATATCGTACATAAGTATTGTATTACTTAATATTTTTAAATTGAACAATAACTTTGATTTCTGATAACAGGAACTAACAAGGAAAAGTCATCTGCATAGTTTAACTCCTCATTAGCACTTTGTAGGATTTTTACATCGTTTTCTTATTCACAATTGTTTTCATATTACTATAAATAAACGTTAAATTTATATAAATGACCTATATATGTTTGAACAGTCCACTTCAGTTAGTACTGAAACTATCGCGTATAATTATAGCTGACTGATAAATTATTGTGTACAAAGTGAATTATTTATTTAATATCTTCTATATGACGCTCGTAAATATCGACGGTAAAATATAATGTAAGCGATAACTTATGATGGCAATGAACGATCAAGTTATAACCCAATTAAACCCTCATTGATGCTCTATAAGCTAATTTAATTAAATATTCTACTAATTCAATTGGTCGTTGTCCTTTTTTCATAGAATAATTGTTGTGATCTGGATTACCGGTGATATAAATTAATGACTCGGTGGACTAACTACATTGCACATAGTTACGTTAGAGCGAATGACCTGTTAACTTTTAGGCCATATAGTACTTACGTTTCAATAATATTATTATCTACCAGTAACAAATATAAAAATTATCTGTAACGTTAGAATTTGCTATTTGGTGTTTATGTCTTGAACTGTCTTGCTTCCCAATTTTACTACTTTAGTTCAATGAAAGACGTCAAGTTACGTGCTTACAAATTTCAACCATTCTATCCTCTGAATTACTTTATAAATGTTTAGTTGCCTATTTATAACCCACATAATATAATAATAAAATATTTGTTAATAGATCTACCCTCTACAAGGTATTTCAACGATGAACTTGATCAAAATTATATTTTAAGTTTTTTAAGTTTACATATTAATGTACTTTATAACATTTAGACTTTACATAATAATGTAAGGTCAAAATTCAAAGTCTCGTATCTCAATAATTTAAGGCTACACTCACACACACTCACATATGTATGACATCGGCGCGTCCATGGTGAGGTCGAAAATATTTTGCTACTGTTTTCAACGTCACTTTTCTCCCAGCGCTAGATTCAATCCAAAAAAAAAGTTTACCTTTTTCTTTAGAGAAGTTAGCAAAAAATATTTCGAATGTATAGTGTGTATATAACTAACCATTATGTTTATATTTTCGTAGCTAATACATCACAGCAGCAAATAGGCTATTATCTATAAAAATTCAATTTAAATTATTCCAAAAAACATTTCACTGTGTCATGTACTAAAAAAATGCATAACAATAATTATAACAAATTGCTAATTATCATCTTCACCTTGTGTCAGTCCACTCCTAGACATAGTTCTCCCCAATGCACGCTTTCTTCGGAGTTTATCTACCGGGTGTCCCAGCACCCACCAGTGTGGGTTGACGGGTGGACAGACTTTTTACATGCCCATCCAACGCCTGGATCTTATTACTTTTCAGACTATTGGGTGATCAGCCCAATTGGTCCAAAACAACCAGAAAAAAAGGCTGACAATAGTATTAGGAATTTATTAATAATTTTATTAAATAACTCAAACATTTTAACGTTGTCTCTCCGCGGGATTCAAAGCTACGACCTGCGGATTATGTATATTGCTTTAGCAATGGCCAATACCCCTAAGCCATGGAGAGGGATGAATTTCTGAAAGCTAATGTTGTAATAAATATTATAAACTTCTAGATATTAAATTGAAAAAAACACAATACATAAAAGATTAAAAATATTTATTTTCGTGTATATTTTTTAAATTATTGAGTAGGTTTAAAAAGTTAATTTTTTTTCAGGAAAAGAATATAAATTTGAAGATGAAACTAACTTAATGCAGCAAACTTAACATAAATAGTAGTTGAACGTTAATGAGATGCCTTTGCAACATTGAACAGAAATGTTTCCTACAGAGTGTGTAGTGTATTTAGATCAGAACTTGTCAAACTAACTTTCTTCTTTAGTGAAGAGTTCTATACTCTCTTAAAATGTTTTAGTATAAGACATTCACAATTTTTTCGTACGTTATAAATTGAAGTAGGTCTGGAGTAATTTAATAGTTTAGCTAATTTATTTATTTGACAGCACCTACATATATTGAAATAATAGTGAGCGCATCTTACTTTGAATAATATCCTGAAAAAGGTAAAGGTATTCCTGATGATGCAGTATTATCTCTTTGAATATAAGTTATTTAGTGAATTACATTCAAATAATATTTTAAATTAGCGTTACCACTTTTGACAATTTATTTTACAGCCTTTTCTTGGATTTTTTTTTTATAGCTAACGCAGGCAGACGAGCAGTCGGGCCACCTGATGGAAAGTGGTCACCGACACCCATAGACATTGGCAATACTGGTATCACCAACGCGCTGCCTACCGTGAGATATAGGATGTTAAGTCTCGTTTACCCAGTGAATACGCTGGCTACGGTGCCCTTCAAACCGGAACACAGTAGTGTTTTCACACTACTGCTTTGCGGTAGAAATAGGCACCGTGGTGGTACCTACCCAGACGGTCCCATGTAAATACAATTGTCTTTTGTAGAGTTTTTGAGATTACGTTGAAATATTTTATATTTCAATAGACGTTTACAAATATTTAAAAAAACATGGTTTGAAGTATATTTTAAATATAAAATAAAATATCGATAAATTAAAATATTTTAATCTATGTTTTCATATGTATAACAAAATTTATATTATTTATTTTTGGCTCTATTAATTTAAAAAATACAATTTTTAGTCCAGTGCTTTTAATCATTAAATACATAGGATTCATAAAATAGATGCACGTATACCTTAGGTTCATTCTGGTCTTTTACTTCGTAGTACCTTTTATTGTGTTTTATTTCGAAAATCAAATACCTTTCAGTTCCCAAAAACATTTCACAAATAAAGCAACCGGCAATAAATCGGTACTTCCCAGGCTCTAGGGTGGTTATTTGTAGTTATCGACATAATCCACATTACAACGCCGTCCGTAGGTTCTATTTGAATTTAACGAAAATTTATGCTAATCTAACATTACGGAATCGTCGGTTGTATATAAAGCGAGGCCTCTAAAGTTCCTTTTCTTTAAGGAACTAAATATAAAATTGGTATATATTTGCATTTCATTCTACTATTCAAAATAAAAATTTAAAATTTTTCTATATTTCGTTAAGATTTTTCCGGTGCACGTCGGACTTAATGGAAGATGGATAATTTTTGTACCAAAAAGTGTCACATATGTAATATGACATTTCTATTTTAATTTTGTTTTTTAATTTATTCTTATTATGTCTTTTTAACCCACTAACACGCATTGGACCAGCGTGGTGAGATACGGTCCAAAACCCCCTAATGGATAGGGGTGTATTAGGGGAGGCCTATGTCCAGCAGTGGACTATCAAAGGCTGATGATGGTGATGATGATGTCTTTATAAATGTTAAAGATATGTTATTCTAAAGTTATACTAGGCTACGGAGGCAGATTAATTATTGAATTTATATTAAATTTTATTTGTAAAAATAAATAGTTCAACGATCTTTTTACAGTGCAAAGAAACGAAAATAAAATTGTGCAAATTGTTACGAGCTCTGTGCTCACGGCACTTTTTATTTTCGATTTGCATACAATATTTTATTTGGTCAGTGTCCAACGAAAATATTTGAAGCCACTTTATGACCGTTGTTTTATAATGCATAAAAATTGCATTCAAAATTTATGAGTTTTAAATTCCAAGCGGGATTTCTTTGTGTGCGATTTTGCAATTATACGGTACAAAACACATCGAATAAAAGTTTATAGTGACAGTATGAACAAGCTTTATTAGCCAAATAAGTGAGCATTCATGCATGGAGTTTCTTTGTTATGTATAAGGGAAAATAAATATTGGATGTTTTTTGTTTTGTATAAGGGAAAATTAATATTGGATATTTTAGCACGGCAAATTTATGAAAACTGTAAAGAACGTTATCTTTGAAATAAACATTTTTATTGCCACACGACATTTTTCGCGCTGATTACGCCGTCGGATTCAAAGCCGGTGTAATTGTGTACACATAGAATGCAGTGCGGTATTCCAAACAAATCTAACTGAGAATTTAAATTTAGTCAGCGCCTGGTTTTTTTAATTTTACCTTTATAAATATATTTTTGTTTTTTTTATTATTTTTGGTATTTTTCTAGAAAATACGAACCTCCTCTAGATCAATCACAAATTAACTAAAGACGTGGAATAATTGTAAGAACACCAGCATCGTCTCTTTTAAAAGTGGGTCCAGCCTGGTCAACAGATTACCCTAAAAAAAACATATATAACGTATTATTGATTTCGAATTTATCGGCGCTTTATGTGATTTTTTTACCGTTAGAATGCTAAATTCACCTTGAGTAAAAAATACTACTTTTTACCCATGAAAAAAAACGCGTTTAAAGCAGTAGAAGGACTGCTAGTAATTATATACCGGCGCAAAACAACATCCGATGAACTACGTCATCTCTACACGTGCTCTGAACGTCGTAAACAAGTGACGCACTACGATCGACCCACCACAAGCTTAACAAAAAGGCGAACGCTACAATAGAAGGGGCATTCCCTCGTTTTTTTGGACAGTGTACATCAAATCATTGTTAACTAATTGATTATCAATTGTCAACTTATTACATCGTTAATAAATTGTGATTAACTAGAAGTTAATTATTTTAAATTACTTTGATTATGAATCGTAATAAAGATGCTAGTGACGTCAGCAAGGCTGGCGTCACTATTCCTAAAAACAATCCTGGGGTACCAGACCCGTCATCAGAATTGGGATTACCTACCACTTACGCTCAACAACCTGATGATGAAAGGGAATTACAGCCTGAATTACAAAACTCGGGCAATAATGGGATACCGATGCAACAGGAATGAGCATAATTCAATTTGTTCAGCACTTCAATGAATAACATGCCATCACATTTTATTTTACAGATGATGCAAATGATGCAACAGATGTCTGAACAGTGGAATAAACCTCAAGAGATGAAAATACGTATGAACGATATTTTGTTTAGATACGTGATTGGTGTCAACACGTTGATAAAGCCATTGAAACCTACAAATTCAATGACTTTGACATACGTATGAAGGTAGGCAACCTACTCAAAGGAAAAGCAATATTGTGGGTTGACGACTGGATGGTTACTACGGCTTCATTGAACGAGTTGTGCAATAATCTTATAACAACTTTCGAACCAGGAAACCGTTATTCCACCAGATACCTATCGCAGATTCATCAATTAAAAGACAGCTTGTGTCACACCAGACGGATTATATGAGTATTTGACGATGGCATTCGGATTAAGTAATGCATGTTCCGTATATCAACGGTGTATAAATAGGGCTCTGCATCCACTTCTAGGAAGCAGCCCAAGTCTACGTAGATGACGTACTAAGCAAATGTGATAACATTACTGAAGGGTTATCTAATATTGAACGCATTCTCATAGCTTTACAGGAGGCAGGCTTCTCCATTAACGCCGACAAATGCAGCTTTTTCAAACGCTCAATTGAATACTTAGGTAACGTGGTGTCTAATGAAAAGTCCAACCAAGCCCGCGCAAAATAGAGGCATTGGTGAAAGCACCAATACCGACAACACTTAAACAAGTAGGACAATTATGTGGATTTGCAGAGTACTTTAGGAAGTTTACCAGACTTCTGAAGAAAATTAATACCATTAGACAGACAGAGTTACTTTCGCATTAATAATATTACTATGCATGTTGGACAAAATTAATAGCATTAACATATCCATGAATAATTATTGACGCTTTAAAGCAGTAGTTTGAAAATTTCTCACGTGATGGAGTGACAACCTAGGCCTATCTTAAGCAGTGGGCTTTGGCAATCCTTCCTCGTTAGTTTCTTTATTTAAAATAAATAGAAGTTGAAAAGTATTATATTTCCCTTGAAAAAAACAACAAAATTTATAAATTCTACCCTATGCTTTAAAAGTCTCTAAAAACCTGCTGAAATTTTATTTGTGCTTAATTTCTTTGTAAAAAATATTGTTTTCTCAACTTTTAAGCCTAGGATGTTTGAAATTCATACCAAAAATAATTCTATTATTTAGTCATAAAAATATTTTACCAAATTATTCAAAATTGTTATTATTGTTCAATATATTGTAACAATATTGTAACAATACAATATATTGTCACAATATTATTCAAAACATGTTAAAAACTCAATTGTTCAAATCTATTTTAAATGTTTCCAATTTAAATTGTAACTTATCAATGTAAAATTGTACAATATTGAAACATCATAGTATGGTGCAGAGGTAATAAATTTTACTTCCTTTACTTTACAAGACTAATAAGCCAAGTCCTATTATAAATCCTACACTGGCCTGCTTTTGCATTATTTCAATTTTAAAAGATAAACATTTTAAGCTTGTTTGCTTCGTGTTAACACTTAAATGAAACACTGCTTAAAATATAGCAAAAAAATATGTTTTTGAATATTTGATTTCGAGAATAGAGATTTTAATAAACACCCATTCTTGACAAACAGACTCTACACAAACAAATTCCCATGCTACCTCTTAACATGAGATGTTACAGCTAGTTTACCCTGTAAAAACATTAGTTAAGAGGGCACACACATCAAATATATCTATTAGAGCGTGCGTAGAGAGCGAATACAATTGTGGCAGAACTATGTAAGGTGGGACTTCACTTATAAAAACTTTTTATATTAACAGAAAAGAAAACAGTTCTAAGATATATCCGAGATGGTATACAAAGTGGCTTCAATAAACTTTTTTTTTACTTTTGCTAACTATTAGTATCGTCAACAATCGTAACGCTAATTCTTTTTTGCTTTTTGACCCACTTCCCAAAAGATATACGTTCTCAATTCGGAGTTCGGGAAAGAATATGTTTTTTTTTTATATATATGTTAGCTCATTGCTCCGTTCCTAGTGCTATGATTTTGATCACTATTCTTTAAAAGATGGGTATAAGCCCTCATGTAGTCACTTTTTTTTTAAAGTATTTTACTAGATATTTGAGAAATAAATAAAATTAGGGCGCCAGAACCCAAAACTTAATACGATTTAATTCCAAACGCTAGCAAAACGGCAAAAGAAAGAAACTATGTTCTACGTAATTGTATCTGGAATACTCTACAATAAAGTCTCCAGCGCATTAATCTATATTTTAAGAGTGACCCACTATAACCAATTTAATTAAAACATTATTAAAAATTGATATGAGGCATATTCAAAGCTTAATTAAGGTAAGTTCATACAGTGTAAGTTTTAGTACAAATAATAGTTTCAACATTCCTTATCCTTATATAAAACTTTATGTACATAATTGTGCCATAGACAATATTTGAATAAAATGAATCAATATCGTTAAAAAAAAATTATCGAAAAATTAATATCGTTAATAAAAGCTAGCGGACGATATTTGTGTAAAAGCTTGTAATATTTCATTGGATTTTATACAAATTTATTGTGCTATTTTATAGCTATAGTTATGTTTTATAGCATAGTATGGTGCAGGTATGTATGTAGAATATTTTTAAAGGCCTCTTTTATATTATGGTCCAAGTTTTATTTTTTTATAATATGACTGCGTCCTTAAACGCCAAAACTCGACCGAAATATTTATTTACCGTACCGGAATATATTTTCTTGTGGATACAATTTTTTAATGCTTTTGATCTGCTTTGAAGTTTTAAAATCTCAACAGTTAAGTCACAACTCGTTACTTCTTATTTTTATCAACCAATTTATTCTCAGTTTTTTTTTTATATTTTGAGTCTTTTAAAACAAAATTAAATTTTTTAATGTAAGTCGATCACCAACTGCAACTATGGAGTATAAACAAACAAATCAACGAAGTTTCGTTAATATATATATATATATTATGTACAATGTCTCTTACAAAGGTATTTAATGACAGGTCGGATTATTTGATTCATTTGTATTAACTTTAATTAGAAAACTATTAAAAGATAAACAGCGTCACGGATTGGCGCATGTAGATTTTAGTGGAACATAACGTGACTTTAGCATTAAAGGATTGCGAGAAAATTTTTTTCGAGGGTAGATGTTAAAACGTCAACTCATACTTTTACATAGCTCTTCGTATTTAAATTAAATTTTATTAAATACCAGTATACCAGAAGCCTAATTTCAGTTTAATTTGTAAATATTGATGTTACTTACAACAGAACATAGATTTATGTAATACATAACTATTATTGACTCCACCTGCCAGCAAATTTCACAGCACTTAACGTTATTTACTTATTTGATTAAATATGTCTAATTTATCCGAAATAATGAGAACGCAAAACCGACTTGAAGAAAACATTTCCAAAAGATTGGATGATCTTCAAGCGCAGATATCTTCTTATGGATGATCTTCAGGTGCATATATCTTCGTAGGATACTGTGGTAAGAGTTTGTGAGGAGCTCCGTACTTTTAGGGACCTAATTTATGGCATTTTGGGTTTGCTTCACCAGCAGATTAAAGAGTGCGCCAAACGGGTTGATGAAGTTGATACTAGCAGCCACCGAAAGGCCCTTATTGTTTCTGGAGTGCCTGAAATTTAGAAAGAAGATTGATCAAAAATAGAGCTAGACATACTTCACCGGAATCACCCAAACCATTACATCAGATTTGATCGACCACAAATCCTCGCTAAAGAACACCGATTCCTACCAAGGATGATCTGTGAGGCTATTGAGATTAAAAAACATCCAAATTTCAATAGAGAAGATGGTTGGGTTCTACCACCTGCTTGGGATCCCATAATTAATAAATTAAAATTTAAACCCAAGCATAATACCACTGCAGACTGTACAGATAAAATCAGTTCATTTTGCATAGGTCGGAGTGCAGATTAAAAGTAATTAATAAAAATTAAGATCTGGAAACCCCGCTTCAGCACTGGCAAGAAGACGCATGACATCTCAGTCTACCCCGTGACCACGGCCGCTGGAAAGTGTTCGAAACGTCGGGAATTTAAAATGTAAAATAAACGCGATAAAATCCGTAAAGTAATTTTATTTAATAATGTATAATATTCGCGCAAGCAATAGAAATAATTATTTGTAATATTAATTTTTTTTTTCGGAATATGTAAACGTAGATAATATTTATTTTTATTTTTAAGTTTTGATTGCTGTATTGTTTGTACTTTACAACTATGTACGCTGGCGGGTGGTACAGGTACCTGGTTGGTAACGCATTATTTAATTTTAAATTTATAACCTATTTTATTTTTATTATATTCATATATATTTTTGCTTTTACAAATATTTTTTTAAGCTATTGCATAGCTTCTATCACGGGCCTTGAGCGCGATGACCGAATCCAGAAATTCCGTAACGAAAATACCTCACGCTCCCCACTCCGACGTGCAAGGAGGCGTGGCTTGAAGGCTGTGCATCGTTTAACGTCGTTTTAGTTCGGCAGTCTTCGACATGGCGTTGTGTGCGATTAGATGTATTGTACGACTCAACTAAACTCGCACGAATCAAGAGGTGCTGCTCCGAAATCGGACGAATACATAAGCAGCTGTTTATGAGAAAGTATATCTTAATATATATAAATCTCGTGTCACGATGTTTGCCCGGGATGAACTCCTAAAATAATTAACCGATTTTAAAATATAATTGCCCACCATGTGCAGATTAATCCAACTTAAAAGATAAAATAGCTTACATCTTAATTTATAATCGCAATGTTTTATAACTATTTATTATTCTATTATTATTTACAGTTGGCGATATCTATGGATTGCGTTGTGTGTGTCAATAGATGGCGCGGTTTAATATTATAAACTTTTCATTGATAATAGGAGAATTGGTACAATAAAAAGTAATTGCTAAAAATTTGATAAGTTAATTTTATAATAATTTTTATTTATTGTTACAAACAAAAATGCAATTTCATAACCGTTATTTTATACCAAGACATTAATTAAAAAAGTAAAGAATAAATAGTAGGTCCTAACTTGTTCACCAATATAAAATGTTAAATTAGAATGAATTTTACAGAGCAAAATTAAAAAACAATGTTGATCCTATAAAGGAAATATTTTTATGACATATTCAACGCGGTTACGATTGAAAGTACTGTATATTCGTTATTTATTATTTCTTGGATAGTTGTTTCCACGCTTGCAACGAATGTAATCAACTTTGTTCTTTGTTTTTAAGAGCAATGTAACTAAAACATTAAAATTATGCTTTTGGTGATAGTGCCTTGTATCCCCAAATTATAACATATTTAATAGAAAAGTAAGAATTAAAAACATTAAAATTTTTTAAAATAACTTTTGTAGAATTTTAATGATATCAACAAAATAATATTTTGATTAATCGTCTTCAGTCTGTCTACGTTATATACTAATCCAATCGATTTTTATTACAGCGTTATTTTTTCAACGTTTTTAGGTATAACGGTAGCATCAGCAAGGTCATTGTTGTTTTACAAATGACATTTGTCTTATAAAAATGGTGGTCGTCATGACTTATATTCTCTCTCCGTTTATTTTGAGCCCTTAAATTGTTTATTACAATGTAAAATAAATAAATCCTAGCCGCAGCAACGCGTGGCATGGTCCGTTAGTAGGTGTATAGGTATTTATGTACAACAGTGAATAGCTATACTTGTAAAATTTGTGTATAAAGTGTTTTGAAAATATAAATCAGAGCGGTTGACAACTTTTCTATCAAAAACATTGAATTTGAAAATAAATAATGATCCACAAGAGACCACAATAAAATATGGGACCACCATTGACGCGATATTTTCTAGGTATTTAGAGTTTCAATGATAAATATTTCTGAACAACAAACAGCTACTGAAAGATAATAAAACCCAAATGTGTTGTAAAACGAAAAAAATATTTTAAACAATATTAACTTTGTTTATTTCTGTATTTAATAACAGAAAAAATTGTTTTCTTTTTGGCCACCACGCTCAAAAAGTGTAATTTGAATTAATATAAAAAAAAGGAAAAATCGCATAAATAAAATAAATAAATAAAATGATAATTGCATAAGTTGATACAAAATGTTATGCAATAGCTTTACCACGGCAGTACACGAGTGCCACACTTTTTTATTTTATATTTATTATCACACATATTTATATTATGAGTGAAATTTTTGATGATGAATTATTCTGCCAATGAATCTGGATTCTAGTGACAGTGACTTTAACTCGGCTAATAATTTGGTGATTTTTAGACAAAAAATTTATACGTGTCAAATAACTCTATTAATATTTGCCACCTAAATGCGCAGAGTATTCCTAGGACTATAACGAGTTACTCGAAGATTTTCGACTCTAATGTTCATGCCATCCTGATTTCTGAGAGTTGGGTAAACCCTCACTTTGCCTTCTACTTTTATATTCCCTTCCTGATTTTATTCTTATCCGAAATGATCGCCAAGGCAAGGAGGAGGGGCGTCGCAATATCTTGATCTGAATGCCTTTTATAAAGTCTTAGCTACATCATGCCAGACTTATTCAGCGACTAATGACCTTTCCTGAAATATTACTCAAGAGTAGGAAATTAGATTACATCATCAGCCTGTTTTAGTCCACTGCTGGACATAGCTCCCCTAATACACCCTATCCATTAGGGTTTGACCTATCCCACCACGCTGGTCCAATGCGGGTTGGGGTGGACCGACTTTACATGCCCATCCGACGCATGGATCACCTTACTTTCAGAAATGGTGATCGGCCCAATTGCCCTAACCACTAGGAAACAAATAATGAAAATTTGTTCGTCCTCAGGATTCGAACCCACGACCTCCGGTTTCAAAGCACACACCCATACCACTAGGCTACGGAGGCAGTAGTAGTAGGAAATTAGTATTAATGTTGTTTATTCTACCCATGCTCACGCACATAATAAACTTTTCCAAATTCCGGCACCCCGACACCATGGCGTGATGCACTTATCCGTCCCTACCAAAGTCCTTAATCCTACATCTAAATCATTTTAGACCATCTCTTTTGCCATTCCTTTCTAAGGTACTTTAAGCTCTGTACATAACCATTTTTCTGCTTCGTGTTCAGTAACAAACCATTAGTCCTCTTCAGTCGGGTTTTAGACCCGGACATAGTACCACCACTGCCTTCAAAAAGTGACTGACCATATTAGAGCGGGTATGGAAGGCTCCAAGTCATGGTGTTAACCTATAGATTTAACCATGCTTTAATACCGTCACGATATCCTTCTTAAATCCTGGACGCAAGCAGTCCGTTATCGTTGATAAATCATTATCGTGCTGGCTCAATCTTAATTCTGGTATTCCTCAAGGGTATTCTTCCTCCACTTTTATTTTCTATGTTTATAAATCTTCTTTCTATCATCTTCAACGTGGTTTTATATTTCGGATGACTTACAGTTGTATGCTCAGGACTCGATTGAAAAGATCACTGAAACAATTGGTTTGATTAATAATGAGTTGTTAAAACATTGGTGCGACAGATTTGGTCTGGCAGTAAATTCATTAAAGTGCCAAGCTATTATCGTCGGAAATGCACGAACGATAGGCAAGATGGTTGTAACCGCTCTTCCACCGAAAATATTTAATGACAATATCATTCCAATTGACAAAAATGTAAGAAATCTAGGTCTGCACATCGACAAAAATTTAAGTTGGAAAAGCCAAATCTCATTTATAGTCCAAAAAGTCACCGGTGCCCTACGTTTTCAATGTGAACGTCATATGTCAACTTACCGCTCCCAACTTCAATGGCTACCTATACGCCAGCGACGCTCCCTACGTGCCTTAACTTCTCTTTACTCCTTTCTCAATTCTCCTCTTACGCCATCGTATATATCGTCTAAGTTTCAATACCTGTGTTATTTCAGCAACAAAATTCTTCGCTCGACGCATAATCGTCTCCTTCAATGTCCTATTAACCGTTCTGACTTCACTCACTCCTCCTTTTTTTATCCAATCTATTCTTTTATGGAATGCGCTACCTCTCGAAATAAGGATGGCCAAAAGTAAAGTAGCGTTTAAGACCAAAGTTACAGAACATCTGTCAAGTAACCTGCTATCAGATTCTTAGTCATCAATATATTTATGTTGTACATATTAGTATATTAATTTTTGCATGTTTATGTACATAAATATATATATTTATACATTGACATGTTTATAAAATATTTATGTATGTATTTGCTAAATATATCAAGTTCTATGCTTTTTTTTTTATCCTACTTATCCTCCCAACTTTTATTTCCTGCACCACACCAAGTCCGCCCATGTATTATTTGTGCAAGAAGTTTAAATAAATAAATAAAATCGGTTCAATTTGACATTTTTATTTATTTTGTATTTAAATATGAATAATCAGTTTTATTTACGGATTTTATCATGTTTATTTTAAATTCCCTACGTTTTATAAATATTCATATTTTTCAATAATTTCAAAAAATTTTCGTTTTGAACGTTAAAAAAATGAACCGTATTTATATTTTTCCACTGCTTGTCTTTTATCGGTCATTTCAATCATGTAATGACTAATAGTTACTAGTCATTTTGACTGGTTTTACTAGGAAATTTATGTATGAAAAATAAGCTGGTATAGCTGAATTCGTGAAAATTTTTATTTATTACTATTACTTACCTTTACTATATGTTGTGTTTCCTTCGAAAATTATACATATTTAATATTTATGTGTAAAGTTAATTTTCAAAGTATATAAAGTACGCATCATTAGTATGAAACCTTTTATATATTTATAATTTGCTTCTAGAACATTAGATCTTAGTCGTAAGCTTTAACCGTGTTTTAAAGCTAAAAGCTTTTTGTTTTAAATGTCTGATATATATAAAGATGATAAATACTACATGTTTACGGATTTCCTCTTTGAGTCCGTGTCCTAACTATGGACACCGGGAGGGGTCTCAAAAGTCAGGTATAATTTTTTAATAATGGTAAAATATTTAAATACTATAAAATTCTTGATTCTTGAGCATTTTATTCAACATAATTTATATTTATGTATTGAGACAAAAATTTTTAATAACTTGCTTTTTGAATTCATTATTGTTATGAGGTATTGCAATTACTGTTGGCATTCTTTTAACGCTAAATAATTGCTTTCGCAACAAGATTTTTTTCTGTTTGTTATATTTTCGAGATTAAAACATGTGCCAATAAATACGCCCTTATTCAAACGGAGCTCGAATGTTCTAACTAGTTGTCCAATAGCCTGACTTTAATTTTTGAATAAAGCAGACTGAAGTTGATGACTCATCAAGATGTCCATAGAAATTTGACGTCTTCTCAAAAGAAGTACGGACTCGGAGCTGTTTTTTTTATCCATATGTTACCTCATTGCTCCGTTCTAGACGTCTGATTTTTTTCAACCTTTCTTTTAATAATAAATGTTGGCATCCCATTGGTACGATTTTATTTGATAATTTTATGATAAGCAGTTTAGTAGATATTTGAGAAATAAAAAATTACGGCTCAAAAAATCACAACCTCGTATGATTAAATTACAATGCCAATGCCAAAACCTTAAATCGTCGAAGTCACTCTTTCTCTGCGTCTATTAAAAACATAATTTGTACATAACACAGCTTTCAATTATATCTATGTGTTTCGGTAAGGCTAAGACTTCAAACCAGCTCGCGATCATTGCTTACAAAATCGAGCGCAATATTCGCAACCCAATAATTGCCTTCCTATTTCGATATATTAAAATATTCCAAGCGCAATGCAAATTAAACGTTATGAATGTTAAAGCATTTAAAATAAGCAATAACGTAAATGCAGAAACAAATATAACTCGTGTTTACTTCAAATAGCAACGTTCTGATTTGGAGGGAAGAAATATTTATCCCTAGCCAGGACCGTACATGCATGAAAAATATGTATTCAAACAACATCCGAGTTGCTTTGAAATGTATATCGGAGGAAAGCAAGACATCTAGTATTCGTATCAATACTATGTATTCGTGTTCATTGACAATTCACATATAGATTTTTCGTACTAAACTGAATGGTTAGTAATGGGAAGGTCAACTATAATGCTTTGTGTTGTCGTATGTAAAATACGCATTTGTCAATTAATTTATATATAAATATAAATTTTGAAAGAGTAGTAGAGATTTTCTTCCCAATTTTAAGTCTTTTTTTCATTTCCAACTAAGACAGACGAGCAAATGGCGAACCTGATGGTAAGTGGGCACCGACGCCCATAGACATTGGCAATACAGGTATCACCAACGCGCTCCCTACCGTGAGACATAGGATGTTAAGTCTCGTTTACCAGTAAATACGCTGGCTACGGTGCCCTTCAAACAGTAGTGTTTTCACACTACTGCTTTGCGGTAGAAATATGCACCGCGAGGGTATCCACCCAGACGGTCCCCTGTAAAAAGGAAACCTACCAGCGGTTAAATGTTTGGCAATGTTTTAATAAAAATGCATATTCTATTGGCATGGTTTTTTTAAGCTTTCTATATAAAAACTTTATCTGACGAACAACACCTCAGTCTGCCCGTAACCATGGATCCTGTAATGTGCCTGAGTATATTGTGCATAGAGAAATATGTATATCTAGGCCAGAAAATATCGCCACAAGATCAAATGTCAAAGGAATTGGACAAAATAATGCGACTGGGTGGAAAAACTTGGCCTCCCCTAAGGCACGCTTTCTCCATTTAGGGGGTTTTAGGATCTTATCCCACGCTGGTTCAATGCGAGTTTGAGGGTGGAAGGACTTTTTACTCGTCATTATAAAATAGGACTTGCATCACATATTACTGCTTTATTTATAATTTTTTACGGTATTAACACTTCTTTGTCGATACAAAATAATGCGTCAATATATTCTTTTAGAGTAACAAGAATAAAATGCAGCGCAAAATAATTTATATAGTGTTCTAAAAGTATTATATCAAAACTTAGTACATTGTACCTTTGAATTATAACTATTACAACGAACTAAACAAGAGTAACTTTAGGTGTGTAAATGGTTCAACAAAAATAAATGTATAAATTTAATTCTACGGTAAGACAAAAAATACAGGTCTCAATTATTGCAGAGTTGTATTGTAATTCGTCGTATTAGTAAATAACCTTCGTATATTTTAAATTTTTGATACCGCTCCCTTAAATAACATATTCAAAACTAAATTCGTCTAAATGTAGATTCTTTAGAATAATTGGTGGGTCTAAACAAACAAACAAAATTTAAGAGTCCGTTACATTTAAATAACTAAATTTCTTTAGTGCATTTGTATGAATAACGGATACATATAAGTGAACATATATATTTTTTCATTTTTGTATCCGTTATCGGGTCTACAACAATTTTATGCAAGGGTTGTACATAACCCAATTCTGTTCTTTTATACTTTGAACTAAGAAAATTGACAAAAAATAGGTCTGCATTTTATCAAGTTAAAAGTTTTGTTTTTATAAGAAATAACGAAGAAGTGCACAAACATAAAAAATTACATAGAGATGATTTATTAAAAAATACTAAACATCCCTTTACGGTTTATTCTTACAGAAGAAGTTTTAAAATAAAGTCCAAACGTTTAAAAACAAACAGTTTGACTTTTTCTTCCATGTTCAGTAAAAGTTTATTTTGTAACCCCCCAAATATAATGCCATTTATGCTATACTACGCTATATATTATGCTATGGGTGTATGGGCTTTCGTAATGTCTCTAAAAATCTATTACATTTTAATGGAAGCGCTCTCCTTGCTCTTCCGAAAAAGCTTCCGCATTATTTTAAAAGCTATCCAAATTAGAAAGTAATATTGCGCATTGTTAAATCTTTAGAGACTTTCTACATTCAATGATGGAAAAATGGTTATCATGCCAGTTTGCCAAAATTTTCAGCTTTATGGTTTCCAAGATAGCCTTATTGCTAAGTAATACCGGGAATTTTTATTTGAGGACCCATAAAGATTCTAGTTTTCGTTGTCGTCGTAGCCTTGGAAAAAATCTTCAAATGTGTGAAAGCTTAGGATTCTTAATTATGAACACGACAACAAATTGTTTAATCAGACACAATTCAATATGTAATAGCGTTTTAGAATCAACTAAAAACAATTGCCACAACACGTATAATCAAAGGTTTTTGATAGTAGTCAACGTGAGTAGACATAATAGTCTACTATCCCATAGGCGAAGATAATAGAAATATTTAGTATTTCTTGTATTCCGGTCCACAATAAGTCCACAATAACATTTTAATTGTATTCTGTGCATTTATTTGCAGGTTGATACCACGTTCAGACCGATATTAATCAGGCGTGAAAATAAAAAAATGCCATAAATTCATAAAAAGCAAGTAGTTTCGGAAATCGCATAAAATTTGCTTATTTTATCGAAATATATTAGTTAAAATCCATGAAAATTTTTCTTTTCTATGCTTGTGTTATCTTTTAAACAACTAAACCGGTTATAACGCGACTTTCACTGCCATAAAGGAAACGTAATAACAAATTTATACTCCTCCGTGGCCTATCGGTATTGTCCCTTGCTTTTAAGCCGGAGATCATGGGTTCCAATCCAGCTGCGAAACAACTTTGTGTTATCATTATTTTCTAGTTGGTTATCACAATTTGGGCCTATCATTGTCTGAAAAAAAAATTATTCATATGTCGGATGGGCATGAAACAAGTCGGTCCAGGTTGTCAAGGCCATCTTTGACAGTCTGCCATATGCCTTAGAATCATCCTATAACGACTGCCAAACTGTTCATCCTGAGAAGGCAGTTTACTCTTTGAGCTGCGAAGGTCAAATGCTTGTCGCTTAAAAGCTGTTATTAAGGTAAATCTAGAAGTATTAAAGTCCAACACTATGCTAACTTAGAAATATGGCTTGGTAAAAGAAGACGTAACATATAACTCAGCTTTTTTATTTCAGAAAAATAAAGTAGGATGTTACGACCAATAAAAATTTAAACCAATAAAAAATCAATAAAAAAAAACAGCACATCGATAAATGAAGAACAAGAATTTTGTTAAAAAGATCATAGGTATTTCATGACACGAAAGATTTAAATAAAAGGTTTCCAAAAAGTCTGCTAATTTAACAATAATTTCACAAAAATGCCATGTAGACTAAGTCGGTAACGGCTAGTAATCAATAAGTCGACAAAAATCATAACTTTCTGTAGTACATTATGCTACTTACTAATTCAATTTTTATAATACTTTAAAAATTTAAACCATAGCTAAACGCAATTAACAAAACGTTATTGATGTGTCAAATTGAAACGATGACGAATTTTATTTCAAATGTATAGTTTTGGCGTAAACAATTAGTAAAATGATGATCCTACTAATATTAGAAATGCGCAAATGTGTAAGTGTAGATAATAATTTATCTATATTAATAAAAATAAGTCATTACGACGTGTCGAGCACAGTCTGCCATACTTAATTTTATAATAAGACTTCTTAGTAATCCAATATTTCATGGGTATATCTTTAAACGTAGGCTCATTCTAAAGAAGAATAGATTGTAAGCAGAATAATTGAAAAATGAAATCGGTGCGATTTGACGGAATTTAAGATGATCATGCATAAGATGTTTAAATGCTTTAAAATGTATGATATGTTTAAAATAAATATATCTTTTAAATTTATTATAAATGGAATATTACGGAACAATCCAAAAATAAGAAATGAAATTATATGTAACTGAAATAAGATTCGTGTCATTTGATAGACGTTTTACTGACTTTTTTCCTTATTGCGGCTTTACGAAGCCCAGATGAATTTGTTCTTGACACATTGTTTGAAGTACTGCTTCTTTGTTATCTCTAAACTGATTTTGTTAGCACAATGTATAAAACTTTTATTAATTGTCTTTTGCTATATTCATAAGATCCTTATTCACGCGTTTGCGTTAGGAACACCGATTGAAGACTCAAGGACCGAGCACTCAAAAAACGAAGGTGCACATAGTATTCCCGTTTAGTGTAGGATGTGTGATTTCTTACATTATTCTCTTTTATATATTATTTTGATATTATTATGACATATAATTTAAGCTCAAATCAAACATTTTTAAAGACTGAGATAGTGTACATACATACATATATATATATGCTATTTTATGAAAAAATATATTGACATATCGTGTAAGATCGGGCTGTCCTTATTATGACAGTCGCAATAAAAGCGGTTAACATCGAGTTTTTTCTCGACACTGCTTCGTAAGTTTTACTTCCGCATTGAAATCTCTGGTTGATTTTATGGATTTTGTTTTATCAAAGCCACGTAGGCAAAAATGACAATTCACCATATTTTTTATTTCCCGCCAATTTGGACTTGGTTTCCGATTGAATTAAATAAATTTAAATTTGTCTTTTAGGTTATTTACTTTTTTATGGTTGATTAAGTAAAATAAATAAAATAAAAAATAAAAAGCCTTTTTATTTCCAGTAAAAGAAATTTACACTTCTCATGTATCTATTAAGTATGTGTTAGTTAAAATAGTTTAATCTATGTTAGTATAACTTCTTCTTAATGTATAATATGATTTTTTTTTTTTTTTTTTTTTAATTATTCTACCGGAACCCCAGAATGGTAAAGGCCTCCAGTGACTCCCATTTGTTTCTGTCTTCAGCTACTTTTATCCAGTTTGGTCCAGCTATCGTTTTGATATCATCCTCCCATCTTGTAATAGGTCTACCTTTTGTTCTTTTGCCTAGTGGTCCGTTCCATAAAGTTACTTTTGTGTCCATCTTTGATCTGTTAGCCGGGCAACATGACCGGCCCACTTCCATTTCTAATTTTTTGCGTAACTTAAAGCGTTTGTTACTTTTTGTTATTTTTCTTATTTTAGTATGGCGTATTTTGTCCAATTTCCTTATATTTAACATGCTTCTTTCGAGTCCTCTCTGACAAACGTTTATCTTTTTTCTTGTTTAGCAGTGAATTTCCACGTCTGGCAAACCATATGTCAGACATGGCAGAAGGTTGAATTCAATGACTTTGGTTTTTATGGCTTGTGGTAGATTACTTTTGAAAACATCCTTGAGACTCAATATTTGTTCCATGTTATTTTTATTCTTTTCTTATTTCTATATTTTATTTTTTCTGAGGAAACTTATAGTTTTTCCCAAATAGACATATTCATCAACGTATTCCAATGGTTTGCTATTGATTATTATGGTCTTGTTATGCTGTTTGTCATTGTCTTTTGTCTTTGTAGTATTCATTTCCAGACCTACCTTTTTACTAGCCATGTTCAGAGCTTCTACCATGTTCCGAGTTGGTAAGATGACTCGGATAGTAATACTAGGTCATCTGCGAATCTTCAGGTGGCTCAAGTAAGTGCGCTTATGTATAGCCCTTGTTGGCTCCAATCTAGCTTACAATGATAGACCTGAGGACAGCTATGAATATTGTCGGAGATATGGGTCTCCTTGTCTCACCCTCTTCTATTGGGAAGCTTTGAACCTAAGGTTTCAAGTTTAATTTACCCTTGTTGGTTTTATATATGGATTTGATGATTTTACATATCTTTCCTCTGCTCCTTGTTCTTTCAGGCATTCCCAGATGCTTCATGTCTTACCTATCAAAGCCTTTCTGGTAGTCGATGAATGCTATAAAGAGGATCTTTGTTTTCCTGATACTTTTCCATTATCAACTCAAGAGATGAATATGGTCGACCGTTGAAAACCCCTTCTGAAGCCTGCTTGCTCCACCGGTTGCCTCTTCACCAATGTGTCGGTCATCCTTTTGTTTATAATTGTAGAGAACAATTTGTAAAGACTTGAGCAGGCTGATTGGTCTGTAATTTCCGATGTCCTTCGGGTCGCCTCTTTTATATATTAGTATGATGTTAGATTCGGACCATTGGGATGGAGTTTCAGAATTTTGCAGGATTTTGTTAAACAGTTCAACTAGTGGACAGCCAGAGCTGTATGGCCTTTTTCAATGCTTTCGTTGGTAATGTTGTCCGAACCAGGCTCTTATCTAGTTTTAGTTTATTAATTGCGTCAGTTATTTCTGTTCTATCTATTGGTTTAACGTTATTTCCATGTGAGGTATATGTTTCTGTGTTGAGATTTGTGTCTGTTGTGTCTTTGTTGCTGTAAAGATCCCTGTAAAATTCTTGTTGGGTTGCAGATATCGCTTCTGTGAGCAGTTCTGTATCTTTTTCTCAGTCCTTCTATCCATGTTGTATTTGTTGAGTTTCTTAAAGGCCTTCTTTGTACTTCCATTTCTTTGTAAATACTCTTTTATTGTGGTTTGTTTATATTTATGTAATCTGCTTTAATATGTTTATTTACTACTTTGTATAGTGCATTCAGTTCGTTTTTCTCGCCCTTGATTTGTTTTTAGTTTTCTGTAATTTTTTCTTCTCTCAATAGCCTCTGTAGTTGCAGATAATATTTTGTGTTGTTTATTTTCTTTCTTTGGTCGTGCTTTTGTTTTAAGTAGAGATGATAGCCTTTTCTATTTTGTCATAGCAGTATTGTACTGAGGGCGTCTTTGAGAAAGTTGTAGATGCAGATAGCTGTGATATTAGTTTTTCGTTGAACTTAATTTTTCTTCTTCGCTCTTAAGTTTCATAAATTGACTATTTGTAAATTTGGCTCTTGATATTTTTGTTTGACTAATGTTATTGTTGACCTGAGCATTCTATGGTCAGAATTGTAGTTCAAATTTAGCGTCTCGATATTTTGGAATATTTCTAGGTTGGTTTGACAAGATATAATCGATTTCGTTGTTTGTATTTTCCGTCAGGGATCGCAGGTCCATCTTCGACTTAGCCTTTTTTAAAACATGTGTTTATTATCATTAGTTTGTGCTGAAGTGGAACTCTACTAGTCTTTGTCCTCTATTATTTCTCTCACTGTACCGTGTTTTTTAGTAACTAAATATTCGTCATCTTTTGGGATTCCTAGCTTGCGTTAAAATTCCTTATTAATATTGTAGTTTTTGCTGTACCTAAGGCTTTCGATTGTATTGTAAAATTCCTCAATATCATGTTCGCTTGCCGCTTCTGTTGGTGCATAGGCTTGATAATAGATATCTTATGACCTTGTATATTTATATTTAGGGTTGCCACTCGCTCTGTTATTCCATTGAAGCTTATTATATGGTTCTTCAGAGACTTATTAATTATGAAACCAACCCCGTACTTGCTAGGGTTTGTCCTATATAGCACATTATGAAGTTTTCGTATTCAAGATTTTATTTCCCTGTCTTTTATTTCCGATATTCCGATGATATCATATTTTATATTTTTTATAACCTCTTCCAATCTGAGTTGGCGGTCGTACGATAAGAGAGTTCGAACGTTGTATGTTGCGATCGTTAGTTTGTATTTATTCGGATATTTCTTTGTCTTTGTGTATTCATTGGAGGGTTTTGGTCGTATTCTTCCACGGTGACCAGCCGGCTTGGAAGAAATGGTTTAGGTTTGCTTTATTTGTTCTCCATTGTCATTTGGAGAGGGGTAATTGCTATTGTTGTTGTTTGTGGTTGTTTGATTGGTTGTTAGTGGTTTGAGTTTTGTTGTTAGGAAACCGAGTATTCCTCGGTTTGATAACTCCATCCGATACACTTGATGCCCCTTGTACTTTTGCTTGGGTTTTGTTCTTTTTTGGCTTGTATTGAATCTGTTTGGCATGGTCACTATAGGTTGGTGAAATTGATAGTGTTCTTTTGTGTTTGAGCATCTCTATTTTATTTTGTACTATAAGTTTGTCGTATTTGATGGTGGCGAAATTTCCTTTCTTTCAATGATTACTTGTTCTTGCAGTTCTTTCTTTTTCGAGAACATGTTGTGAAGTCTTCTTTTATATAGTAGTTGGATCATTAGTAGTCTCCTTGTTTAAAATTTGTATTTTCGTGCCCAGTGTGCTGAAAGTCACGGTAATAGGTCAGCTTTTCTCCTTTTTTTCCTATTCTTCTAGTTTCTGTATGTCTCGTGTTGTAGCCTCAATCGAGAAGTATTGATTTATGAAACACAGAATGTTTTTTTCTAAGTTTGCATACGATTTTTCATTTTCTGGCAATCCAAAAATTACTATGTTCTTCTGTCTGGATTTTTTTTCCAAAATATATATTCTTTTTTCTTGATTTCCAGTTTTTCTTGATGTTTTCGACTTTTTATCCATTATGTTAAATTTTTCCTCCAGTGCAGTTTATGTTTTGTGTAACTTGTTCCGTAACTTTTCAGATGACTGTACAATTGTTTTTTTTGTTCATTTAACTCAATCTGTATGTCTTTTAGCATTTTCATAACTTCCTCCATGATTATATCGGTTTTTATTGTTTTGGTACTTGGCTGCTCTCTGTGGACCTGATGTGGTACTATGTGCGGTCAATTGTGTGGTGTTTGACAGACTAAGTGATTTTAAATACCAGTTTTCACTTCACTGTTTTGGACTTTAATATGTTTGTTATTCACTTTTGTACACTTTGTCCGACAATGTATTTCGATATTCACTTGTTTGTAGTTTCACTGACTTATTCATAACGTTGATAACACTTTTAATATTTTTTAATCTGCACTTTATACGGAGCCGATGTTTACTGCATTAAAGTAGCGCCCTCCACACTCACACATTTTATTTATTAATATCTATTTATTTTTTCCACAGCTTTTATTGGATACCAATAACAAACAATCAGTTCAACGGTGTTCTGTAATTAATCTAAACTGTTACTAATGACATCTATTGTTTGTTGTAGAAACTTTTCTTTTGACGTAAGTTCAGATTTATTGGTGTCTCAGCGACACCTGTTGTCGAATAGCAATATCAGTTTCAATTAACGGTGAAATTTGAATTTGAATTTTTAAAATCTTTAACACTTTTCTTTTACTTTTACTTATGTTTGGAAGTATATTATATTTCACATTTGGATATAGATATGTACATTTGAGAAGGTTTTATTGCATTGATCACTTTTATCAGTATTATTTATTTACTTTTTTTAGGATAGTTAGGTTTTTGCTTTTATTCAAGAAACCAACATTTATCCCACTCTAGATAACACTCTCACTTGTAAATTGCACTATATCACTTGCTAAAACTGTCACAACCTTCAAAAACACCTTTAAATATTTTTCTGTCATGTTAAATACAGAGCTGATGCTTAATAATGTTTACTTCATGGTTGCCACCCTAGCGTTTTTGATTAAGTATTAGTTTTAAAATTTATTGCCATTAGATATAATTTGGTAAATAGTTATAAAGTAAAACCTTTTGATAAAGAAGAAAAAATACGCTTAAGAACTTATTACTTAGGTTGATGATATACTGTTTGATTACAATGTATGTGCCTGAATATTTAAGGTATTTAAATGAAAGTTTTTATATAAAGATTAGTTTAGTTCGTATTAATTTTTTTGTTTGAAAGTTGACGTTTTGAGCGTCGTATTATACTATTACCTACTATTATGAGGATTTAATAATAAAACATTGAATATTAAGCTGAGAGTAATATCTTGACAAATGTTTGTCTTGCTTATGTAAGCAAGCATGTTTTGCCTTTGATACAAGTTTTGTTGTAAAATGTTAAATGTATGATTATAAATAATTATGATTATAATGTTATGAATTTATTTCATTAAATCTTGTTACATTAAAACTTGAGTACTATTTATAATCTAGCAAAATATTTCACAACAATAAAAACAGATTTCTACTGTTTGATTAATCATTTATTATAGTAATTAATCCTCTAGTCCGTTTGCTAAAACTATTGTTATGGGTCAAGTGTTTAAGTATAATAACTTTATTTTCAACACGACCTAGAGTAAATGAAATAACACATTCAGAACATATATGTAACAATAAGAAAAAAACAAAAATATCGATGAATACACGAAATCGCGGATTAAGCAAAAATAAAACTGAAAAAAAAGCGGCACGATCTCGAATCATATAGCGTAGCCAGTTACTCTTTTTCTTGATTTATACACAAGCACAGATCACGGACGATTCTTGTCCATAGATGATTCAACAAAATAAATAGGATTACTCTGAGTGTGTATGGTAGTCCTTTCTTTGCACTTATCACACAAATATCTCGTTAGCTCTCGTGGGGTATTGACAAAGCACTCAGCCACTTTTTTCTGATTAAGAAGATATAAATTCTGCCCGTGTGTGCCATGCCACTATACGAAAGCTTTTTAAAAATATATTTTATAGACATTTTTAATAAAACTGAAATATTTTTTAAGATTAACGGTAAAATATTTGATTTGCTTACTTAAAATATTTGACTAGTAAGAAATCCTTAGAGTATACTCGCACGTATGTTGTATATTTTACTTTCTCCTAGCCATTTTATTAACTTATCATGGGGTCGGCCTGAACCCATTGAGAATTTATTTAAATAAATGCCAAAGTGTGGTCTTGACCACCAGGACTGACTTTTACATGTTGTACTTTTAAAATTTTAAGAAATCCATCGAGTAGATTTTGAGTGAGACAGTATTAAATACCTCACTAGTTTTGCGATTAATAATATTACAACAATTAACAATTTTGTAAAGAATAATTATTGCAAACTCGAAATAAAAAGATCACTATGATCATCTGACAGTTATTATATTCGCCTACAAATATTAAACCCTCGCGTTACTTCATTCTCAGTGCAAGAAGGTTCTGAAGCTGCAGCCCAGTTCCAGAAAAAATAGAAGAGGTGCAGTCAACGTCTTCATTTACTTAATATACATAAAGGAGCTGTTGCTGGAGCAGCCAGTTCTATCTATTGAAACTAAGTCCACCATTTGCAATACTACAACCACTTATGTTGTTGACAAGCTGTGTCCTCGCATTTTGTATCTTGATGATTTAGATTTATTTTCATAAATGTGAGGTTGTTTAAATTAATACGCTACATAACTGTGTTCACAGTGATGCCTTTAAATTAGGTGCAAACTGCCAATGGCATATTTTATTATGTTTTCATTATTGTTACTGTTTGTTATTCTTAATATGTAGACTTATCGAGAGATCATACGTAAGTCTTCCTTCTCACCGCACCTCCCCACTATTTACCATGCATCACCCCAAAGTTGTTCATGAAAGTTTTAATAAAAGGTGAAGTGGAGGCTAAAATAAGGTTTTAGTTGTAAGTATATTTGTCGCACCAGTCTATGATTTCTGGTGCCGTATTTTTTTTTTATTTCATTAATGTCTATTAAATTACTTATTACAATATCATTAAATGGGACCCATAAGAGCTAATATCTATCATTAAAAAAGAATGAACAAAGTCGGAGCATTAGAGGAAGCAACATATATAAAAAAACATACGCCGACCATATTCTCGCTTGGGACGATAGAGTGCTTCCAGCAGCGGTCCTGACCGCACGTGCTTCGCCGCAGTCTCAAGCTCGCCTCGCATTCTTCAGTGTCCGCTTCGGAAATCGCTGCGCTGCGCCATCTGCGTTTTATGAGTGCACCTGCGCTCATGAGCCTTTTGTCACACCGCTGACGTAATCGCGTAGTGATTTATTGCGCTGCTTCAAGCGGTCGGTTTGTGCACAGCTGTGTTTTGCAACTCGTTTGCCTAACACAACTGTGTTGCTAGCCGCTTGCGCAAGCGCATAATCTTATTTCTAAGGGTTTATTATCGTGTTTCTACCCGAACTAGTTGTTTTTACAACTATACTAGGCCCACCGAACGTTTTAATATTCTGTTTTGTTCCAAAAACCGGGACCAAAGATGGGAGCTCGCACTCGCTTTGGTCTCGACACCAAGGCGATACAGGAAGCCTGTCGAGTTAATATGAAGCTCACCGACGCAGTACATGCTGATCTCCGATTACCTTCCCGACCACCCTAGTCCTTTTTCTTTTTTGCCGTTGAAAATCCAGTTTACGGATTCCCCGCCGCCAAAGTGAGGGGCAGGGGGATATGGGGCTCCCGACCAAGATGGAGCGGCTGGCATACCCACCAAAAACCAACGGTTGTTCCTTTCTGTTATCGCTGTAGCCGGGGCCGCGGGCACTGATCACAGTCTTCGGCGACCCGGCGCGACGTGGCCCTCTCGGCTTCTTCTTCCGGGTGTGTAGGGACACCTGGAACGTCGCTTTAGGCGCGTGCCGGAACAAAACAGCACGGCGCTCCTCTTGAGCCCTTTCATGGCGGCGGCCCTGCCGGCCGCCCAGGGGCCCAGTGTCAGAAGCGTGCGCGACGCCACCTTCGGCGCCCTGGCTCTTCTGCGGATAGCCAGGGCGCCTCGGCCTCCCTGTCCTTTCCGCGGCCTCCTTCCGGCCATCACGTCCTCGCAGAAGCAGGACGGCGCCCCACGACCTTTCGCTCTCAGCATCCCTGCGCACTACGGCAGGAAGCGAAAGGTCGCCCACGACACTACGCGAGCCTCGGCGCTGCTCGATCCAGGCTGGGCACTCTTCCAGCACGTGTTGCCGTCTCTCGGCACATCGCCAGTGGTGGCACCTTCCTGTAGGCTCTCACGGCCACGCGGCACAGGTACCTCCCGAAACAGCCGTGTCCCTGAGAGAACCTGGTCGCGCGGAATGTTAGGAGCCGTGTCCTTTCTAGCCACCACTTTAATACGGGGCGCAGGCTTTACTGTATGATGGCCGGCGCTGGGATGCTCCAGCCGCAGCTCCACTCCTGTATTGCAAGGGAGCGCACCGTCTCTGCGCCCCTTATCTCTTCCGGGCTGCCTGAAGCCCTGAGACCTTGCCTCTCGCGCCAGAAAAGAGTGACGCGAGGATTTCTGCATCCAGGTCCCAGGGCAATGAGCCAGCTAACAGGCACGCCGCTCGCCGGAGATGGTCCGTAGCCCTGACGGCCCGGATCGCCAACACCTCTGGGTCTCCTTGTACAGCAGTACCTTCCTTGAGGGGTCAGCCCACACGGGTGCCCCGTACAGGACCATGGACCTGACGACCCGGCGTACAGGCGGCGACAGGAGCTGCTGGGTCCTCCGGTGTTGGGAGCAGTCTGCCGAGAGCCGCCGCTGCCTCGCCGTTCTAGGCGCGAGGCGCTCAAAATGGGCGCAAACTTCCATCGGCGGTCTAGGACTAGGCCGAGATATTTCATAGTCGGCTTGACGTCGACGCGGACGCCGCAAACAATTATGGGCGTCCGCAGGTGGCGCGTTCCGAGGCCCGTAGCAAAGGGCCTCGGATTTTCGAGCGCCACCTTAGTCCTAGCCGCCGGATGCGCCTCAATAACTGAACGACCCGCAGTGGCGAGAATCGCAGCCCTACGAAAATTGGTCCTACTGGCGGTAACGAGGGTGTCGTCCGCGTAACAAGTGACGTCGACACCTGATATTGCGCCACGTAGCACCCAACTGAAACCAACGTTCCACAGAAGCGGTCCCAACACCGACCCCTGTGGAACTCCACACGACGACCAATCCTAGTCCTACTTAACGCCCGGACCGTCCAGGCCATTCCCTGACGATGATAGCGACGATTATGTCGACGTTAGCATCCGCACGGAATCGGACATGGAGGTCGAGGCATTCCAAGCTCCAACTAACCCAGACGACGGCTTCAAAGCTGTCAAATCCAAGAGGAAGCGCAAGGTCCGCACCTCTTCACCGCACCTGTCCCACCCGTCAAGGCTGCAAAGCCTGACATCCCCACCACCTGCCCTCAGCAGGTTCCCAAACCGTCGTCCTCCCAGGCGACAAAACCCAACCATCCATCCCGCCGATCCCAGGTGCGCCCTCGGCCCTCGCCCCACCCAGCCGTCCCAGCTTCCCAGGCACGGCTACCCGTGGAAACGCCCACCGCCCATCTATCTCCCGCGAGAAGGAGAAATGGTCGAGATCTGCTCGCCTATCGAATAGATTCAAATTTGAGGCCTCTGATAGCAATCAGGGGTCAAATTGCAGTGAAAATTCCGACGATTTTAGGAAAGTGACCTTATTCTTAAGGAAAAGGAACACCAGTATCACACATTCGCGCTCCCGGATGAGCGCGTACTTAGGACAGTGGTCAAAGGGCTGCCTAAGGAGATCCCATGCTCGGAGATAACTTCGGCATTAAAAGAACTAGAAATTTCAGTCCTAGGGGTACAACGTATGTACCACTCACGCACCAAACGCCCTTATGATATGGTGCTAGTCACGCTCGAGCGCACCAAGGAAGGTAAGCGCATCTACGACGTCGAGCAACTGTGGGATCGGCGTCTCTGTTTGAGCGGCCTCATTCTAACGGTTTGCCAGGGCAGTGTCACAACGCCAAATTCGCACGCGCGCGGAACTGTTTGCACGCCCCTGTTGCGTCAAATGCCTCGGGGATCACGGTCAAGACCAAAACAAGACCCAAAGACAAAGAGTCTCGCCACCTTTGAACCTCCTTCGTGTTAACTGCCGCAATCCCAGCCACACGGCTAACTCACCTCGGCTGCCCTTAAGGCCAAAACGCAGAGTCCTGCGATCCGAGGGAAGCCTCTTCCAGGCGACCACCCAATCCTTCCAATAGCTCCGCATTCCCACCCTCCGTCCTTCCAACGCTTGGCAGTTCCGCCCGCGTGGCAACAGCCAGCGCCGGAGCTGACTCGGCGGCCCGCCGCCGCCTCAAAGAGCCAGCATGCAGCCTAAGCAAAGGCAGCACTGGCAATAACGCCGCGTCTTTTCTTAAATCACTAGATCTTTTTATCTAGATAAGTTTAATCAAGCAGCAGATGAATTCCGCCGCGCCTGCCGGCGACGCAATGGCATAGGTTTTCCTTCTTGAGAAACAAGAATTTAATTACTGCCCTTAAGGCTTAGGTAGCGACACCCTAGCAGTAGCCAGACACACCCTACACTTAGAGTGTAGGACAAAAACCACACCTCATGACATCGGCCCCACCGGTGAGGTCGAACTTACACATCCTTTGCCATATGATACTGTAGCTTAACATCATATTAAATAGGAGCTGAGTTTTTGCACCATCTCTTCTCCCAGCGCCAACGCTTTAAGAAGTGGAGTAAAGTTTAGAACAGCTCTTCTAGCTAAAGTTATCATTGCAAAGCGTCTGAATCGAGCCGAGTTGTCGGCCCACCGGCAGCCCTCGATTCAGCATGCTAACGGGTACCAGAAAAGTGACGGCCCAAGCCTAGGCTCCCCTTCTGAGGGCCCTTGGTGAGGTTAAGTCACTTATGGGAGACGCGCCTGTTGCAACGGGCCCCCAAACTCGGTTATGTTCTACATCCCGGTTATATTCCACAGAGCACGAGATCCATCAAAAAAAGCTCCGACTCAATCCGAACTCATATGTTTTCTTTTGGGAAGCGTACCTTCTTCTTTTGGGTCTCCTTTTCTCTTCAAAACACATTCTTTTAATTTTACACAATTTGTCATTGAAATCAACAACTAAAGTATATGTCGTAATATTGATATTTAACAGTTATGGTTTTGTGCACGGTCATTAATTTAATTTTAATGTAGGTACTAAATATTAAAACTTTAAGGACTTTAATGTACCTTAAAATCGTAACTCTGTCTGTCTGTCTGTCCATCTTACCTGTCTAAACAATTTCAAGAAAGGGCTAGGCAATAGGCTATTAATTATTGCGATAAAATGGTGAAAAGGGTTGAAAAAAGGGACAAAAATCGAAATCGCAATTGTCTCTATTAACATAAAACGATAAAAGTTTGTATCTAGATACACAAAACGAGCCATAGCGGGTATTTTTCTACCAATTATGTAGTGTTAAACTGCACGAGGATGAACGACGGGTCTTAATACGGATAAATAAAATCGATATGAAAATACATCATCGTCGAAGCAAAAAGCCATAAACTGTTTGTCTAATGATAAACACGTACAATAAAAACCCCTCAGTTGTATTACACTTAAATTCAAATTAAATTCAAATATCTTTATTCTCTTGTCTTTAATAATTGTCAAGGAGGCTACCATTGGTTCGGATAGGACGCCTCCGACCTGAGAAGAACAGGCGAAAGAAACTCAGCGGGCCTTTTTGATATCTTTTATAATTCATTAATAGAGCTACATAAAGTTCTATCATACGTATATTAAATTTGAAAAGCCTGGAGCTAGTATTCCATACCCAGGTTGTGTATTATTTATAAATTCATCAATGTTATAATAACCTTCAACACATAAAGGTTACTTTCACTCATTTTTAAATTTATCAAAGTTAAATTCTGAACGTTTGCTGGGATTTTGTTGTAAAGCGTATACATTGTCTCATAAAAGATTTATTTATTTTCGCAGTCTAGTTGTTGGAATAATTAAATTATTTTTGTTTCTAGTACTTATGATGCACATAACATCACAATGCCTGGGAAAAACATTTCTATTTTACTGCATTGTAATCCACGCGGGCGAGGCGAGGATAACAGCTAGTTCTTCGATACCTTACTCAAAAATTCAATAAAAGGAAAATAAATTTACCATCACTTAGAATTTTGTTTTTAATTTTGTATTAGCGGTGGTAGGTCCCTTTACAAGGGACCGTCTGGGTGTACTACTGCGTGCCTATTTCTACACAAAGCAGTAGTGTGAAAACACTACTGTGTCCCGGTTCGAAGGGCACCGTAGCCAACGTATTTATTAGGTAAACGAGACTTAACATCCCATGTCTCACGGTAGGCAGCGCGTTGGCGATACCACTGGTATTGCTAATGTCTATGGGCGTCGGTGATCACTTCACATCAGGTGGCCCGACTGCTCGTCCTGCTCGCGTATGCCATAAAAAAATACTGGGTAAACTAGACTTAGCACCTAGTGTCTCACGGTAGCAGCGCGTTGGTAATACCGGTATTCCCAATGTCTGCGGCGTCGGTGACCGCTTTCCATCAGGTGGCCTGACTGCTCGTGTGCCTGCGTAGGCAATAAAAAAAATATATTAGGAAAGTTATTCAATCTGAGTTTAATCATCTACTCACGAAAACAATTTACTTACATTTCTAACTTAATGTAAATAAAATGTCTCTATGATAGACCCTACAAACAATGTTTTTTATGTTATAAAGAATTTTAGTTAAATAAGTAATTAATGCTACTAATCTGTTACCACCAATATATTATGTGTCTATATTAAGGCTCAATAAGTTAAATGAAACAATTTTTTCATAACGAAGTTCTTTGACATTTGGTTAGCACAGATTATTTACATTTTACACAAAGCTATTACTACCTTAAGTTATATATTATGAAATGCAGAGTGTGGTAATAACAGAGTAAATTATAAGACGACACTCTTGGCAACAGCGAGAAAAGTGGCAGTAGTCTATAGCAGCTTTTTATTTATATAAAATGATTATTTTCTTAGATAGATACACAGGACTTATATTTCTATGCTTAAAATATAAATTATTATGAAATATCTTTTATTTTATTAACTATGTTTACATTAACATCATAATAAGCACATAGATATTGCCACCGATATCTCGTCTGTAAATGACTTTAGAAATAGGCAATTATGTACGACATTGTTTTAGTATATATCTTAAAGTTTAGTTTAGATTTTTAACGACAAACTTAATTTTGTGACATAATGTCTCGGACACTAAATATGAAATGTATTTAAAAAAAGTACCAAATATAAAGTTCTTCCTTTAAAACAAAGAAACATCAAAGCTTCTTAAAAAAAAGACAAAACAACAAACTGAGCTACAAATTTCTTACGCAGTTGCAAAAATTTGCAAATTGAAATATTAAATAATTATTCACTTATCAAAACACAACTGTTATGAGAATAGGTTGTACTAATAGGCTCAATTAATGCAGGCCATTACAAAAAGCTATTACTTTATCGTCTCACCAACAAGACACAAAGTACCACGTAACATCCACAAAAATCTTTTTAAGGATACGGGACACGGGTACGCAGCCTTAATTGATTAGTTATTTAAATTTTGGCTATTAAATAAACTCTGAGGTTTACGGTACATTCGTCAATTGTGGTCCAAAGTTAATGATATTTATTAGTTAGCTTTATATTAAAAAAGAATACAAAAAAAACATTAAAAATTTTACATTACTTTTTGATATCTAAAAATTTTAGCAAAAAATACATAAAAATTGACTGAAAATCTGACAGCGTAAGTGGTTAAATATATATTCTTTTAAATTATGTTTGTTGAGTATAATTATTATAGTTGTTTCGTAAGTGGTTCTATATTGTATCGTCATAGTACTCTATATATATTGTAATCTGAAATGATCAGAAAAGTAAACAATAGAATACAGAAATTTCTGTTCACCACAACCAATAAGCAAAAAGTGGTGGTCTCTTATTACCCAGGACTTCCAAGAAAATTGCATTCCTGGGTAAGAATTTCTGACGCCATTGATTTCTGATGCTTTTAAAAAGCAGCAAAGCTAGCGCCAGCCATGTTATGTCTAAAGCGGATTTACGGCTGCCATAATTATTGGCGCATTTATAACGTATTATATTGCGTTTTTACTCGATAATCGCTCTGTGCTTTTAAGATGATAGAGAGATGGACATGGTAGTCGGTAATTAATGTCGCAAAAATAACAGATCCACTACTGGCGTGACACATGTGATATAACGTCATCTTAATACAATTTGTTATACATTGCTTTCCTTTAACATTATCAATCGTTTCTTTTTTTTAATTTATATTATATTTTATATCGTGCGAATATTTATTTAATAATTTATTTAACTTTGAGATCTTATTAATAGAAATTGAACAATGTTACACGTGTGCTGTACTTTTTATTGCTTAATAATAGTGAAATCAGAATTCGTCAATAGCATGTTAAAAAATAAATAAACTTTAAGTAATTTAAAATTTCGTAGCACCTTATCGAGCTCCTAACCAGAACACTGTTATAGTATATGTATTTTATTAAAATTCTGCCTAAGCTAAGTATGTGCAAGAGCAGACTTTATAAAAAAAACAATTAAATCTGAAACAAGTTTGTACATTCAGTTGTTACGATTCCTATTCCTTTAATTTAAATAAAGGAATATAAGAACCGCTTCCTCGTTTAATCTATGTCATTCTTATACGCTAACTTTTCGTATCACAATTTTAAAATTTTTGCTTCAACTGTATTGTAGCTTACAATTCTTCAACAAAATAGAAAAAATATACCAAATATATTAACATTAGAACCAAGTTTGAAACGTTAGTCTTTGAACTATAACTTTTCCCCTGTGTCACGTGGCTGTTCTTCTAGGGAGGTGTCAGTTGTCTGCGTAAGTAGAAATAAAAACAGAGCAGTCAGCCTTAGTAAAAGTGCTTTAAAAAAAGTAACAAACGTCACAACCTAAGATCACGTGAGTCAGTACGTATATTACGTAGAAAATTAAATATATGATATTATTTCTAACCAAAATTCCAAAGCCATCAATCTTGTTTTCTTTTCCATTCACTTTTATAATTATTTGAGTGGATTTGTATCATGCATCATTTGTTTTCTTGCTTGATTGATTATACGTTAAGTATTTTGTATGGTTTATGGCGTATCGTCATTGAGAATCGTTAAATATTAATATGTACATATAAAAATTATTTTATGTACAGATGGATAGTATTAAATTAGTTGCACTTATACCGAACATATTTAAAAAGTAGAAAATATTCATCATATTTTTAGCATTTTCGTGAGATTAATCTTTTCGCTTTGATTAGCTTATAATTATAATAAAATTTTTAAAGTAAATACTTTAAAGGTATTAAAATTACAGGTAACTTAAATAAGTTACGATTCGTGTCGCTATGTTCAGTTCACGTACGCGTTATTTATTTATTTTAACTTCATGCCCAAATGTACAGAGGCGGCCTTAATGCCAGTCAACATTGGGGTGATGTAGACAAAAGTGGAGGTGAAATATATTTTA
>JAGSMT010000504.1:0-63225 GCA_029286875.1 Lamproptera curius | reverse complement strand
TGCGCACTAAAAAATTAAAGAAATTTAAGACAATTGCGATCGCCCCAAATTGTATCCAACAAAGAAACAACAATGAAATTTGTTGAGTCCCTGCAGGATTCGAACAACGGCCTAGGTTTCTAAAGCACACGCCCTCTACCACTTGGCTACGGAGGCAGTGAATTGTTTACCATCAGTTAAATATTATGTTCGTCTTATCTTGAAATAAGAGTATTGTTTTAACAGTGTCTTAAAATTTCGAATCGGATCGTAAAAAGTAAACTGTTTTAAATATATATCAAATATCCAATTTCATGTTTCCATTATGAAATACCAGTGATCAGACACGGTTCATGAATGAATCATTTTGTTGATAAATTAGGCCATTTAAGCATTTGATAAGCTGCAGGTTTGAAACGAATCAGTGAAAAATTGTTTGTGTCAAATGATACTGCGTTTATACAAATTTGTAGCATATAAATATTATTGCCATAGAATGAAAGTTTATGTACTATAAAGTAGCAGCAGTTTGAAAAAGTCTAGCCTTGCAGATCCAGATGTAATTTTTTTAATTACAATCAAGCATATTCAAATCTCATTTTAGATAAAACAGTTTGCGTTTACTCATAAGTTACTGCTTTGAAAAAAATCATTCTATGTACATATAACGTTATAGTACAATATTTTGATTAAATTAATTTCTTGAAAGATATCAGAGATTTAAAATGCGATGGCAGAAATTGGGAGACAATTTCGTACCAAGAGCACGTTGTTACCTTTGCTTATATTTCATAAAATAGTAAAACGCTATTGGAAGTTGGTCATAATTTTTGTTAAAATTTTACTTATATTGAAGAAATCAGCTATTAATTTTTTATTCATGTTTTTACTTCAGTACTTTTACCATATTTGCTAGACTGCATATTGAATTGCTTTTCATTTATTGCTTTAACCACTAACAAGGAAAAATTTACAAACGTTTTACTTTTGAAGTATAATACGTGTAGGCATATAGTAAAACTACGATTAGGGACACAATTTTAGTATGATAAATCGTCTACAAATTGTCAATCGATTTCAAAGCCTGGTCTTTATAGACAAGTTATATAAACGTTACATTAGCTATAAATATTCTTTATTGCAAAAATTATTAAACAGTTTAAATTACAAAAGTATGCGACGGCCATCAGTAAAATCAGCCATCATTTTAAAACTAAAAGAGCAATTCTGAGATAAGTCTTTGGTTCAACTGCTCTACGATTGCCAACAATAAAAATGATACGTGGTTGGCAATCAGCATAATGTTATCCTTGGCCTAAAACTTACAAAAAACTCTTTAAATTATTTTTTCTTATAATTGAGAGCGGTTGTTTTTAGCGGCAATTCACGCTATTTGAGCAAAACTTAAAATGATTAATTTATTACTATTTTGAATTTAAAGTTATGCAAAACAATTAAGACGAGACATATTACGCACATATAAAAGAATAAAAGTTACATGCTTTATATGATTCAAACAGAAATAAATTTTTGACCTATATCTAAAATATAAGAAAATAAATTACATACGATAAAAATTTTTATTTCTAATCTTAAGAGCACACCTTCGTTGAAATGAAAAAAAGTGATTAAGTTTAAATGAGGATTGTTATAAAGTATGTTGCTGAAATCTCTATGTTCAAAACAATCGTGAATCATGTTCAAGGTTTAAAAAGTTTTCTCATACTCAAATATTTCATTACCTCTTAAGAAAGTAAATTTTTTATGTTACAAATAAAAAGTATTTTTGGTAACAGCATAATATTGAAGAGAACGTAAATTTAGGAAACGTACTTTAAAGTAAAAACGGTTGATATAAAAATTCTTTATGGTGTGACACGCTCTTAGTAACGACCTCTGTGACTTTTTTAACGATTAACAATTAAGCAAGAGATTAACTTTCTCGGTAATATGCTGCTGGAAAGTAAAGCATTGGTGTGTGAATGCCTATTCCATTATTTCGATTTTGAAAAAAATAGAAAACTATAGGGTTAATAATCACAACCTCGTGCCATTAAAATGCAAAAGCTGGCTTAATTAAAGAAATAGTTATAAATTATGTATACGTAATTGTACTTCATAAAATGGTCTATAATAAAGTCCTCGAGCGCATATATCTGTTTTAAGAACAACCTGCAATAATCATTTTAATATAAATCATTGTTCTAAATTACAATAAGTCATATTCAAAGCTCATTTAAAGTTATATAGTGTATATTTATATAAAGTTAATGCATTTAAAAAAATCTTCATTTTATGTGTATAAAACGGGTGTTACATGACATTTTGGTTAAACGGAACCTTAAAAGATAATAGAGATCTTATACGCAAAGGCAGAAATCGCGCAGAAAACTTGAAATAAATAGAAATTCCCAAAAATATAGCCGATTCTTCATATGAACGTTGATTTCTGGCAACGTGAATGTTTGATATAACCTTGAACGTATGAAGCAAATACATTTCGTTTTATTTGAGTTTAGAACTAGCTTATTAGTAGCAAACAAGTTTGATACCCCTTTTATTGACTTATTGGAATGATTTATAGTTTAGCCATCTTTTTCACCAATATCTGATGATCCACACAATAAAAAGCATTGGGAAAGTCATAATAGATACATGGTGTCATGGTGATCCTCCCAGGCCCCTAGAGACGTCAACAGCTAATTTAAAAAAAATTAGGGTTTGGGAGCTTATAAAATCAAGTTTTAATGTAGTTTTATGTGTGATTTCATCTTTTTATCCTTGACGTAATGTTTCCAGGCTTTTACTTTATAGGGGTTTAAAATAAAGCTGACAATACGTACTCATAATACATAGATTTAAAGGTTTTCAAAGAAGTGATTCCCATGAAACTTGCCAGTTCGAAGTAATTATGAGGCGACCATTAACATTTTAGTTTATTCGTCATAGTTTTCAAAATAAAACTTGGATCAGCTGATGAACAACTTTACTGTTACCATGATAGCTTTAACGAATATTTATTTTAAATTTTACTCATATCAGTAACCTAACGATTTTTCGAAAACCATTCACGCTCATTATCTTGTAACCAGCGTAGCGTAAATTAAGTGAGCCCGTAAAGGGAATTTAGCAGTGAAAATTTTTTCATAGCCGTTTTTTCGTAGCTGTTAACGCAACGCCCGTTATGTCCATAAAAATTGAACAGTTTCTCGTTTAAAATGGTATAAGGAAATTTCTATTTTCTGTTAAAAAGCGCCTTGTCTTTCAGGCTCCTATATTCTTCGGCTGGATTCTATTTAAAATATTTATGTATAATATTTCTAAGTCAATGTCAAAGTCAAAATTATTTATTAAATTTAGGCTCTTCTGAGCGTTTATGAGCTTAAAATTTTTCCACTGGTTCAAAAACTTAGACCAGTCCAGAAAAGAACCGGCAAGAAACTCTGCGGCCTTTTTTTTGCGGTCTTTAACAAAATTCAACCAATACATAACTTTTTATTTTCTTAGCAATCATATAAATATTTTTACGTGCTATCATAATAATTTTAATATCTATAGGAAGGGTAAAGTAAAACTTTTACGTTACCCCTACAGCCTGTTTTTGTAGTATAAATATTGTGTTTAAACCGGCTATAGATCCCGACAATAATAATCCATAGGACATAATACTGTGAAAATACCCGTAATAAACTAGTACTGTGGCCAGTTCCAAAACCGGAATGATAGGGACTTGCTAAGTTGCTTTCAACTACGGGATATTTTTTTAATATACATGTATAATAACATATATTTTTAATATCTGTACACATAAATAAAATTATAATCTGTTTGTAACAAGAAAGTAAACGTTTTTAAACAATTATATTCTGATGTACCACCGATACATATAAAAAAACAACATTTTTGTTTTTTTTTTGTTTTTTTTTTATGGCATACGCAGGCAGACGAGCATTCGGGCCACCAGATGGGAAGTGGTCACCGACGCCCATAGACATTGGCACTACCAGTGGTATCGCCAACGCGCTACCCACCGTCAGACATAGGGTGTTAAGTCTCGTTTACCCAGTAAATACGCTGGCTACGATGCCCTTCAAACCGGAACACCGCAGTGTTTTTACACTGTTGCTTCGCGGCAGAAATTGGCAATTGGCAATTGACAAATAGGCATTTGTTTTAAATTTTATCTATCTGCCTGTCTGTCCGGCTAATCTCTGGAATGGTAGGACTTTCACAGGAAGATAGCTGATGTAACTGTAAAAAAAATAACAAAATTAGTTGTATTCAATATTACTACGCGGACGAAGTCACGCGCAAGATGTAGTTAGTAAATAAAACTTTCATTACAAGACTTTCGTATTATTTAAGAAAACTACTGTGATAACTAACAAAATTACTAACCTATAATTAAATTAATTTATCTTTAGGCATTTTATTGTAAAAATAAAGGTGTTATTTATAATAAGAAGATAAAGAAATATTTAAACATATATAACCAGATAGATATATTGCTTGTGATAAAATGGAAATAGGAGGAAATTGGATTTGCATCGGGGCCATGTTTGCATAATGTACAGCAAATGCGGTTAAAAAAATAATAATATATTTATGTACACATTTACGTGTGATATTAATTTCTATTAATCCGATTATCTTTTCAATCTTCTTCACTTCATTGAATTTATGTAATAAAAAATATTGGACTACTTATTAAGCTGTATTTTATTTGTTTCATCTGCGCATTCAAACATTAAATGAATTTTATAAACAATTGGGCGATCGCCCCAAATTGCCCTATCCAACTAAGAAACGACAATGAAAATTTGTTGAGTCCCTGCAGGATTCGAACACACGGCCTACGGTTTCTAAAGCACACGCCCTTACCACTTGGCTACGGAGGCAGTGAATTGTTTACCATCAGTTAAATATTATGCTCGTCTTATATTGAAATAGAGAGTATTGTTTTAACAGTGTCTTAAAATTTCGAATCGGATCGTAAAAGTAAACTATTTTAAATACATATCAAATATCCAATTTCATGTTTCCATTATGGAAATACCAGTGATCAGACACGGTTCATGAATAAAACATTTTGTTGATAAATTAGGCCATTTAAGCATTTGATAAGCTGCAGGTTTGAAACGAATCAGTGAAAAATTGTTTGTGTCAAATGATACTGCGTTTATACAAATTTGTAGCATATAAATATTATTGCCATAGAATGAAAGTTTATGTACAAAAAAGTAGCATCAGTTTGAAAAAGTCTAGCCTTGCAGATCCACTTTCTTATGTTTTAATGACTTTTCTTGCTCTTAATGATTATTTCGATCGTATAAAATCAACCTTTATTTTGAAAATCGCAATTTAGTAAACGTAATATTTCCTTTATATAGTAAATTTTTTTTTGTGTTATTATTGATCATAAAACGTGACAAGAAAAGTGAAATTAGTTGTTATTTCTTGTTCTTTAGTCCCTAATACAACACAACAAACAGTTAAAAACAGATAAAGTTATACACTACAAATTTAATAAGCATGACCGGGTTACATGAGGTAAATTTATGAGTATTCGGAATAATATTACAAACATGATTTCTTAAACAAGCTTATTCAAAATTATAGACAAACTTTGAAAATAACTCATTAATATGTTTATGTAATGTATGACACTAAGGAAGCAATAGCAAATATAATGATGATGAACAATAATGTTGTTGATAAATACATTTATATAAATCTAATCATCATCATCAATCAAAGAATTTAAATATATATATAAAATGCTTTAATATGGTAGGATGTAATATAACAAACTCAAATTCAATATTTCAAAATGGTCTATCATGTCCTACAATAAAACGTGGAATACTGCAGGAGATAAATATAGTATAGGTTGCCTAAACCACGTGTGACAGAAATGAAGGACTTAAAATCATATCGACGAACGACTTATTATTGATATTATGTTATGGAAAAACTTCAGAAATTTGCATTAAGGCTTATTGAAATCTGGGGTTGTATTTAGGCAAGCAAAAGATTTTGAAACATAAGGTAATTAAAAGTTTTATATGACACTTTAGTCAGACGCAACTTTTAGTTTTACGTGGTCTTATGATCGCCTAAGGATAGTGAACAGAAAATAATGCTCGAGAGGGTGTAAATTTATGCGTTACTTATATCACAAAATATACAGTATGTATCCATCATTTCCGCTCCCATTTGTTTTTATCTTGGAATGGTTGGATTTAACGAGTTTGAAACTCGTAGAGACTTCATGCTCGTAGAAAACATTTGGATATTACTTCTAGGCTTACCATTAACTCAATGGCTTTACTGCTCGCTGCACTAAATGTGTCTAATAGGACCATATTACTCGATTTACTTAATAATCAACTGGTAAATAACTCTCATTTTACGACAGCTCTGCCCACATTTAATAAAATTACGGATCTTATCGACATATTCCATTGTAACAAATTGGATTAATGTCACGACGTTAAACGTAATTTGCTATCCTTAAAACTATTTACATGTGATAATCTTAGTGCCTCATAGGTATAAGTTAAAATGTAGCACAATTATATTGCTTTTTTACTGTTTTGTATCAAAATAATAGTTTATGATTGAATTTTTTTTTGTAAAATTAGATATAATTTATTATACATATATAATAAATGGTTTCTACTATTTTATTCATGATCTATAATGGTAGTATTTGATATTTGTGTAAATAAATAAAATAAATATTATTTCTTTAGTCAAAACTGCGATTTTTCCTGATATCCCTAATTGAGAACTTTTTTCTATTGTTTACACGCATTTCAATCAATTTAAGAAATTAATTTAAAAAAATAAAAAGTTTTATATCTTTTAACCTTCAAATACTATTGTTTTATGAGTCGAAGTCGTTTTTCGCTTAAATTTAATACTTAAAAGCATTACACGAATCTATCTTTTCACTTTTACTAGATATATTTTATTGAATATACATACTTATATTCAAATTATGATTAGGCTAATATTCAATTTATCTTGAAGTTAGCAATATACAATTAAATCATGTTTTTAATTAAACTTTATTTAACCAGATAAAACGTTATATAGACACTTTTAATGTGTTAAATACCGGTGTTATTTCTTATATTTCTCTTTCTGTATTTCTTTTATATTTTCTATTGTTACTTTCGTTTTTACAAATAAAGAATAAGACGAAAGAAAAAATTGTAAAAAAATTATCTTGTTGCGCCAAAGAAGTATAACTTCAAACTAAAATGCAAATACACAAAATGAAAAGAACATTGCGATTTAAAAAAATGGTCTACTATAATCTTATAATGTCAATAGAATTTTTAAGAGTTTTTTTTTAACTAATCTTATTCTTAATGAAATTTTTATGAATTTTTAAAAGTTATGGCTTGCTCGACAAAGCATGAATGTAAATTAAAACTAGATTAATACTTAGTTTATGTATGTAATTTATGAAGCATTGTTAAAGGTTTATTTTAAATATTTTGCTCGCATATTTACTCATCCAGTAATTTATCACATAAAGACACGTGCATTCGCAAAACGAAAGAGGTGAGTCACGTATTTCATTTCAATGGGAAGCACGTAAATGTACAGCCGACTGAATATTGACATCACTTGCTCGTGGACAATTTGATAACGGAATAAAATGTCCATTATTACTGAATAAATAAAGATGCATCAAGTTGGCAATGTAATAAATAACGCTATCAACCGTAAGTTTAGAAGAAAGTCATAGAATTATTAGATGCACATTTATGTTCAAAAATATAAGAAAATGCATTCTAGTTTAATCTTATGTACGTCAATTATTAACAAACCTAAGGCATATTTACTCATCCAGTAATTTATCACATAAAGACACGTGCATTCGCAAAACGAAAGAGGTGAGTCACGTATTTCATTTCAATGGGAAGCACGTAAATTTACAGCCGACTGAATATTGACATCACTTGCTCGTGGACAATTTGATAATGGAATAAAATGTTCATTCTTACTGAATTAATAAAGATGCATCAAGTTTGCAATGTAATAAATAACGCTATCAACCGTAAGTTTAGAAGAAAGTCATAGAATTATTAGATGCACATTTATGTTCAAAAATATAAGAAAATACATACTAGCTTAATCTTATGTACGTCAATTATTAACAAACCTGAGGCTAGTTTTTCATACACCAAAACTATTCGTTATTTTTTCTTTTAAAAATAAGGAAGTCTAGTGTCTTTAGTACTGACCTGTTCCGAATATTATCATGTATTAGTGCAAATGATGTAGGCCATGGCCAAGGAGTGTTCTACACGTCGTAGTTATGGTACAGAATAAATGTTCTTAAATATGCACTCAAATCAAAATATCTTTCTATGTTGATTAACTACACATTGGATATTCCAAGAAATAATATACATATAATATATAGATCATGAAATAACACAAAACTAACTTACATCTAAGAAATAGAATTTGTCAGCAATAACGTTTCTATAGCTCTTTTATATTCCGTAATTAAAAGTTATTCCTACTAGATCTGGAAACCATACTTGCAATCGCAAGTTATCTCAACATATTTTCTAGACCTGAGACCATCGGATTATTACATTTCCGATCACTTCAAATTTTTTTTAGGGCAGTAAAACCTTTACTCCAACTGAAGAGGTCAAAACAACCCTAATTAATTTTATTGGTATGATTTTATGCCCGAAAAGGCCTTCCTTACTTATGATACTACCAGAAAGATAGCAAATGGTGTTGAACCGAACAGCAAATATATAATTTAATAAAGTATTTGTTTATTATGCGAAAACTGTCTTTTCTTTCTTAATTGAACCTAAATCTGAATTTATTAAACAGCCTTAATTGTTCTTACCAACCAGAAAACAACGGTAGCACCAAGTTGTTAGCCCGCGGGTAACATTCGCACCCATGACCTCCGGATCATGAAGTCAAGGGCCAATACGGCTAGGCTACGGTAACGGCATATAAATTATTACATTATTATAATTATTATAAAATAGATTATTACATCATGTTACAAGTAGGTTAAATTTAATTCATTTTTTATATATTGACAACTTATTCTGTTATAATAAAGCAAAACTATAACTGTTTAGTGCTTAATAATACGAAATTATTATAATTCTTTTAGAGTTCAAAACTTATTAAAGTGTATTAATTATTGGTACGAAAGTTGATTATATTTTTTGTATATATTCATCCAACTATTGACAGTCTTCGGCGACTCCGGCGCGACGAGGCCTTCGTGGGCCTCACCTCTCCGGGTGTGTCGGGACTCACCCGGAGGGAAGACGGACCGTCGCTTTAAGTCCCGTGCCGGAGGTGCCACACGACACCCTACATGCCTCTAGGCCTAGTTTTACCCTGTACTATATTTAAATGTGGACTAATTTATTGAATAAATTATTCATGATAAAAAAGTTCTTTATGTAGCTAACTGTAGTATTAAATTTGTGAATATGAAAGTATCTTTATTTGAATTAAATTTCTTAAATGTTATTAAAATTCGAAAGTTTTATTCAACAGATATTACTATTATAATAGATATATCAAATACGAAAGAAGAAAGCTCCCCGCGTGCGTTAACTGCCGCAATGCCGGCCACACATACAACTACCTTGGCTGTACCAAAGGACGCACCGTTTTTCATCCCTTCGTCTTTCAAACGATTGGCAGTTTTACCCGCGGGTAACGTGCAGCCGCAGCCGAAGTTAACTTACGAGCATTTTCATAATGTTAATTTATTAAAATTAACATTATGAACATGCTCGTAGATCCTTATATGAGTGTATTAGTAGACAGAATTTAATATTACTTGGATGATTTCCAAATATACAACCTGACATGCTATTGGCATAGAAACTTTGCAGTAGTATAACTTTTGATTTTACCGGGGTATTTATTTCTATACTTATGATTATCAACCTAAAATTTTGGAAAGAGTTTTATATTATGTAATGATAAGAAAATAATTCGTACTATAATATTTTGTAACGTTAAAATATACTAACGTTTATTTTATTTTACGAAAATTTGGGCTTAGGTAAATAAAATTAAATAAAAAATAAATGCTTGATGGAAATTTGAGAAAATAGAGGGATTATGTCAAATGCAATAACATTCAGATGATATGTTATGACATGAAAGACAAATGAAATGAAACTAGTGCAAAATAAATCATTTATTTTCTTTAATCACAAATTTGTCCAATAATAATTTTCTCAGGTATGTTATTTCTATTTTCTATTATCATACTATTAATAAGATAATGATTTTAATATATTGAAATTATGCTAAGTAGAATTTTACTGTTAAATAAAAGAAAAGTTAACTTAAACCTAATTATTTGCTTAATTTAATGTTAAAATGTAAGTGAGATCTATTCAAATGCGTTAAAATATGACAATAATGTAAAATCTGTATAGATAATACACTAAGATATGAATTTATTTCTGTGAAATATTTCTAGTGTCAGTTACATAATTATTTACATTTTATTTCATAATTATTACAAAATCAATCAATCATTTCATAAAATCTTTATTCTTGTAGTAAGAAGTATGACACATAATCAATATTATATAATACTCATAATTAACAAAAAAATCAACAGTATTAAACAGGTATATTCGGTTTTTACGATATATTATAGTTTATCAGTTGTTTCAGGTACTTTTAGCGTCCATTGATATGTCGTAGATTCCGAAAACACGTTTCATTATCAATATTAGGGTAAGGAGGGACGGGCGTTCGCTTTAGGAAAACATAGCGTATTTTATAAATTATTTAATAAAAATCAAAATAAATAAAATTATCACAGTTTTGAGCTATCGACGTATCAGCATTTTTAAAACATATATCTTAAACCAACTCGTTTAACAAAACGAAATAACATACCGTAAGGTAATGCCGCTCAGGGTACAGGGTGATAACGCTCAAGTATTTTTATTTTGAACATAACATTTAACACATATTTTAAATAAAGCGTTAATGAATATTATGGAATAAAATCACAATTAATCAATAATTGTCACCGTAGGTAAATTTTGATTCTTTCAATTCAAAAATAAGTACAATCAATTTATTTATATAATCAATTTATCATAAATATGACATTAGCATAATTGTTAAGTATAATTATTTCTTTTATCGCTTATCCTTTAACGTGACTAATGTCATCTGAGCGCCATTACCCCAATGGATGTGATGAGAGTGACAGATGAGCGGTGTGACCTCAAAAGACTTAGAATAAATTTTAAATTAAAATAAAACCATACACGCTTGATGTAAAATTATTGTATTGTTATAAAATAGAGTAGTTTTTCCGCAAGAAAAGTAAAATTATTAAAGCATGAAGCATAAAGTTTTGGACTAAGCGACGAAATACCCGCTGCAGCGTAGCCGTAAACAAAAAAAGGTTCTTCACGACCGCATGACACTTCAGCAGACGACCTCTACACTTCCAACGACCTTTTCGCGATATGGCGTATTGTTACCTACCATTATCTGTAACTCAAAGAGGTAAGCTCGATTACCAATAAACCACTATTACCCCTTGTTAACCTACTACCTTTGAAATAATTAATAATTTAATTTTTGAAGCATATAAAAAATATTAAACACAAGCTGTATCGCTGAGCAATATTTATTAAATAGTTAAACACTTTTAATCATCATGATCAGCCTGTGTTAGTCCACTGCTAGACATATGCCTCCCCTAATGCGCGCCTTCTCCAATAGAGGTTTTTTGGACCGTATCCTACCACGCCTGTCCAATACGGGCTGGTGGGTGCACCAACTTTTTACATGCCCATCCGACGTATGGATCATCTAACTTTTAAGACAATTAGGTGATCGTCTTAAAGTGTCCTAACGAACCAGAAAAAAATAATGACACAAAGTTGTTGCCCGTGGGATTAGAACCCATAACCTCTGGTTTGTAAAGCAAGGGCTAATACCGTAAGGCCACGGAGGCGGAAAACTTTCTATCGCTGATTTGTTAGATTAGTTTTTAATAATAGGACAAATAAAACAAGTGCATAATTTTAACTGAAGTTATAAATATTATAATATTAAGTTTGGAAAAAAAAAATCCCCCACATAATTTAATTATTTAGTAATTGCCCGCTTATCTTATCACTTTCATCTAACTTTGTAGATCTCCCAAAAAGTTCTGATCGTAGATTTGTTGTTCCCTTTTGCTCTTTCTTTTGGCTAATTTGTTAAGACATGGCTAATACTAAAGTTAAGTCTGCATTGTTTTTCAACCTCTCAGTAAATCAGTGACCAGTTGCGTTTAATGATTAAAAATTGACTTTAATTTTGGGAAAAGATACGATAATGCTTTTAATTGTTTGTTTATTGTTTTAACTATATATTAATAGAGGAGACTATCAGTTTATACCGAACATGAATACTTAGATATATATAATAAAGTCGTCTCCATTATAGATGTCTTCGTGTTCATCAGAAAGTGTTTGTCTATAACTATATCGTTATAGATATGGACAAACGCATTTCTGCATCAAAGTTTTAACAGGCTTTTATAAGTTTTAGGATGTATCTATGTATGTAACGGAATCTTTGAAGTCGATTTTCTCCGTTAAATGAGATGAAAAAGATTGTGAAACGATTCGTATACCTCATGTCCACAAAACTAATTTAAAAATAGTACTAAAAATAAAAATAAACTTGAAAATCATGCTTTATAGCAAACTGAACGAAAACAATAACTGAAATAAAATTACCGTATTATAATTTTATTTCAGTTATTTTCTAGTTTATCTGATATTATTTTTGACGAGAACAATGCGGTTTCCTCTGGAAACAGTTGCTACACTGATTTTCATATAGAAATTAGATGAAAATAGTATGGAAACTAGATTGAGGACAAACTGCTCCTCTAAACCATTTTACAAAAACCTCTTTTTTCATGTATTAAAAGTATAGTACAACATTTAAAAAAGAGCCAAGTGGCTATTGCTAATATTTTAGAGATGAAATAAAATAAACTTCTTATAAAATATTAACTACTTGACTACTTATAATTATCTATTTATTTTATTAATTTATTTATTAAAGCTTAATGCACAAGAAGTAAATGGGACTCAATGCCTCAAAGGCATTATCTACCAGTCAACCTTCGGGTGGTACAGAGAAAATTAGGTAGGTGCATAAGTGAAATAAAACGAAGATACGGCTTTTTATAAGTTTAGGAATGTGAACTGTAAGAATAGATATAGCTACAAACATAATTACGTATCACATAAACAGAATTTACATATTACATATACTTACTAACTACATAAATATCTGCATACATACTTACACATTTATATAATATATATATATATATATATATATATATATAAATATTATATTATATAAATACATATAAAATATTCTACTAATATGTATCTAATTCTTTCTCACAGCGACTGAATCGTTACTCTTCTAACAGTTTATTAAATAAGTGTTCCCGAGCTTTTCTTTTAAAGGTGAAGCGACTCTCGCCATCCTAATCTCGAGAGGTAACGCATTCCACAGAAGAACTGACTGGACAAAGAAGAGGAATGCATAACATCAGAACGATGTGAAGGACAGGAAAGTAAACGGTTATTATTTGAACGCAGATTCAAAATTCAAAATGAGAAGTTAAATAGGAAGGAGTAAGTAGAACCAAGGAAAGTATATAATGTGGTCAGCGTCTTAATGTCCGCCTTTGGCGTATAGGTAACCATTAAAGTTTTGAACGATAAGACGAAACGTGGTCATGCTTACGTAGATTGAAAATGAATCGAATGCAATTATGAGAAGTCGGTCTAATTTGTTGAGCTGATCTGCATTCAGGTCAAAATAGCAAACGTCATCATAGATCGATTACAGGAAATATTAAGGACTGTACAAGCATTACTTAGTCTTAGTGGGCAAAAAGTTTTTAGTCTGTAAAGGCAACATGGTACTCGTAACTTTTTGACTCACTTGAAAATTGACTGTTCTAGCTTAAGGTCTCATCCATTACCAGGCCCTAAATTTTGATTGATTTACTGAAGGGTATTGTGGAATTGTCGTAAATGATTGGTGGGAAGAATAAAAGTCCACTATACTTATATTCCTTCGGCTACCAACCAAGAGTGCCTAGCATTTTGGTGGGTTAACAGACAAACAAAAATCATTGGTCCACTTTTTTTATTGTTTTAAGATCCTGGTTAATATGACTAATTGCTACTGGGAGCTTTTCAACTGAAGGTCGTCGGCATACAGGTGATAAGCACACTGAAGGTCTTGAGTGATTAGGTTTATAAAACAGAAAATAACAAGGGAGAAATAATCCGCCTTGCGGGACCAGCAGTAATATGAAGCAATCTGACTTTAAATCATCAGATAAAACTGACTGCATGCGCCCGCGAAGATGGGATGAAAACCAATCCAGCACCCTGTCTGAAACCATTATATATGAAAGGATAGCTAAGAGGATATCGTGACTAAAGGCATTAAAGGCATTAGAGAAATCAATTAGAACCATTACTGTTACCATATTATTCTCAATGCCTGCCCTAACGTCGCCAGTCACTTTAAGAAGGGCTGTAGTGGTACTGTGACCAGGTCGAAATCAGATTGTGACGGATTTATCAAATTGTTACTGTGAACAAAATGAGAAAATTGTTTAGACACAGGACTCAACAACCTTTGACAAGAAAGGCAGGATTGAGATAGGTTGATAGGAACAGGAAGGGAGGGATTAGAACACTTAGGAAAGGACGAACCAAAGCTTTGCGCCATAAGAATGGGAACTTACCGGTTTCCAAGGAAAAGTGTATATATGGCTTCGCAGGAAGGACATTGATGAGGATAGGAACTATCATGCGTCGGCTGATTTTATCAACACCAACAGCATTGGACTTGATAGTGAGGATTGCTTTGTTAATTTCGTCCAGGGCAACTGGAGAAAACCAAAAGAGCTTATTTGAGGACGCGTCAAACCATTTATAAACGAAACCGCTTTCCTTGTCTTAATATAATCAGCTGGGGGTATATAGTGAAATGATTATTTAGATCATCCAAATTACTGAGCTAGGGAGAGGGTTTGTAAACGGATTTACCCACACCAAGAGTACCCAGAAACTTCCAGATATTAGTCGGGGTGAAGAGAAATACTTTGTGGATGTGTCGGCGTTTAGCTTTACATATCACCCTGATTACACGATTTCTGCATGTTTGAATACGGACCAGTTAGCTTCAGTACGTTGTCTTTTGTATTTTTAAAAAGCACGGTCCCTTTGTTTCATTATTGACCTTATTTCCTCAATTAACCATGGCGCTGGTAAATGCTTAAGCCTAATTTTCTTCAAGGGAGCATGATCATCATAAAGTTTTATCACTAATTCGTTAAAGATAAGATGGTGATTGTGTCAATGGACTCAACATCAAGTAAAGGCGTCCAATTTATCATCTGTGCATCGTCACAAAGTTGTTCAGCGTTTATTCTCACAAAAGATCGCTTATACAGAAATTTGGGACTTCGGTGGTTTTAGGACGTAGGACAGAATAAGAGATCGTGGAGAAAAACCAACAGCATCGTGTTGTCCATGGGAGTAAACCATAGCAGGATAAGAGGCAGGGATTAAATCAAGCCAAGTGTCTTCACCAGAGGCGTTGTAGTGGGTAGGCCGTAGAGGAAGAATGTGAAACAGCTTGACTTGATTATGTTTAGGAGCTTAAGACAGGAGAAGATGAGGAGGCAATAGGTTGGTATTAAAATCGCCCATGATGACTTGGTGAGCATATTCTGAATCTATAGATTCAAGGACCAATTCAAAATCGGTGAAATAGTCAGAATTAGGGGAGGGGGGCAGTATAAAACACCTAAGATAATATTTACACCTTTAACTTAACTTAACCTTTAACTTCAAGAAAAGAAATTCAGCAGAACCTGAATATTTTTGGGAGGAAGAAGCGATTACTCAAAAGGAAGGTCATGTCTTGGGTATATCGCAACGCCTCCTCCCCTTTTCAATGCGATCGTTTCTAACTAGAACAAACCATAAAGAGAATACATGGTGGAAGGAAGATGAGGTTTGAGCCAACTCTCGGATATCAGAATGGCATGCACATTACAGCTAGTAAAGGCTTCACACAGATCACTAAAATGGCTAGGAACACTTTGCGCATTTAGGTGCTACATTGTGAGATGATTTACCGATGTTTAAAATGTCTCATAAAAATTCTCTTAGAGTGCGCACAACGAGTTAAAACTATCGTAGTCACTAGTGGATTCAAATGCCGAGTAGTACAATTCGTCATCAGTGGTATTTGACATTTGAGGCAAAATAAACAAATAAAAATAATAAAATAAATGAACATATATTTAAAATATAGTAAATATTATATATAAATATATTTAAATTAATAATGTGCAAAAAATATTAATAAGTAAAATTATCTTTGTACCACCCGCCAGCATCACTGTAACAAACAAAATAAAAAATTGATAATAACACTAATAAACTAAGATATCTACTAGAAACAACACTGGTGTTCACAAAAACAAACATGAATAAAAATAAAGAAAAACAAAAATTATACATAGAAACTTATTTAAAACTTTAAACGGAACGTAACTGAACGTTAGTCTATGATAAAAACGTCAACTACTCGTCGTATAGTAAATGACAGTGGCATAACCTACAATAACAAAGGATAATAGTTGTAACATGATTAACACTATTAAAAAATAATTAAGAAGAAAAGAAAATAAAATTAGGCTCAAATTATAAAACGTTCAATTAAAGATGGACAAAAAGCTAAACCTGAACATGTGTATGGATATAAAAGAGAAAAATTAATTTGCTATACAACAACGCAAGGTACGTAGAAATAATATAAATACTCGAAACAATATTTAGGTATTATGAATAATTGAGGTAAACACTTAATACAGTTTTCACTTAAAAGGATTTACTTCCATAACATACTATTTGACATGTTTTTATTTAGAAAAATAAGAGGATTTAAACTAACTTTAAAACTCTTTTTTAGCTTTATTTTCATACCAAGACCTTCCCTGGCGTTTTGAAAATTTCGCCGTAAGTGATGTGAGCTCTTCACCTGTGGTGATTTTTGGCTGCCGCACGGAGTCTTGATGTGAATCATCCCATTCTGCGTCCATACATCCGCATCCCGAAGTGAAGGCGCGCTTTTACAAATACTATTTGCCTTGGCTTAGTTAAAAACTCTTTTAGTGAAATAGAAGTACCATTTAATTTGGATTTAAGTTTCCACACCTTAGATTTGATGTCTAAGCTAATATATTTTACAATATAGGCCGTTGCGTTCTTTATTTAATGCTCCTAGACGATGGCAAACCTTTATGGAGGATTTGGATAACTCAGTCAAGCCTAACTTACTGTTAAATACGTCTAATACTAGTTGTGTGGGATCCTCCTTATCCTTCTCAGGTATGCCAGAGACTATGAGAACTTTCTTCCTGTTCCTCATATCAAGTTCATCACTCTGTTTAGCACAGTCTCGAATTTGTTGCCGCAGAAGGCTCAATATTCCAAAAATGAGCTCTCTAAAATTACGCAGTTCTTCTGCAACTTTAGCCACCGTGTCTTTCGACGAACCGGCATTCGTAATCTGCGCCTGAAGGTCATCTAATCGTTTGGAGATATTTTCTTCAAGCCTGTGCTGCGTCGTCATGATATCTTCGATGAGAAAGTAGATTAAGCAATAAGCTGGCAGGCGGTGTAATTTAGTTATGTAAACTTTACAGGAAGTTTGCTATTGATGTAAGTAGTACAATTTTAACTTTTAAAAGAACACTTTGGAGTGACTTTACACTGAATTTCATAACTATTAAGTATTTTAATTATTAATTTTGAAAAACGAGCTAGTGCAAAGTACGTCTTAACTTTTTCTTCACCTACCGCCGAAAAAAAAAAGCTAATTAATGATTGGCTCTATTCTATTTTAAATTATTGTTTCTTCACAAAGTGTAAATTTTTTTTTATTAAAATTGATAGCTTATATGAAGATAGTTTAGTTTTTAAGTAAAATTGGAAAAAAAAATATATCGATACAAACAGGATTTTTTTAAAATAAAAAGATAAATGAAAAGATTACTGTCACTGGTGGTAGGTCCCTGTTTACAGGAGACCGTCTGGGTGGAGTTCCACCGCGGTGCCTATTTCTGCCGTGAACCAGTGAGTGTGAAAACACTACTGTGTTCCCGGTTTGAAGACACCGTAGCCAGCGTTTTACTGGGTAAACGAGACTTAACACCTATGTCTCACGGTAGGCAGAGCAGCGGCAGGCGATACCACTGGTATTGCTAACGTCTATGGGCGTCCGTGATCACTTCCCATCAGGTAGCCCGATTGCTCGCATGCCTGCGATGCCATAAAAAAAGAAAAAAATTGAATGAGTGTATTAAATAAAGCAATATTCTAATAACTACTCATTCAAGAAATCTTTTATACCATCAATGCTGTTATTTAGTAGCTGGTTTAGTTAATTAAATTGATCAGAATTCAGATCAAAGTAGCACACGTCCCTATAGTAGGTCAAAGAAAAAATTAAGAACTGCACGAGCGTCATTTTTGTTTCTATAGGCAGCATGTTTTTGAGACTATAGAGAGATCTCAGAATGCTTGTGACTATAAAAAACAGCGTGTGTTTCTTATATATACGATTGCTCCCAACAATCGTAGTTTGATGGGTTAATAATTAGGCCAAACTTCATAGACCACACTCTAATAGCGTCTAGGTCATTGTTCAATTTATGAGTTGCGTACGAGAACCTATTTACTGTGTCCTGACAGTAAAATTGTAGATCATCGGCGTAGAGATATACTGAGATACGAACATCAAAGTTCAGTTGTTATGAAATTAATTAAAACAGAAAATAAAATCGGAGAAAGAATACCGTCTTGGGTTACGCCACCATTGGGATTAAGCCAGTTTGAAAACATTTCATTAGCATTAACAGACTGCTGACAACCTCGAAAATAAGATGAAAATCATATCCATGGTTTATCAGAAACCCTGAGGTGGCAAGGCTAGGGCAATATATAATATATAATCACCTATCCGACGTATCGTCATATATCACGGGCGTATACAAAACCTGTTGTAAAGACTATCTTTGGCAGTCGTTTTAGGATGACATTGCTTTCAAATTTATTGACAATTAATTGATCCGTCGAATGCAAATAACTCTTTGCCTTGTGGAGTCAGATGCCAGCTCGCTCTCCGTAAATACTGTTACTCTAGTAAATCAAATTGTATTATAAGCTGACCAACGATAATTTTGGAAAATCACTTGAAGAAACGAAAGTTTAACCTAAAATTAATATGTAACCTAAAATATACGTAACCTATAAATCTGATTATCTCATCCTATAAAATTTATGTCAATAGGATTTAAAAAAAGAAATATGTATTTTCGTTCCGTTATCATCATGGTGGCAAATAATATTCTACAGTAATGGTGGTAAGCTGATAAATTACAAGAACAGTGAAGCATTGTACATTTCCTGCTGATGCAAGAAATAATACTATTAATAAAACATTATATATACAACATGAGAAAATGTATTTTAATGATATTAAATGAATAATAAAACGAATAATATGGTCTGAAGAGAATCGTAAAATTTTCCTTATGTATATAAAGAATATAAAGTATGCGTTATTGCATACCTATTATTACATATTTCTTTAGGCGAAATTAAGTTTCCAATTATTGTGACAGAACACCTATGATAATTGTATAATGATTTAACAAAAAAATAGGTAATAAAACATTTGGTATTTTATATAATCTATTTAAATAGCTGTAATATTTAACGGTTATTTAAAAGTCTTTTAGGAAAAGGGGTAATGGGCGAATACTTTATGACTTTAAACGTGTTGTTGTTTTGCGAGTTAGAATTTATAGTTCATTAAAAATTTTATTACGTCTTTTAAGACCAGGTATTAAATCGTGCAAATGAACTTTAAACATGTTTAAAGGTAGTTCTTTGTTCATGAAAATTTATTACTAATTAAAAAAAAAATTAAAATACATAATAGTATATAAGACGGAGTAATTTTTTCAGATCAAACTATTCAAACCTGACAATTCAAAAAAATGTTCTTTAATGAAATGAAACAGATCAAGCGAGGTAAAGAATTTTTAGTATACCTATGCGGTTTATTGATATTATATTTTACTTAATTGATTGATACGGCTTTCTTTTGTAAAAAATTGGAACTGGCTTTATAATAGAGCAATATTTTATAACCAGTTTATCTCATAAGGTTTTGAGTTTTTCTCTATTTTATTATTACAAATATATTTTTATGGTAAAATTTAGTAATAAGTCGATGGTCATTATAGGATTCAAAGTCATCACTGACAGTTTTTATTGAGCAGGGCATTGTCACTGGGCTATGGTAGAATTTAATTAATAAACATGTGTTTAACAAAATATCATCATCATCAGCCGTGTTGAGTAGCATTGCTGGACATAAGCCTTCTCTAATGCACGGCTTCTTTATTAAGGGCTTTTGGACCGTATCCCATGACGTTGGTCCAATGCTGGTTGACAGGTGGACCGACTTTTACATCATCTTACTTTTTAGACAATGGGTTGTTCGGCCCAAATTGTCCTAAACTACCAAAAAACAACGATAACCCAAAGACGGTTTCTTGCGGGATTCGAATCAACGACCTCTGGTTTTTAAAGCGAAGCAATTAACGCTAGACCATTATTTCACTCGTTTAAAAATTGTTTAGCAATTTCAAATTTCGTTTTTATTTCCATTCTTGCTGAAACTTAAAATTTTATTTTTTAAAATCAAACTGTCAGTCAATTTCAGGAAACATATCCCAGTCAGAAACGTCATGAAATATAAATATCTGACATTTTAATCTAAGGCTTAATATTGTTAAACGTAACTTTTTTTGCATTTGGTGCACGTTAAATACTAGCACGAACTGTTTTATTTTGCAGATATATTTTGCGATGTATTGTTTCGTTTAAACAAGCTTCATTATCGACTGATTTAAATTTGAAATTATTATCAGGATTAAAATTTTTATTGTAAGAAATTATTAGCATATTTACAAACTTTCCTTGTGACCTAATGGTATTGAGCCGTGTTTAATAAAGCGGAGGTGGTGAGCTCGCATCCTGTGAAAAAAACTTTTATGTCCACGTTGCTTTTTTTTTTAATTTAGCACCTATTTACGAATCTCTTGTTGTCTATAAATAGGATATGCAATGCATTGGAGTGGCATTAATAGAATCGTTCCGGATTCTAAAGACTATCTATTACAGTCGTTATAGGACATGCTATGAGTTACTTATGCCTTTTGGTTGTGGACGTTAGATGGTAGTTTAATCGCTCTACGTCAAATTGTTACTAATGCACTGACTAGACACTGAATAGATTGAAGTTTACTCCACTACATCTGCAGGTAATGGCTAGGAAGGTAAAGAGGAATGAAGAAGGTTTACTTAAACGATACGTAGCTCTTAGGTCTCAGAGCTACGAGTGAATCTGTGCACGTTTCTTTTGCAGGGCGTTTTGATTATCATCAAACGCTTTTAAATGTGTATTTTTTGCATGGGATGGTATTGATGATTGTATTTTTGAAGAGCTTCAATATCTGTTTTAAAAGTAGCACTGGGAAAACCTCCCCGGATCTACTGGCGCCTGCACAAGTAAAAAACTTTAAGGAAGAAAGCTGTTTATTCTATGGTATTACATGTTCATAAGTCGATGCATCTCTCTGTCAACTATAGCATATCAATCAAAGAACGTCTTTTTAAAGCTTCCAGAACTACTGTGTATACTAATTTTGCACCAAGGTTTGAAATTATTTTGTATCCTCATTATTATTTACAACAAATTGGTAAATTCTTGCACCCTTAGGAACCGCACTGTCTTTAAAACTAAAAATTTAGTTAAAATTTAATTCAAACATGGAGTTACGACAAAACGGAGAATTTCATAAAAGTAGAAAGTTAAATTGACGCATTGGACTTAAGACATAGACATACTAACACAAACACACTCACATTAGCGGACGCGCACAAACACACATACAAACAAATTTAATACAACATTTGCATATTTTTTTATCATTTCCTTTTTTTTTATTTTTGTCCTCGTTTTTAAAAACTGTATTTACTATTTGTGATTTCCTTAAAAATTTGTAAATTATTAAATCCTCTCATAAGATGCTGGGCCTGGTGTGGAGGATGGATCTGTATTAATGTAAACGTTTCTATTGAATAAATATTTTTCATTTAATCAACAGTGAACGTATGTCTTTTTTCATTTAAATGTTTTCAATCTACCTCCCTATTTTATTGCCATTGTTGACCGACTTGACTTTCTTAAAGCCTTCTTTTAGTTACTCAATTTAAAGCGTATGTATTTTTCATTTTTTTTTACATTTATGTTGCCTCATTGCTCCGATTTCGTTAATTCATTTTTAAAATGATAGGAATTAGCTGTCATTTGGTATAATTTTTATTTAATAATTGTGCAATCGGTAATATTAAACTAATATAGTTTATATTACCGATTTCAAAAATAGATATTTTAGAAATTAAGAAAATTTCGGCATCAAAAATCACACGCTAGTACAAAATATCTTGATTTATATCGTATGGGTAAGCCAAATTTTTAAACCTGAATAATAAAAAAACATGTTTTTTCTAGACTTTGCTGAGATATTTATTCCTGAACAATAATTTACAATATTACAGTTACTGCTATAAACATAGGTAATATTTAATCATTAATATATATCAAAAAATGCTTTAAAAATGTCCATCAAATCAACCTAAAAAATATAAGTCTAAAATTAATAATTATTAAAATCTGCATTTGGATCTATAGATATAGTATATTAATGAAAATTATTAAAAATTAAGCAAGTAAGTGAGTATAAAACTGTTTTAGGTCAGTAACTAACAAATTTTTATCTACACATTAACGTATTTTCCTTTTCTTTCGTGCAACTTAATATAAAAAAGCATATTTTATATTTTTATTTATTTTCTGCGTGACATTTTAATTGAATGAGTGATATAACCAGTATTAGTAGAAATGGATAATTATAACGTAAAAAAATTTTGTTACCTGCCAACATTGCTTAACCTTTAACTCATTGGCGAACATAATTATTAATTTTTTAATACATATTAAATTGCAAGCAAAACGTAATTATTAATAAATATTTTAAATTCAACTCGTCAAAGTATTCTACATAAAATGTTATATTTTATTAATCACACCTTGTGTTATTCAATAAAATTATAACTTTTTTTAATTTAAAACTGTTGAATATTTTACAGCTATTCAATTAATACCTAAAATTAAGTATCAAATTATAAAGCCGTTGGCGTAAAATAAACTTTCTGTTATATAATTTAAATGGTTTATCGAAGCCCTTTTAATTGCTGTACATAAAGTACCGGTGAACTGTAATTTGGAGATAGAAACTTAATCACAGTTTGAACTAATTGAATAGTCACAGTTTAACAATCGAATTCGATCAATTTTCGTTGTATTTTGATCAAAGGTCAGTTGATTGAATATTTTAGTATGTACTTCAGATGTTATTGCATTATATTGTGTGTTATTTTATGTGGTCTTTAAAGAAGTTAAAGAATTTAAACTAAATAAACAAACACAATAAAAATTCTGTAAATAGTTGTAAAGATTCCTAGCGCTATGTACGAAAAGCAATATTGTAATTTTCTTCTTTTGTAATTAAGCCTGTGAAATATTACAAATTCTATATTAAAAAACTGATGTGACTTGTAAGGTTATTATTCTTATTCTTATCTTAAGGAACAAAAGCCTGACAAATTTTTGCTTATTTTCGATTATATCCTCATTGTGTCCCAAAATTAACCTTTATACACATAGCATACAGATCACGTGTTCAAATTATGCGGATCCATTTTGTTTTATTTATGATGAAATCACGTTGGTGGAGTGAACCGCTACAACCCAACGAGGTCGAGGCTGTGCAACTTTAAGTGTGCACAGACTTCACCTCTTATTTTTGGCTTAGCTCGAGGGACCCTAGAGGGGACCTCGGCTCAGGCTTCCATTTATTTTACCCGTGAGCGTGCTTGATCGAGGTGCCCACGAGGCCGAGCCTCAGCTCGATCAGCCGCTTATCTTGTCCTTTCCTATACCCGTTAGCCACATGTTCGAGGGGCGCCCGGTGGGTCGAACCTGAGCTCGATCAGTTGCTTTTAGGACTTAATTGTGACGAGTTTTTACCCGACCTATCTGCTCGGTGAAAACCGGCCCGGCACGTGCCGGTACCTAGTGTACGGAGTGAATGGTTGCCCTCGTCGGCGAGGGCGGTATGTATTGAGTGGTTGTGCTTTTGCACGAGCCTGCATGATTGTGGTTTTATCGTCCGGTTCCAAAATGGCATGGCGCGCTCGCCTGAAGTGTTTATGATTTATGAGATTTATGCTTGGTACGTAGTCGGCGGCGCTACGTACCAATTCGTTCGGATGCTGCGAGCCGAATCGAAATAGCGGATTGACGCTTGTTTGCAAGATACTGTTTAATGGTTGGTTATTCCAGATCCATGTGCGGTTTTCGTTGCGCAGATATGGTGGCGCGCCGTGGCTCTGCGCATGAATCTGTTTTGTATGACTTGTAATTTGTGAATATGGTTCTTATGGGCATGAGCAAATACAGGGCCTGAAGTAGTCATGATAGGACGGATTACAGTTTTGTAAAGCAGCACCTTATTACGCAGGGATAGCTTGCTTTTAGGATTGATGAGTGGATATGGCGGCCTAGGACAAATGCCGCTCTATTTTTGACTTTGGTGAGGTGAGGACCGAAGGATAAGGCTTTGTCGAGTGTTACCCAGGTGTTGGTTTGATCTACCCAAGAGTTGGGCAGTCAGAGAGCGGATTTTGGATGGGAGTGGTAGGCGCTGCCGTATCGTAAACAGTACAGCTGCGCTTTTGGAAGGATTAATCTCAATCCTCCATTTCCGAAACCATTCCCTAGGGTCGTGGCCGCGGCTTGGAGTCTTTGAGCTATGAGGATGAGGACATTTTCGGATACATAAATGCAAGTATCGTCTGCGAAAAAGGCGGTGCTTACGTGTTTGTGGAGTGGGATGTCTGTGGTATACAGGTAAATAATATAGGCCTAATACGGAGCCCTGTGGTACGCCAGGCTGAGACCGGGTGGGGTTGAGATTTTGTACCCTCATCGCGGTAACGGAACGTTCGTTTCGGAGAAAGTCTCGTATGATGAGAACGAGACGGTCGGGCACGCCTGAGCTTATATAGCTTGTATATAAGCCCTTCGTGCCACCTTTGTCGAACCTTTTGCCACGTCGAGGAAAAGGGCTCCCGTATGTAGGCCATATCTCATTTTGGATTTGATATGTTCCGTGATGCGATGTATTTGATTGGTGCATGAGTGTTTGGCTCAGGCCGGAATTGCACTGGAACTGGCAACCCTCTCAATTCATAAACTCGAGTAAGCAGGCTAGGATAAGGCGTTCGTAAATTTTCCCAAAACCCTTGAGGAGGCTAATGGGACGATAGTGAGGTGGGTAAGGATGGTGGTTTACCAGGTTTGAGGAATCCTATAACTACAGCTTCTTTCCAAGTGTTTGGAAAAATACCATTGGAAAGGGCTGCGTTATAGATAAGGACAAGGAGGCTAATCAGGTGTGTTGGCAAGATTTTAATGACGCGGTTAGAAATTCCATCGGTGCCCGGGGCTTTCCGTGGTTTGAGGTTTTTAATTATCGACTCGACTTCGGTCTCCGTAACCGGTGAAGCTAAATCGCGCGGTGGTATTTTAATCAATCGGTCGACCTCGCTCTCTACCTTGCGGAGATGAGCGGCGTCCACCGGTTGAGTGCTGGGTGTGCATTGAGCCTCGAGGCTGTCGGCTGAGCATTCAGCCTTTCTTTATCCAAAACGCTGGGGTGTCGGGTTGGGTTGGATTAATGGAGGCATCGCGGGAGGCCGGTGCCGCCTTTTAAGCTTTGGGAATTCGCCAGAAGGCGAGATGTGAAGGATGCATATTGCTGAGATCGTTATCCACACGATCGTTCCTGAATTCAGCTATGCGCGTCTTGGACTGATGTTCAAGAGCACGTAACTGCCTTCGGTTCCGTTCGGTTGGATACCAATCATAGGCACGAATCGCGCCTCTTGCGTCGCAAGAGGTCGCCATAATCGCTTGGCAAGGCCCAGCGGGGGTTTTCCTCCACTGGGACTTGTCTCGAGGAGGCCTCGACGACACTTTGGACGTGCATTGAGAGCGCATGAGCGGCAAGATTCGTGTCATTAGCGCTGTGCAGGACTTGAGGGATGGTATCAAGGTGTGGCGAGCTAGTGCAGTCTAGCTGGGACTTGAGTTTACGCCAGTCGACTATGGTCTTTTTAATGAGATTAGGTGAGTCCGCGGGTCCTAGCTTGAGCATTACGGGGCGGTGATCTGAGGTTAGGTCCTGGAGGACCTCTATGCCTCTGAAAGTGAGGTTAACATTTTGAAGAAGTGCAATATCAAGCACATCCGATTTTTGATGCGCTTGGTGTGGATAATGTGTGTGGTTCATAGGTGCCACAACACTGAAATTAAGCAGGTCTGTGAGGGCGTCAAGCTCTCTACCGCGTCTACTTGTTAACGTGCTATTCCATCGGATGTGCTTGCTATTGAAATCGCCGGCCAAAATGACGGCGTCTCCTAGTGAGAATAGCGCTTTGAAATCAGATTCTATTGCGTGAGAGTTGTTGTTGCACGGCAGATAGACCGAAGCTATTGTTAACGGCGCGTGTCCAGTCATGGCTAGAACGACAGACCGAGGCTTCTAAATGCACAAGAGTCGACGGCGTGTCGATTGCTACGCAGTGCAGTGACTTTTTGTAATATATGAGAGTGCCGCCGTTTTTAGCGCCGGCCCTGTCATTTCTGATTATATTATAGTTCGCGATTTTAGGATCGGTTCTGCTAGGTTTTAGGAAAGTCTCCTGCACTAGTAGAATGTCTACGTCGTTTTCTCGAATGAAATTTGATATTTCGGTCTTTTTATCGGCTAGACCGTTCGCGTTAAAAAAGACGATGTTAATTGCGCGTGGCTATAGACGACCCGGGCCGTTATTCCTATTTAGTATGGGCGTACTACCCATGTTGTCCGAAATTAGTTCTACTAGGTGCCTATCTTTCGCAGGTATGGCCAATCGCGCGCTGAAGTTTCCGACGACGCTGTCGAACTCCTCAGTTAATCTATCGAGTTCAGCGAAGTCGATTTGTCCGCTACTTGTTCGAGGTTTCTCCCAGCGCTGCCATTGCATGGCTAGCGTACTGGGAGCGCCTACGCGAGCGCTTGTTGGTGGTGCGCGGGGTGCGGCGCTACGCGGAGCGCTCGGCGCGTTTGCGCGGTGGCTGTTGTTGCCATGTTGGTGGTGGTGCGCTACGCGGGCGTAGGTAGCCACGCCGGAGCAGTCGAAGTGGTGGGAAGGCGGAGGGTGTGAAGGATGGCACTGGTGGGCGCCTGGGAACGGATGAGGGCGGTGGTGGCTTACGCTTGGAGCTTTGGGCATCCCAAGTAGTTAGCCGTGTGACCGGTGTTTTGGCAGTTTACGCATGCCGGCGGCTCAAATGTGAGCAGGGTATCTCTATCGCGAGGACGGGGGCAGTCAGGCGTACCGTGATCGCCGAGGCACTTCACGCATCGAGGACGCGCGTGGCAGTTGCGGGCCGAGTGCCCAAAGATTTGACAGTTGTGACACTGTCCTGGGATTCCGTTTTTACGAGGGGCTTCAAAGCTAATGCGACCGATGTCGCAGATATGTTTAAGGTCGTAGACCTTTTTTCCCTCGGGGGAACGCTCTAGGGTCAGAAGGACCACGTTGAAAGGTTTTTTAGTTTGGGGGTGCGTGAGGCGCATAACTGAATATATCGGAATGTTTTCCGATTTTAGGAAATTGTGTATTTCCTCGGTTGGTATCTCCTTCGGCAGCCCCTTGACTACTGTCCGAAGGACGCGCTCGTCCGGGAGCGCGTACGTATGATAATAATAATTGTTTGAATTTAAGAATGTAGTGACTTGACGGTGCGCGGCGACCGTCTCTAGTTGTATTTTGATTCCTGTTGCGGAATCTGACGCGGTGAACTTTACTCTGTTGGACAGAGCTGACCGGAGCTCTGCCCATTTATCTTTAGATCTGATAAAGATTGGGGGTGGTTTTTTGTCTCCGGGTGAGACGTTGTTTGGTTGCCGTGAGGCGGCGGGTTGCTGTGAGGCAGCGGATGTAGTTGGCCGTGAGGCGGCGGTGGCTGAAGGCCCTGGGGTTGGTTGGGCAGAAGGCCCTTGGGTGGCTGGGCAGATGGCCTGGTGTTGAGCCTAGTGGCCGAAAGTTCGTTAGCCGACGATTTCGGCGCTTTGGTTGTGGATCGGGATTGGCGATGACGCCGGTGAGGGCCTAGACTTGCGCTTCTTTTTGCGCGAAACTACAGGGAGGAAACCTCCCGCGTCGGAGTCCTCGGCTTCAGGGGACGCCTGCTCTACCTCCATTTCGGAGTCAGAGGTGGTGGTGGTGGTGCTAGAGTTATTGTCGGATTCATCCGACTGCTCCGGTGAGGCACGCGATTTTTTGCTTTTCTTTTTCCCCTTTTTGGGGGTGGACAGCGCGGATTGGTTATTGTTAGCCGCGGCGAGAATGGTAAACAGTGTTCCTCGGGTGATTTGTCTTCTAACTCCTCCATATTGAGGCCTATCCCCTCTAGGGCAACCTGCATAAGGTGCCACATCTTGAGTGCGTTATGCGTTATTTACTGGGTTGACTAAGTTTATCAAATGCAAGCATGACCCCAGTGAGGCCGGGGTTAGTAGACTCACCTCCCGCCCCAGTGAGCAGGGGAGGTGTAAACCTAATAGCTAAAACGAGCTCTAGCGCTTTAGGAGCGCTAGATAAATGCCTAATGCAGCAAACTAACGTTAATAGTAATACTAAAAATACCACGAGGGTGGTGAGCGTGATTAACTACAATTTAATTTAAAAACGTGAAGTGAAGCTTAATTAGAACAGAAACTAAAGTTAAAAGGGTCCCTAATTTAAAGGGTGTCTGAACCAAAGGAAAATTAATTAATAGGCAAAATCGGAACGCTCACCCGACCGGACCACAAGCTTTTGCGCTCAGGCGCGTACCCCAACCGTCACCTTTACCGGCCCTACACCACTCACTGTTGCACGGGCGGACCGGCGACTCGGCGTCCCTTCTGCCCTTTAAGGCGTCGGGGAGGGCGGGCCCCGGGTGGGGCGGACGGGGGGTGGGAGGCGAGCGGGCTGGTCCGGTCGCGAACAAGCACTGTGATCAATTTGCTTTCGTTTTAAATTGTTGGAACGTGTTCGAGTAACCTAAGTGATAAATATTTATAGCCCTTACGCGTCGGATGGGGCTTTAAAATTTGTATCAAATATCGTCTTCTATCGTCTATCTCTGAAAATCAAAAAGCTTATTGTTTAACCTTTAAAAAGGTAAATTGTTAAGGTTAGAGAAAATAGATGATTTTTAAATTTAAAAATCAGAAAAAACATAATAAATTTTTAAATTATAGGGTATCCTTTGTTATAAAATATGTTTCTGGACCTATGTCTGCAATTTTCAAACGGTGATCAAATATTCTCGTTGTTTTTGCCAATTTCAAAGGGACTCCAATTCGGTTTGTTTTTTTATATATTTATTTCCCTGTTTGCTTCTAGTGCCGCCGACTTTGTTTTTTTTTGAAGGTGTTAGCTGTTTTTTACAAATTTTGTTGAATTTTGTGACAAACAATTTAACAGATGATTAAAATTAAAAAGAGAATAATTAGAATAAAAATAAATTAGAAACTGTTGTTAAAAACTTTTAGAAATACTATAATTAATAATTTAATAAACCAAAGAATAAAAAAAAAATGTTATTTTAAAACAAATTTCAAATTACGAGGTTTTAAAGAACATTGATATTATTATTTTAATTTATAGATATTAGGATAGAGGAACCATGACCCATAAAAACTATTTTCCGGTAATTTAAAATGGTGATTATGTTCACCCTGTCCCATACCAAACGTTAATCTTTAATTGGGATAAACTTACACCCAGTCCTGACGTCAATCGAGATTTTCTAAATAATTTCGATTAAGTTTTTTTTTTTGGGAAAAAAAATTTTTGGGAAATATTGTTGTAAACAAGCACTGGAATATGAACAAAATAATCTTTAAATTAATAAATTGTTCAATGTTGGAAATTGTTTCAAATTATTTCATTCCGATCAATTTGGATAGGCCGGGAAGTTATAAATTGATTTTAATTAAAATTTCGTTATTCAGTTCGCGTTAGATGAAAGGGCTGAGCCAGCAAATATTATAATATTCGTTCTAAAAACGAAAAGTACTTCTTCCTTAGCACCGCTATTTATTTAGCTGAAAGAGGGTTTATTTATATGAAGGATCGACTAGGATCCAAGTTCGTGGCAAATATGTATTAAACGATACTGTTTTCGGTTTCAACTGTACTGTAACTAAATTTATTACAGGTTCAGGGTGCACCTTAAGGCAGAATTGTAGCGTCTAGTGTAAGGACATATCGTTGTGCATTAATGGTGAATTTCAGAGCAATTTTTATAAATATAGTTATACGGACCGCCCTGCTTCGCATAGATGCTATCTGATAATAAATAGACCTACTATATGATGTATGGCATATACATATAAACTTTTGACTTAAATCACTCTATATTTAAAAAACGCATCAAATCGTTGCGTGGTTTGAAAGATTAAACATACATACGGATATAGGGACAAAAAGTAACTTTGTTTTATACTATGAATGATGGTGATGATTAGCTAAATAGATAATTTAAAAAATTGTTACATATTCCTGAAATGTTTACAGTAAGCTCGTGAATACAGTGCATACCTGTACAATCTACAGGATTCCTTAACAATTGCAGGACTTGTGGCTCAGAATCACCTCTTGGTGACTTATGGGAAGGCCATGTCAGTGGGCGCGGACATGATGATAAAGGGCGTGAATAATTACTTACAACAATTTGTTAGAATTTATTATTATATATATAACCGATATCGAATAAGCACAACGCTTTAGGGAAATAATAATAGTTAAAATTCATCATTTCGAAACTAATTTCCATTAGACCTATTTTATAATAGTATATACTGTTAAGAAATTATGTTTCGAATAAAGTAGATAACGATTTTTAGTAAGTACAGTACTAATATTGTAAGTATTTCTGATTTTCATTTATATATTACAGTTAATAAATATAAGTCTTCCTTCAATTTACATGTATGGATTTATATGACAATTATTAAGTTAACGTTCTTCATATATAGTGATTTTTATTTAATTTGTCACTATGGTCAAAATCAGAATAATTTTGAGCAAAAATAAGCTTATAATATTCTCTGCATTGTCCTTATAAAATGTTTTGATATCCGAAATATAAGACGTAAGGTAAATAAACTGATACATTATTTGCGATGTGGAACTGAAAGGAAATTGGATTTGCATCAGGCCATTATGCATAACGCAGTCGTTTCGATCGGTTCAGTAATACAAGTATAATACTTTTCCAAGCTCTGATGGTTATTTCAAAACATTAAAAATACAGACATACCAACTTAGTCTGCCCGTGATCATGGATACTGTAAAGAATCCGAAACGTCGAATATATATATATATAACTAACAAGAAAAATCCGTAAATTAGTGGATTTAATAAATACAATACTTGTTTCATACTAAAAAAACAGATAAAAATAAAGACCTCAAGTTTAACGATTGTTGATTACCGAATTTTTCATTTTAAACATTAAAAATTTAGTTTAAATTTTTGATTCACAAAAAGTTCTTGTTAGCTTCTAATTTTACGACAAAAAATGATATATTGGCTATAATTGAACGAGACGGAGGTAATTCAATTCACGAAATATCTTATTTTAAAGGTGGTCCGAGTCGTTACATAACTATGTTATTATATCCCATGTTTTAGGTTTCACTTCAAAATGTTATATAATGAAAATAATTTATAATTTTTATATACTATATAAATTGTATACCTGTAACATATATTAAAAATGATTATCTTTGTTTTCAACTCGTTATATTTATAAAAATTGAATAACAATGTTTCATTTATGAATATGCATTCTAAATGAAAGGAAAGAATAAAATTAAAAAAACAACTTTTGTACCTTATCTTATACTCAAAATATATTGTAATGTTGAAGTTCATTCAAATTTTACAAGTTCTTAATTAAAAACCTTTGAACACGTTCAGTAGATTATCAGAATGTCTTAAGTATGAAACATATTTTCATTGATATTAAATGAAAAAAATAATAAATATGAGTAAAACTTTGAGCTAATGTATAGTTCAAATTACTGAACTTTCTCACACGGTAAAAGTTGAGTGAAACTAGATGTTTTACAAAACATATCAGTGCCTTCTATTGATTTAAGTATTCGTCCCTTGTCCCTTATTTAATCATGTAGATTGAATGAGGCCGAATAAATAGAACCTTTTCTTCAAGCTGTTGAGCGAATGATAAATCTGTTCTTTGACTATTTCCATCCAAATGTTTTTATGTAAGAAAATGTATTTAAAGTAGTAGGAAAATAGAATTTGCGGGAAAATTGTAAATTTTGCTGAATTTAAATCAACAGTGCTGTTTTTAAAAGTAATATAAAAACATAATTTAAATAACGATTCGATATACATATAATGGAAGTAGTGTTAGTTTAATAAAATCCAAAAGAATTTTGATGCTTTCATTCAACTAGCTCCTTAAGAGACTAATGAAATTTTAGAAAACGGAATAATAAGGTATTTCCTTGTATCATAACTGAGACGACTGAATTGATTGCACTTGCTAAATCTCAAAAGGTGAACTAAAATAATTTTCTGCATGGTTGTAGAATTTGAATTGATTTATTATAATTTCACCAAAAGCACATAAATTTATGTTTAAAATAACCGACAGTTAAAAACTATTTTAATGTACACATACTTGTACAACTTAATTTATTGTAGTATTAAACTTATTTAAACAATTAGCTACTTTTTTAATTCTATCCCTTACTTCCTATATATGTATAAGTAAGAAAATAAAATAACGTGTAACAATAAAACGACTTACTCTTTTATTAAAACCTTGTTCTAGGACCTAGATCTTAAGATCAGATAAGTGCAAAATGTAGGAACATATTTATAGGATATTAGGAAGTCACACCGGATTAAAGCTTTGACACTGATCATCAATTTATTTTCCTGCTTCAACCTTTTTAATTAAAAAAGGCATACAATAATTAGCTAGAGCTTGCTAAAGACTATCCACGGAATTGGTATTTGATTAGGTAAAAATACTTGAATTAGATGGTATGGTATCATCGACTTCATATAAAACAATGTAATGGCTGAACTTCCGTGGGCGTGCCATGTGTCTGTTTTTTTTGGCTACCTGATGGGAAGTGGTCACGACGCCATAGACATTGGCAATACCAGTGGTATCGCCAACGCGCTGCCTACCGTGAGACATAGGGTGTTAACTCTGTTACCCAGTAAATACGCTGGCTACGGTGCCCTTCAGATGGAACACATCAGTGATTTCACACTACTGCTTCGCGGCGAGAATATGCACGCGGTGGTACCCACCAGACGGTCTCCTGTGGGGACCTCCACCGGTAAGTTAGCCTCTAGAAGTTAACCTACCACCGGTGGGTTGGAGTCTGTGCATATATTAAACGTGAATAACACGTGAATGTTAAACTAATGGTGTTTCTCATCACTTATCGGTACGAGTCTGCAGTGAGGACTACATGAGGTGCTGTGTATTCTTTAGACTGTGTATTACCTCTGCAGCCGCGAAAAAGCAATACTCTATGAAATATTTAATTCTAATTTTGTCCTTGTAAATTGAAGGACACATGCTGCAGAAAAGAACAAGGTAAAGGAAGAATACACAGTACCTTATGTGGACTACATATAGAGTGATATTGATAAATGTTAAGCAAACCAGTAGCTGATATAAATTTCATTGTATTAGTTAGAGGTTTTAAATTTAAATCACTTTTTTAAGAGTTCAGTTAAGATGTATGCACCGTAACTAGCGAAATGACTGCCAAGCGAATAACTGTTAAGGAAAATATCGCCTTTTTAATGAAGTCTAACCGCATAGTACGTATTTAACACAATCATATAGAGGTAGACCACTAGTTTTTACTTAAATATAAGGACAGAAGCGTGTGTGAACATTTTCTTTACATTTAAGTTTAATAAAACCATGACAATACGCGCAGAAACATGACTAATATATAATAATGCACAATATTGTGAACTTTATTCTACTTGATATGGTTAATTGATGTATCAACAACCTGGGCCAAATATGGTTACAGTTGCATAAGAAACTAGTGGAATATGCCGCATAATGACATGGCTATATTGAATCCGGAATGAATATAAATATCATAGCTCTAAATGTTGATCTCTTTCCTATGAACTTAATACAAAATGTAACAATGGTTGTCTTTGAAGAAATACTTCTTATGGTTTCAGAAGAGTGTAAATAACATTGTATGTAAAAAATCTATAAAAAAGTTTGCAAAATAATACATGTTCTATATGCAAAACTTAATGAAAAGTGATCTTTATTTATAACAGTAGTTATAAAATTTTAAGTAAAAAGACATTTAGAATGTAGTAAATTCAAATATTTTCCTTAATAACGTCTAAATGGAGTTACCCTCGGTATAGAAGGTAGATAGACTTAATATATTTAATTTTAAAAATTACCTTTAATTGACTTAAACCAATCTTAGAATCTAAATGTAACGAAAGCCTTTATGCCATGGCTATACACAATATCTTAAGCTATTTTGTGCAACAGAGACGTATATATAAATAGAAAAGTAAGAAGAATAATCAAAAGAAATAATAAAGAAGCAAAATGAATTTATATTAGCAATACGGTAATCGGTCAAAAGTAGAAAATAAGTCAGTTTAACTTAATTTTAAGTGCTTACTATTTCAACTTCTTTTTTTAATAGCATATTTAAATTTGTGAAGTATCAGTAATAAAAAAATACGGCACCAAAAATTACAACCTAATATCATAAAACATGTCATATCTAACATTTTGATTAAATGAATAGCTTAAAAGCTATGAGAGATTTGAAATGCGGGGGCAGAAATCACGTGCCAATTTCATTTTGTTACCCGCTTGTATTGCGTAAAATGGTTCTGTACTATTTGAAGTCGGTAATATTTCCTTGTTAAAATTTTATTTTTAATATTCTCTGTTGACCTAGTGCTATAACACTTTATTAATAATACGCTTAGGAAAAAAATAATGACTTATAGAGTTCAATCCAATTCTGTGACGAAATTAGCAGTGATTGCATAAAAACTAAACGGAAAGGTGTCCGATAAAAACAGTTGAAATAAAGTAAATGTATATTGTTATCAACCACCTCCATGGACTAGCAGCGTTGGCCCTTGCCTTATATACCGTGAGTCCGTGGGTTCAAGTCCCGGGGGACATAACTTTGTGTTATCGTTGTTTTCTGGTTGGTTAGGACAATTTGATCTTGAATCCATTCGTCGGATAAGCATGTAAAACGTCTGTCCACCAACCAATCCACCTTGGACCAGCGTGGTGTGGGATAAGGTCCAAAAACCACCTAGTGGCCTGCTTTAGGGAAGGCCTATGTCCTGTCGTTATGAAAATATTATGAATGTTGATTCCTGCTACAGCCTCTCTTCAATTTATACCACGAAATTCGCGACTACCGCCTCTCTGTTATTTCAAAATGTTCTTGGTTGAATTTTCATGTGTTACAATTGTGATGGAGCTTCTGTCAAAGGCTTTTGACATTTTCATCGATCACCCATAATACAATTATAAAATTATGTAGCATTGGCCTATAAAATAAAAAATATATAGCGAGGCAGACAAGCAATCAGAACACCTGATGGAAAGTGGTCACCGACGCCCAAGAACATCGAGCTGTTACTGGAGACATATGATGTTACATCTTGTTTATCCAGTAAATACGACGGCTACAGTGCTCTATAAATACAACGTAGTGTCTTCAGAGTACTGCTTTGACAGCTAAAATAGGCATTACAAAAAAATATCTTGTGTTAATAGTATAAGTGTTAACGTGTGTTTGTATTTTTTGTCGTGTTTTCCTGACGTATGGGATCAGGGTCCTTTTCCGCTCTTTTTGTACTTGTTCTTTGGTAAATTTATGTTCGTTTATGTTTATTGTTTGGTTTTATCTTTATTTATTTTCTATTTTTATTTATATTTTTGCATGAATGCTTATTTTATTTACATTTATTAATCTTATAGTTAGTTACATACTTTATACTTAAGTCTAGTTTTCAATCTTTTTTTTTTTTTTTTTTTTTTTTTTTTTTAATTTCCAGGTAACAGACGCTGGTATCTGCATAGTGAGGCCTTATTTTCGATACATTATGTCCTATTTTAATCTTACATTTTTATCTATGCCTACTTATTTACTACATACATCAGCCTATTGCTACTTAATACTACTTATTGCTACTTAATATAGAATACATATATACTTATTATATATCACTTATTACTTAATACTATTTTTCTTATTTGCGTATTTTACAATTTTGTTGCTATATCTTGCAAGAGGCTTCTGATGTTCTCCTTTAATTAAGAGTGGCTAAGGTCTCTTTATTAATTTTTTGCCGGTTTCAATGGCCAGGCTCTGTCGATCACTTTCAAATATCAGGCACTCTGTGAGCAAATGAAGGCGCTTGGAGCCTCCCCATCGCATTCGCATACCGGGTTGTCCCGGCACTTGAAGCGGTGGAGATACTCCGCAAAACCCCGTGCCCTGTGAAAGCCTGCACCAGCGTTGGACTGAGTCTCAGTCTCCTTACCGCACGGTAGCAGTCGACCGCATTGGGAAGAAGAGCTTGGTGGTCGAGGCTGTTGGCTCTGTTATATAGCGCCGGTTCCACTCGTCAATGGACTCCTGTCGGAGAATCCTTTTGACGAATGAAACCGGACACTCTTCGTAGTCCGGCCGTCTCTTTATGCGCAGGGCAGCCTCCTTCGCGAGAAGGTCCGCCCTTTCGTTACCCTCCACACCCGCATGTGCCTTAATCCAGTAGAGGTCAAGAGAGTCGCCCCGATTTAACAGTTTGGCGATATCCTCTCTTGCCTCTACGGCCAGCGGTATGGAGTCACTCTACCAGTGTCTCTAGGGCGGACCTTGAGTCACTGTACATTTTCAGCTTCGTGCAGAATGTTGAAGTGCCACTTCGACGGCCCTACGGAGAGCCAGTAGTTCCGCCTGGTAGACGGTGCAGAAGTTTCCCAACTTTAATTTCTTCGACTTAGTTTCTGCGGCACCGTCCCAAATGGACAGTGCCGCCGACTTTTACCTTCAATTTTACTTCCGTCCGTGAAGATCTTAAGGACGGAAGTATCTTGGAGACATCCGCACCGCCCTCCAGACAGACGAACTCCGGCCCTGCCTGTTCCGCCGGATGTGGCAGCTTGATATAGGGCACAGGACTCTCAAGCCCCGGTCACCGATCACTGCTGGAACGGCCTCTCCTCGTAAAGAGTGGCGCTTCCTGGACCCTAAGGTCCAAGGGAAGAATCAGCGAGCAATAGGGCCGAGTTTAGCGAGACCAGTCCTGTATGCCTTAATAATATTCTGCACGAAGCCGCGTTGCACCATATTGAGGCGCCTCCGCACCTGGACCTTCTTCGTTGCCGCGGGCCCAGGCGCTCGCTGCGTAGAGGACGATCGGTTCTACTCGGCAGTGTATATCGTCCTGGTGATCTCCGGTTCAGACCCCAGCTCAATTTCGCCACTCTAATTAATTGTTATAAAGGTTTGGACCTTACAACAGATGTTTTTAACATGGTTGTTAAAAGTTAACTTATGGTCTATTGTAGGCCCAGAACCTTCAGGCTCTTGGACCATGACTATGCTTTCCCCACCCATGCGCAGAACTGGGGTATCGTATTTCAGCTTCCTTGTGAGGAGCATTGCCTTGGTTTTCATTGGCGCAAATTTTAATTTATTTCTTTCTCCCCAGTTCTGCACACGAGCGAGGACTGCGTTCGCCCTTTCTTGAATGTCTATGGCCCGATCCCCGGAGAACACCAGAACGATATCATCCGCAAAAGCCTGTACGAAAATGCCTCTTCCATCAAGCTCTACCAGAAGGGGATTGAGCAGCAGGTTCCAAAACGTTGGGCCACCGATAGACCCTTGCACGCATCCCTTGGTGGTAGTCCTAACCCATTCTTCTCCGGCAAACCTGACGCGCACTTTTCTATCTTGAAGATAGCTATCTACAAGTCGCCTCAGGTTTACCGGGCATTTGGTCTCTGCCAGCCTGCATCTTATTGCCGGCCACCAAGCATTGTCGAAGGCGCCCTCTATGTCCAGCGAGACCATGACGGTCAGTCGTTTTTCGACTATCTGTGATTCGACATGTCTCACCAGATCATAGAGAGCGTCCTCGGTTGACCTTTGAGGCATGAAGCCGTACTGTTTCATGCTGGTGGCCGGTACGACGTACCACTTGATACGCCGCAAAAGCATTTTCTCCAAGATTTTGCCCAGGACTGGCAGAAGACCAATGGGTCGGTGAGGACTTGGGATGCGTGTGAGTTCCTCTTCCGGTTACGCAGAACACCACGTCGCCTCCTTCCACTTCCTGGGAAGTGTAGAGGCGAAGGCACGCGTTCGCGATCGCCAAGAAGAGGTCGGTGGATTGAGTGATTGCAGCCATGCATATGTCTGCTGTGAGTTCGTCGTGTCCAGGGGCCTTTTAGGGTTGAAGCTCGATGCTGACCATTTCAGCTCCTCCGCTGTAAAGGTGGGTCGCATGAGTCATCATGCGTCCCTCTATTCAACTTTTTCAGCTACCTCTCTCTCCAGCTTATGGTCAGCACTGTCCTCCAACCCCGTCTTCCGGATAAAATATCTCGGCTAGGACCCTGGCCGACTCTTGTCTCCCAGGGTTTTACCCTCGCAGACGATGGGGAGTTCTTCGTGTCTCTGTTTATCCTCTGTTTATCACCCTGTAGACTCCATCCCACATTGACTCCTATCCTGCTTCGAGCAGAAGTCCTTCCAGCTAGAGGTTTGAGCCTTCCGTACAGCGAGCTGGTAACTCTCTTTGGCCGTGAGGTACTGCCGACAACTGCCTCCCGCCGACTTGCCGCACAGATATGCGGCGCTTGAGCCTGGAGACCTCCCTCTTAAGACCATTCAGCTCCTCATTCCACCAAGGCAATAGTGAATTTTGAAATAATTACGTCCAAATGTTCTGGTGGTTTAAATTTTGTACAATTTGTAATGTGATTTTGTTCTCGGTCAAGACTGTGTGAGTCTCCTCACGAAACTCACTCCAGTTTGCCTTTTAGTATTATACACTCTTGTCGAGCTTTTGACGTCTGTGCCAACTGCATTCTCAACCCTATGTCGAAGAGGACTGCCTTGTGGTCCGGAGCGGAAATCTCATCGAAGAGTCTCCAGTTAGAAATTTTTGGGAGTAGAGCTGCCGAGCAGCACTCACGTCCACACAGCTGCTATCTAATCCCTGCCTCTTAGGGTGTCGAAGGTTGGCTCATCCCCCAGTTGAGGACATGGAGTCCCCATTCGTCAATGAGCTGCGCCGCATCTAATCCCTCCTGTCCGTTATCCGGCTTCCACCACGAGTTTTTCGCGTTTGGGTCCGCGCCGAAAATCACGCACGGTCCTCAGGCCCTCCAGAGCTGCCTTGATTTTGTTAAGATGAGGGAAGATGGGCTTATCTGGTGTGTGTTTGTATGTAGAATTCGTACAGATTAACGTTGGTATATATTCTGTTAAGTAACTATTTATTAATGTAATTAATAATAATATTTATTAAGACCAGTATAAAAAAAAACTTTAAGATTGAACAGGATATTTCACAGTTGAACTATTTTAACTGCAGTTGCTAATAGCCGCCAGATAATGTAAATATAACGCGACGCTAGGGCGCTTAATTGCATTATCTAAATCGTGCGCCGGTCAAAATCTAAGTGCCTAAATTTTAATCAAAATTTTGATTTGATACCTAATAGTTAACCAAATAATTTTAGGAATTTAGATATTTAAGCAATTAATAACTTTTAATCTCTTCCAAAAGTCTGCAACGTTTGTGGGTTTTAATCCCTAGCTTCATAGCGTAATTATTGTTTGAGTATGTATTTTAAGGGTCCGAAACAAAAAACAAATGCTAATGCGCTTTAAAAAAGATTAAAATAGGAACCTTGAAACTGTATTATCGCATTCCTATGTGTACATTCACAAACTAGCCTTATATTAGATAATATGATTGTTTACGGCAGATTCAATAATGCTATAAAAATGATAGATAGAACAAAGGATTAAATACTCCTATATCATTGATATATTTTATTTCAATAAGTCAGTACTTCTCGTGGCAGCACAACTACAGTGGCAGGTAACTGGAGACGCATGAGCTTGCAATATATTTTTCCTCAGTTGCAAGTACGCGGAGTTTGTAGCTACCTACAGCGTGGCAATTTCTTTTCTTCTAGGTTATCTAAATATAAATAATTTCAGTGGGATCACATAAACACAAAGTGTAGAGGTTAATATTAATAGAAGAAAGTTTAATGCGCTTTGATTCAAGCCTTTAAAATATTTTGACCCCTTTCCTTTTCCTACCCTTTTCTAAAAATAATGTGAACTTGGCTGCTACTTCGGTCAGTTTCACTTCAATAACAGTTTGTACAAAGAGCTACTGAGCCATTCATCTGACCTTCAGAAACCAAAGCAATCCATAGGCTCTTACGTCCTATAACGACTGTATAAAAGGATTTAAAAATAAGCAACGACTCTTACCATACCTCTGACGCATGTTCGTCTCAATTCAGCATGCAACTATTTACATTGCCGAATATTGCCTAACTTACTAAAAACAACGACACAGCAAGTATCTTTGAATCCGAACCCACCACCTCTAGTTCATAAAAGTAGTTTTGTTGCCCAAATTAGCCTTAAAAATGCCTCTGAGTTTTAATTTAATAAACATTGATATGATAATTGTAGTTTATTAATGAATTCTATCTTGTAAATCACAATTATGTATTTCATTACTTTGGCTCATGAATTAAGTTTTGGGAATTTTTTTTGAAATTATTAATACAAAGTTTTCAAATTTCAAAAATAAATATTATAAAAAAAACAAAGGAAACATATTATGCACTTCTCAAACGAATAATAAAGCTACCCAGATATTTTAATAAACAAACACATTTAAAAAAAAATTAAGCAGAAAAATTACTATAATAAATTTTGAAGCAAACAAGAGCTTCTCAATTGAAAATAAAGCAGTTGCATGATCATCACTTGTAATGAATCATCAAAAAATATGAAATCAAAATTTCATAATAATTATAAGTTAAATAGAATAAACAAATGACATAATGTGATAACATTATATACACCTTGTTATTTATATAATCAGCACGAATCTACCTATTACATAATTAATATCCGCTTGTTTGGTGCAAGATTATTGATGTTGCCATTCATCATTAGACGTCGGCCAAATCCAGTTACGGTATTAGCTGCTTATTTAATATACATATATGAAGATCCTAATCATTTGGTGTTTTGTTATATTGTCTAACATATGTGTTAATTGTCTAATAAAATTTTAATATTAAACTAATAGATGTGATATTTGACTAATAGATATTACATAACAATTTTAAATTATTTATTTTATTTACGCGATTATTATACGTATCAAATCCACTAATTTAGGATTTTTCGCGTTACTTAAATATACTTATTCCGAGTTTTGGATTCTTTCCAGCATCCATGATCACGGGCAAGCTAAGTTGGAATATATCTGTATCTCTATGTTTTGGAATAACGGTCAGAATTTTTATTTAAAAATTGACATAACTTTCATTTTCTTAATTTTGAATATTGATTTGACAAAAAGTACTTTATGTTGTCCTTCGGTTTTGTAGTTTTATACTCTGCGTTTAATTTTTGAAATTATTGGATCCAGGAAGGTGGCACTGTGTATTTTAAGACTATATTCTTCATATACGGTATATGCTAAACGGATTTACACCTATCACCCCTACTATTTAGTTAATACGATGCTGAGGTACGATTTAATGAAGAATTTCACAAAACGCACAGTGAAATTAACAACAAACTAATACACAAAATGTACGCACATCATGTGCATTCCTCGCCATTACTTTAGCTGCCTATAGAGTCTATAGGCAGCTAAAATAATAGAATGAAAGAAATAAATGTTATATATTAAAATTTTTACATGCTCATACAAAACATGGATTATCCAACTTTAAATGTAGACAAATCGCGATTATCCTAGGCAACTGAAAAACATTAATGAAAAGTTTTCGAACTCGCAGTCACATCCTTGTACTGAATATTATTATTTTTTAACATTCACATTTAAAATTACATATTTGCCTAGTATTTAGTTTAAAAATTACTATTTTTTAGTAGAACATGTCATATATTTACTGTAAGAATTGTGAAATGTAAAGAAACGTAAAAAATCTCTTAAATATGTCATGATAAACAACTATTTCGAGTTTACTTTTCCATACAATATTCTAAAAGTTTTAACCAGATGTACGATTTGTTTGACAAAATTCACGAAAGGGATAGGGTCGCCGAAGAGAAATTTATGACTTGAACGAATAATATTCCCAAAACAATTTATTGGACAAGTTTATTCTAAATAACAAGTAAACTTTGGAACACCTGACCCAAACAAAGTTAATATAATACAAAAGAGAACTTACGCATGTTTTAATATTATCTACTATGCGCATGAAGTATACATTCTCAATATTTACACATTCTTAGTTTACAATACCTATACAAACCGAGAACATGTTCACATATTTTTTCTTTAGCGTAAACTGTTACTTAACTAAATATAAGTATTGAATAAAATCATCTTAAAGAGTTTTATTGCGTTCATTTAAATATTAGGTTCCGACGTTTTGAGCATTTCTATTAGTTAAGGGAGAAACTGACGTGTTAGGCGTTAACTTGCCTAGATAATACAAGCTGTTATTAACATTTTCATAAATGCCATTGCTGGTTTTATTGTGAGTTTGAGACTTAAAATTATGTCAAACATTTTTTTAGTCTTTTTCTCTTTTTTAAGGATTATCCAAAGTTATTAAATTAAAGAGAAAGGTTTCTAATATATAACCTGAACAATCTTTCTCTTGACATAATTGGAAAAAAAGTGTTCATCTGGGATAGGGAATAAAAAAAATATAGTTCCCACTGTGAACATACTTAAGTGCTTTAAAGAACCGAGAGAGTTCAAATCCTGCGGGAACTAAACAATTTTTCATTAAGTTTCCTAGTTGATTGGGAAATGAGGGCTGACCACCCGAATACCTGTAAGATGATCCATGCGCCAGACGGGCATGTAAAAAGTTGTTCCTGCGTCTGACCTCTGTACGGTCGTGTCGGTAATCCGTCCTATTGGACTATGAGAGTGACGGAATAGGGGAAACAACATCTCTTGCGCAGTTGACTGATTTCTAATATACATAAGGTGCCGTAGTCGGATTCGACTAGGTTAGGACTAAAATTATGTCCTAATTTATGCATTTATTTATAATAAAAATTAAGGCTATGTATTTATCGGTGAACTACTTTCTACTAGCACCACTTTGCTTACTTTGGGATTAGATGATGTAGAATCATTAGTCTAGAAATATAATTATTAATTACGTTATAATCTACTGAGAAAGAATAATACTGAGGAGAATACCACAAAAAGAACAGTATTTATATAAAGATGGTTTAATTGTGGAAGGCTGCAAAGCCAAAGTTTAATAGATAGACATTCGTTTCGTTTTTATTAAATTTAATACATTATTTTTCTTACTAGTAGCTTTTGAACCGATCCGATCAAAGATATTTAAGTTACTTTAAATCCATTAGTGCAGTTTAACAAGATTTACAGCGACTGTTAGAATTCGAATGGTTCAATTTACATTCTACACGAGAGACGAAGTTAGCAAATAGAATTACCTCGCATAGTTCGATAGCAAGTAAGATATTTCGTGTAAAAGTTTAAAGGACCGAAATTAGGAGCAGAAGAATATACCGAGAATACTGTATGTTCATGACTGAGTAGAAGTGATAATTAACGTTTTCTTTCAATAACGTTTAATATACTAATTTCATGATTTGCCCTAGTTTGCAGTTTATACAAAATATCAAAAAATAATTATTAGCGAGGCTGCCTCCAGCCTAGTGGTATGGGCGTGTGCTTTAGAAACCGGAGGTCGTGGGTTCTAATCCTGGGGGACTCAACAAATTTTCATTGTTGTTTCTAGTTGGTTAGGGCAATTTGGGCCGATCACCCAATTGTCTGAAAAGTAAGATGATCCATGTCGGATGGACATGTAAAAAGTCGGTCCACCCACCAACCCGCATTGGACCAGCGTGGTGGGATACGGTCCAAAAACCGCCTAATGGATAGGGTGTTAGGGAGGCCTATGTCCAGCAGTGGACTGTCATAGGCTGGTGATGATGATGATGATGACGCAAATTAAACTTTTACTAAATGTAACGAGCTGCATTTTTTTCTGTATCATTAGCACATAATTTAAAAAATTCGCTCAAAACAAAACGACTATTGTTCTGCGCTTCAATTAATCAGCGTTAAGAGTAGGTCACACAAATTAGCACTCTAAAATTCTATATGTATGGAATTCACAAGTGCATTCTGTAGGTAACCAAAAAACCCAATTTTATATATAAAATTTTCATCACGGATGGGAGTTTTTAATAACCATAAATATTTAGTTATTTCAAAAGTTTTAGAAGAGTTTTTAGGATGTGTGATGCAATTTTTTTCAATTTGTGACAAGTTCATACTTTTTTTAAATTGAAAAAATAAGATAAAAGAAATTAGTGAATTGTAAAGCTCTTTGTTATTCTTTAAATAGTTTACACTATTTTAAGCTTCGATGATTACTTATACAATGAGCTTCACGTACGAAATTTCAATGTCCAGCACGTAAACGTAGAACCGACTGATAAAGTCACATTACAAGTTGTGCTTAAAACGTAATCAATCAAATATTCGAATATTCGAACAATAAAGATTTTAATTGCGTCCATATGTAAAGAGTCGTAAATTACTTATTTAAAATAAAATCTTTAGAATACGTATTTTAAAATATATTTCTTAATGATGAAAAATTTTGTACAAGAAAAAAATAAAGTGTTTTAATCTTTTGGACTTCTGATTTATAAATAACAACATTACGTTAATATTATGGATACCATTTAGCTGATCCCTAAATCTTTTCAAAAGATATTTACGAAAGACTTGGAAATTCAATTAACAGCTCATGAATCAATCAACACTTTTACCACAGAGCTACTAAGTTTATGCTCTTGAGCATTACTTCATGAAGTCAAATGTATAGTACACTAGTATTATGTAAAGATTAGTCTTAAACATTAAGAATTGAATCTGAAACAGTTCAGAACCTAATTTTTTGTATTATAATATTTATGTTATACTTTTTAACTATATACATGATCCCAGAGTTTTAAGTTTTGTAAAAATAAATAGCATATTTTTTTATGAAAAACAGATAATGAGGAGTTTTAGATACAAATTATAAAAAAGTACGTATATTTTTGTTGCATATTTTGATTATAAAAAGAACTGATAATAGATATACCAATGTACTTAATTTACTAAAAAACAAGTAATCTATACAAAAATTATAAAAGAAAATATTTAATTATTTGTTTGTTTTAATACTACTGAATCGCTTTTCAATATTTTTTCACAGTTAAAGAGGTATATTAAATAACATAGGCTACTTTTAACCAGGAGAACTCATTACAAAAATAACATACCCATTTCGAGCATAATAAACAGATTATTTATTTAGGTTGAATGTTGACGATGATAAAATGTTCTTTCAATCGAATCTGAAAGTTGTTGAGATTCAGCAGGATCCGAAACCCACGGCTCAATTTCTAAGAAAAGCCCTTACCACTAGGCTGGAGACAGTTTTTTTGTTGGTAATAAAGATTTATCTTTGTAGTATAGTAGTTGAAGTTATCTAATGCTCTATCAGTAAATTAATATAAGCTTACATTGTCTAGATCATTACATTTCCAGCTGAGATCATAGGAACACAAATCTACAATTCGTACTTCTTTAAGATAATGTTGCGAATACTTTACCGTATTACAAACCGGAACTAATTTAAATAAATCAATTTTTCTTATATCAAAACAATCGTATATATTATAATCGAGAGGGAAAACAAAGATAACTGCTATGAATTAATTACATTAATAAAATTGCAGCCGTATTTTAGGTGAGGGAAATAATTACTTTAAAGCGATTATTTAATTGCCCTTACTGCCAGCGGCAACACTCATTTTAACGTTTTATAATGTTTTCATTAAGGTGGCTTCGGTTAATTAATAATAAAACGTGTTTAAAAGGTAACATTAAGCGCATAAAGAGCTTTTAATTGCTTTTAACACTTTTGGGTAAAGAATACTAGCACTGACAAAAAGTAATTACTTTTCAGAAGAATATTTCATTATTTTTCCCAAACATAAGTCCATGTAATATACCTTTAAATAAGTGAATATGTACATTTTAAGGTTTTTTCGTACATTTTTGAATAAAATTTTAGACCAAAAATATAAAATTAGTAATACGTGAAAACAATTTAAGTTTTTATTAACAAAAGCGAAAAGAACTACTCTTACAAACTAAATGAAATATCCTTCGAAAAGAGTAACTGCAACAGTTTTTTGCAAAAGACATTGTCAATTTATAACATTGACGTAAAGTTACAAATGGTGCCAAATATATATTATTGTTTCAATTAATTTAATTCATTGTATCAACGAAAAGGGCTTTACTTAAGCAACTTTATATTAATGTGCTTTCAAAAGTTGCAAACTTCTCCTTGTGGTTAACTTTTGTTTCATCTCCAAAGCAGTTTTTAAACTAAATAACACAAAAAAGCACGAGGGTTTTAGAAAGAAAAAAGTTACAATGCAACTGTACAAATTTTGTGATGCTTACTAAAGAACGGAATTAAATTTAACTCTTCTTGGTTAAGTTGACCCACATATCGGTTTATTTTTTGACCAGAATATCTGGTCAAAAAATGATGACATCTAATCCATCCATAAAATAAAGTTTACCAGTGATGATCAGCAGGACAGATGACAGTGGCTTTTCGCAAAAAAAATAATTAGATCTGCATGACGGACCGACTGGGTTCATCCACTCTGCCCAGAAGTCGCGTAGGGCAGAGCCCCGTGTCTAGTTTACAATTCAGGAGGCAACCGAACCTTCTAATCGAACTACTTTCAGGCTTTAGAAATGACTACTCATGCTTCTATTTGTATATATAAGTTGTAATTTCGTTGTTTAGTATGACGATCGAGGCCATCCGTTTTGATAACCTAGAGAGCCTCCTGAGAGTCGAAATGCACTGCGTAAACAATGGGTGTCTCACAGCTTTAGCTTTAGAACAACAATAGCGTAATATTGATTGGAATACTTTGTTGCAGCTGTTCGACGCTACATCCTATGGGAAGCTTAACCATTGGCGGGCAGCGTAGTATCCATAATGGGCGTTACTATTATAGGAAGTAATTTAAATATTTTGATCATTCAGAGCGCACACTAGGCTAGATCAAGGGCGCCCTAGATAGCCACCATTGCCTTCTGCCCGCGCTATTACTCGAAGAATGTCGGTAAAAGTAACTGCAACAGCAAAAATGATTCGACCAAGAATCTGCATGAACTAGAAGCTGACTCCATTGTAACTTAGGAAAACTACTATAAGAAAGATCTAATAAAAGAATTTACCGATTTTATCGCGTTTAATTTGGTTTACAATGTTCTCGACGTTTTAGACAATTTACAGGATCCATGGTCACGGGCAGACTGAGGTGGTGTCCGTCTTTTAATGTGTTTTAAACGCGATAAAATCCGTCAAGTCTATTATTAAATCATGTCTAGTATTCCGTAAACACAAGAAAGTATTATATATAGGGAGACGTTTTACTAAAATGTTTTTCCTTAAAACAAGTATTTATTTTAATAAATAGAAAAAAGACACGACCAGCGTATGTTGCGTTTAATGTTCCTTTGTGAGGAAAATAATTGGTTGGGAAAATTGGATAAATAAGTAATAAGAAAATCTTCAAAATAATCATGGTGTCTATTATTAAATATGGCGAAGAAGGGCCGTTAAATAACAGTATTGTGTAAGCATTAATAGTATTATATGATGGTTGTAGTAAACTCCAGAGGAGACTATTCTTACTAAATTTTTACTAAATTTGTAATACAAATTTATTATAACCTAAAATAGATAATATAATATAATCCAAGAATACGATCCAAGATAAAACATTAATTTTGTAATATTTTTTCTTCGTTAAAAGATAACGTTTTCTTATTAGTGTCCTACTAGTCAATTTCGACTACGATTTAAATTAAAGATCTGTCAACTATACCGGAGATATTATTGTGCTTAAATGTACGCAAAAACGCAGGGAAAAGATTGGACGTAGGACTTTCTTTTACATGCAAATCCAGCGAAGGGATCATTTTACTTTAGAAACAATAGGGTGATAAGCCCGCAGTGTCCTAACCAACTAGGAAATAACAATGAGAATACCACTAAAATACGGAGACAGTAAAATTATTCATCTGCTAAACGGCAATCTACCCGTGACCACGGCCGCTGGAAAGTGTTCGAAACGTTAGGAATTTGAAAATTTAAAATAAACGATTAAATCCGTAAAATCATTTTATTTCATAATGAAAATCAAGATTATCTGTTAGAATTTTAGATTAAAAAGAAATCATAAATTAAGTTTAACATATTTAATGTTTAATGTTGCTCAAGAAATATAAGCAGAAACATTTTTTTTATAAATAAAATGTAATTTAAAACAAAAATGCAAGTATACAATACTTCAGCCGCAGTCTTTCAATAAAGCATTTTGTTATCCGCTCATATTGCGGAATAGTGACTTAACATAATTATAGTATATACACATATACGGTTCATGTTAGATAGATAAACAAATCTGTGCCAATATGAAATATTTTTTGTAACATTATAAATCAGTAAACATTTCTAAATACATAACGAAATATAAAAATGATGTAACTTGCTTGAAAACCCTGTTAAATAATAACATTACAATTGTGGCTAATATTATAAAGTGGAAGATTTGTTTGACAGAATTAGCTAGGGAATCGATTGAAACGATTTCGAAATGTACTTTTTGTAATATAGAAAACTATCCTTAAGTAACATAGGCTACTTTTACCACAGTAATTTCAATCTTAAAAATCAAAAACTAACGCGGGCAAATGGTCCGCAAATGGGCTGCCATTGTACGTTAAAACTGTAATTTAAGGGGACAAAGTGCAAAAAGACTTCGAAATTACAAATTAAGTTACAGTCATAATTATGCTTGATTTTTAAGTTTTTCTAAATGTCTTTTTTGTTAAAATTTTACTTATTTACCTTTGTATATTAGCTAATCTACCGTTTTACATGCTTCGCTATGTAATGCATACTAGTATAATAGTGTAAAATAAATGTAAGTTGTATTTATTTGAACATCCTATTAATGTTTTGAATTTATGCCGTTAAAGTAGAAATGTTGCAGGAAAGGTGATAATAGTTTTATAGTTGGCTTGAAGCCAAGTAACAACTTTGACACTGCTGCACATCGGAATGGAAAATGTTTTTGCAGTTTATATTTACACAATTGTTACAAATTCTATTTATTTACCGCCTTGGCTTAGAACAGATATGTATAGAAATATGCCATTGCAGACTTTTTATAGATCTGATTAAGGACTAATAATCCTTATTTAATACCTATACATTGATATAACCGCTAAATTAAACTGTAGGTAAAAGTCTGTTTTAAAGCGAAGGTAGAGTTTGCGGTTTGGTGAATTAGGATCCTCGTTTGTAATTAAATTAAATATGTTAATATTATAAACCCCAAAACGTTTTTCATGTAGTTTTATTTGCATTTTACTCATTCTCTCAAATTGTATTTAGAACAAATTGGTTCGTAATCTTATTTTATTTCAACTGTTTGGTGTAAAAAATATCTTTAGTAGTAAAAGCTCATTCTTTAGTAGTAAAATTATTAGTATTACAGCGTAAAGCATAATGAACGTTAAATTATAAAACTTAGTTTTAACAGATTCTAGTTGAAAAATTATTTCCTAGGTTGTAACTTTTTAAAGTTACTAATTGAGTTCTGAACAGTGAGTTTTGCGTCAAAACACTATATACATATTTGTTATCCCTAACCAAAAGAGGGAGATTTAAATTTTTTCTTTTGTATAAAAAATGATTTACGAGCGAGTACTTAGACATGAAAATCGTCGTGTCGTTCAACAGTTGTATGGGTGAAATTGAGAAAGATAGGAAGGTTACTGTGTTGGAGGTTTTTTTTAAAATTTTAAATTTAATGTAATCTATATCAAAGGTATCAAAGTCGAAATTTTGGGATGATATTTGGAATCAGAATAATTCTAGTTGCATTTATAATTAATGTTAGTGAAATATTACATGCAATTTTCACATTAAATTGCCAGTTAACGGTATGATGCTTGCTATAAGATATCTGTTTTCTTTTTGATAGAAAAATCTATTGAGTTTAAAACTTTGTTTTGAAACTTTTCCTATCAAAGTTGATATAAACAACATTTTAGCGTTAGTTCAATCTTGTTCTAAGAAAGACTCAAAATTGGACAGTAATCGGACATTTATAAAATAATGCATCGGATAAAGGCTATAAATATTTCTTCCCTTTCAGATTGGAAATTTGGAAGCCATATGGTAGAGAACTGTTAACCTCCTGTCTCTTTCCAACTTTAACGGGTAAGCGGACATCATCGGTCGTGGGGACCGTCCTCGCTGGTCAAGGACGGTGCCCACGACGCTAACTCTCTGACATCCTGCGCACCACGGCAGGGCGAAGATCGCCGACACTGCAGCTCTCGGCGTTGCTCAACCCAATCGGGCATTGCGCGGGCGGCCCTTTCCCCGCAAAACGCCACGGTGGTGACCTCCTCTGTCGCTCCCCGGCTACGCGGCAATGTACCCCAAAAACCGTCCCGAGTACCGTCGCGTTGGACCGTGTCCTCTTTTCCCCACCACTTCAAAGCGGGGCGTATGGCCCACCCGCCCCAATCCTGTATAGCAAAAGGCAATTCGTCTCGCCCCCTCATTTTGTTGTGGGCCTTCATTTAAAAAGGATGTAAAATCGGGCACTAGTAGCGCCAAAGGTCATATCTAAAAATAACATACCCAATTAGCCCCTTCTTCTTTGAAATTCTTTGGGGAATTTTTTTTGAATCAAACTTTTTCCCCCCCGTTTGATGAAAAAAATTGAAAAAAGGTTATACGTTATATTAATTTTTTTGTTCGTTAATTAATATAAAATGAGGTCATTTCAAAAGTCACAGTTCTTCACAAAAAACGACGCTGAAAAGTGTTGAAAAAATTAAAGATATGTAAAACAATAAATTTTAAATCCAAATAGTACAAAAAAATAAATATTTTTCTTTTGACTTTTGATTCTACAATATAAAAGATATTAATTTTACCTCTAATAGGTTTTGGTAATCCGGTAAATTCTTTATTAAACTTTGTTAACAGCTCTTTCTCAAAATTTTTCGTATATAGATCGTTTTTAAAATCTTTTTTATTCACCAAAATCTTGATTGGCCTCTCCCTTTAACCTTCTCATTTGGGTTTTTTCAAACTCCCCATCACGCTGGTCAATGCTGGTTGTTGAAGAACCAAACCCCATCCAGGGCTGGTTTGTTAAATTTCGGACAATTGGGTGATCCCAAACTGCTCTAAAACAATAATTTTGTTGAGCCCCCCGGGTTGAACTGACTTCCGGTTTCTAAACACGCCCCCACCACTGGGCTGAGGCGTTACCAGGTAAAAATACCCAAAACACAAAGTACAAATTTTAGCTTTCCGGTCTTCTTTTTAAAAAGGGCGGGCTTTGCAGATCAATTCAATTTTTCTCCTTGGGCTATATATATTTTTTGTATTTATATTCTTCCCTCTATTGCTTTAGTTTTTTTTTTACTGGAATCGTGTTTTTGATAAATTTTGTTTCAAAGTTTTTGTAATATGTAGTTTTACGTAAAATCCCATAAAAAACTGTTATCAAAATTCACCCTTGGATTCAAACTGAAACGATAGCAGAACGGAAAATAAAAAATAATTAAAAATATAAAATTTTGATCAAAGGGATTCTTAAGTTATCGGAGATTTTAAATGGGACGTAAAACCGCGGTCGTTTCGTGCAAGTTTCATGTTATCCGTCATTTGTGTGCCTAATCTTAAAGTGATCAAAATAATAACCTATGTTATGGTAAACCTTAAGTAATTCTACAGAAATATCGACTTGTGAATATTTTTCTTATTTTAATAGTTTCATAAGTATACGAAGTTGCCATATGTCAAAAATATTAAGTTTAAAGATCTAACAATATGTTTATCCTTATGTAATTAATACTTATCAATTTTTACATTTTAAATTTGAATTTGTTTGAATATGAAATAAAAAAATAAGTACTTTAATTATTATTAATATCTTTAACTTTAAAAATTTACAACAATATTCATGACCAACTTTTTTTCCGACTATCCTAAAAATATATTTATGATTCGAAAAAATTTATTGCTTCCAATACTATCAATTTAAAAATTCAAATATTGCGCTTCTTTATAAAAGTTATAATCATAAAATGTTTCTGATCCATTTAAAGGATATAACACAATTAAAATACTACAACTTACAATTATTTTTACGGGTAAAATCTAAACTTTTAACAATCAACAAAGTTTTGGCAAAACTTCTGATTTACCCTAATGAAAATAAATCGTTTAGTTTTTAAATTCTTAATACAAAAAAAAATAAAGTTTGAAAACTTTTTTTTTTTTTTTTACCGTTGGGACTTAAAACTATAAAATTGTGTATCTAAATGTGGTACTATTCGTGTAATAAAAAACCAGGAGTGCAGTGACAACCTCTGAAATGGGCATGTCCCGAACTCCTTACGACTTATGGGCCAAGTGTTGTTCCGTATACCTTACACAATTTTATTAAATCTGAAATTGTTTGATGAATCAACATCTCAGTTTAATTCTAACCTCCGATACTATATATTAATTTTCATTATTTTGTATATAAATATATGAATTCATTTTAAAAAAATACTTGGATTTTCATCTATTTTCATTTTAAATTCCCGACGTTTCGAACACTTTCCAACGCCGTGGTCCGGGGCAAAATAAATTGGGTAAAATAATATTAAATTGGCGATAAAATCGTAAAATCATTTTATTTAAAAAGTATAAATTTCTAAACAATACAAATAATTATTGACTATCATTTTTATCCCATCGAAAAAAATACCAAATTAAAATACGAAATGGAGTTTTATTTATTAATTTTACAAAAATCTTCACCATAACGCATTTTATAACGTTGATCTTTTATATTTGACATTTTTGACTTGAAACTTTTTTCTAAAAAGAGACTTAAATAAGAAAAATGTTAATAATAATAAGTAATATTTAAATTTAAAATTAAAGTCTGTTAACCCTTGCTTTAATGAAACAAAAAATAATTAATTACCTGCAAAATTATTCCCACTACTACTCAAAAAATTTTACCTTAAAACAAAACAAAATTTCTTAACATCTTTCTTTTGCTGCTATTTCATTGGGTTTTCTGGGAGGTCAATGAGGCTTTAATGGCACTTGAATATTAGAAAAGTAATTAGAAATAAAAATGGATTTTTTTTATTTACCTTTTACCATTAAGTCAACGAAATTTGTAGTTTATGGCGTTATTTAAGCCGTCCAATATTTTATAAGTTTATAAATCTAAGTTCAATAAACCCATTATCCTAAGAAGAAAATTATAACAATATAATTGCTCTTTTTTTGTTTTTTTATTAAAAATGTCTTTTTTTTTACCTGTTTGAATTTGTTTTTATAGACTATACTTAATGTTTCAGTTGTCTTTGTTTTAATATATGCTAAATTTAACAACTTTGCAATTAATTTTGGTAGTGGGCCTCCGTGGACTAGTGGGGGTTCGAAACCGGGCTCGCTTGGACCAGTGTGGTCAAACGGTCCCAAAAAACCCTAATGTGGAGGCAGGCTTTGGGGAGACCTTGTCAGCAGTTTCCGGCTGATGATGATGATGAGGCTTATTTACGGTCCCTTTGGCAAATCTTTAAATAAATACAATAACAAATAATTTCAAAATTATTATACCTAAACTTAATAAAAACAGTTGGTCTAATTTAACCCCAATTCCAAAATTGTTGAAGAGCATGATATCTGCAAATCATAAAATACGTAGATGTACCATGAAGCCTGATACGAAATTTGCTTTTCGTAATGTTGACAGCTCAATTCAATTTAATTTTGTTTTGAATAATTTCTTCAATTTATTGTAAACTTAAATTTTGATCACGTAAATTTTGGAATAGTGGTGGTATTTTGACACTAAAATATATTTCAAAATAAAACTATATGTTAATATTTTTTTGGAGCTTCTAAGAAACTCTATTATAAAGTTGTTATACCCAAAAGGAAATATTATGTTTGATGCTGTTTTATTTAAAATTCCAACTTGTGCATGCTTATATACTAAACATGGTAATTAAATTGAAAAATGCGAAATTGCCTTATCTTTCTTCTACTTATGTATGACAACTCAATTCTTTATCCAAATTTTACAATCAATTAACCTAATGAAACAACAGCATTAAATTCATTTGATTCCTTTTAATAACATTTACCCTTGAAAAATGTAGAAAAATCAGCTACCATTTTAAACGTTACTTTAAATTATTCTCAACTACCAAGCAGATATTTTTAGTCTTAAAGTGAAATATAAACATTCTTCGGGCACAAAATTGTTTTTGATTAACCTACCCCTTTTTTTTGTGAGACCCAAAGTTTTCTTACATTTGGTAAAATTTTATAAAATACATTCAGTTTTTACAGCTAACGTTAATTTTAAACATTTAAAAACCAATATATCCGACAACTCAAATAAAAGCCCGCAAAACGAAACTATTTCAACAGCCTAAAGAATATATAATATTACTATATTTAAATCTAGATTTCTATGATATAATAAATGAAAAACATGTATATCAAATTGAATTTCAACAAATGTGTACTATAAATAATTATTTTCTGTGTATTCTTATCTTTATATTAAATTGCTTTAAGCCTCTAAAGTTTTATGCGTGACGAAATTTCAGAATAGAAAAAACTGGGGTGTTTTAAAGGTAACACTTTTAAAGGGGTAATGGAAAAATAAATTATTCAATTTATGTGTGTGTTTCTATTAGGGTTGCTAAAAGGTTCCTATTAAAAAGCAATTCGCTACTAAATTATGTGGTATAAAAGCTTTATATAGTTAACCTGAACGCATTTCACCTATAATTTTGTTTTGTAGCTTTCATTTTTTACACATATATACTTAAATATTAATTAACCAATTACCCACATTTTACGATTAAAAATTGAAACATGATCATGTTTGAAACACTGTTAAACAGTCTTTTTTAAAAATTAATTTGTTTTGTGTTGTCTTTTTTGATTATAAAATCAAACCCTGAAAATTGTTTGTCACGTCCGACCTGTTTAAAATAATCAATCATTATTAAGATGACGAACTGAAAAGGTTTTTAGTTGCGTTTAATTAAATTAATCAGGAAAACTAACGATAATCGTTGAAGATCTTTTACACCTAAACATTCACAATAAAAGGTTGGCTATAACCTTGCTGATTAAATATTTTTTATATCAAATCCACTAATTTAGGTTTTTTCGCGTTACTTAAAAATATATTTTTATTCCCGACGTTTCGGATTCTTTCCAGCACCTGATCACGGGCGAAAAAAAAAGCAGTTTTCTTAATTTTTTTAATTTGGTTTCACAAAAGTTTTTTTAAACCAAATTAAAAGAAAAACAAAACAAATACAAAATAAAAACCTCGGTTATTGAAACATTTAAACAGACAATACCAACGCTTATTTAAAGTACGGATAAACATTTTTTTATGTTCTAATTAAAAACTGGTTAACAAAAATTAAACAGTAGTAAACGTCAAAAATTATTTCTCCAAACGTTTACTTGACTTTTTTATTAAACTTTATATTTCCCTTGTAATATTGGATTTGTTTTCTTCTTTGTTTTTGACTTAATTTTTGCGACGGGCAAATCGAAAAATCAAAACTTTGAGAACCGGATCCTCATTAAATTAACCAATCCTTCCAGTTCTTCTACGACTTATTCTATTTACCAATATGATATAACAGGAAATATAATAATATAAAGATATTGGTTTTGAGGAATTCCTACATTAAAATTTTTTTGAGTTGTTTCTATTCAAGAATTATAAGTTCCAATAGAATATTTTAATGTAAATAAATTAATTTCAATAATAAATTAGGAATATTTTTTGTTTTTATAAATTCAGGTTTTAGACGGTTAAAGTGTATTTTATTTAAATTTTTATATTATTTGAGTTTTAATAATTTACTATTAATATCTAATAATTTAAAACCACCAATATTAAGGAAGGTGCACTAATGTACATCGAACTCTAACCACTTTTTTGTTATTAAAGTTAATGTCTTATTTTGAATAAAGGAATTTGGCTATGTCTATTTAAACAAAACCAAAATACATCACGCGTTTTACGATAACTCAATTTCTTTCTATCTTAAATAAAAATGCGTGGATTCTACCCCCCGGTAGCCCTAACATTTTTTGAAATTCGAAGAAGACAATGTTCAATTCAAATCCAAAGAATGACATGTTTAAACAAATAGGTTAATCGTTAACCATCATTCTTTGTATGCTTATTTAGGTTAAATTCATTTAGATAATATCCGGACATTTACTCCTTTATTACCTCAAAAAGAAGGAAAGTTATGTTAAAAAAATAACAACGCTGTTTCGGGTGCGGCATCAGCCGCTAACCCCCTGGCACTTGCGGGCATGATCATAAATTCACCGATGCGAATAGAACGCTCCGCATTAATATAATAATGTCATTAAGTACCCCAACCCATCCTAAAGAATGCCTGCAGCTGTGTCCCACTAAACGCTTATGTTATAGGAGATCTTATCCCTTCCAAATAAACCTATTATATTTTAATCCTTCTTATTCTCAAATTAAAAGGGTTCTGGGTTTAATGAAGGGAAAATAAATTCTAGTAGGCGGTTTATGATTTTGAAAAGGTGTTATTATTTTATTTTGTAAATATTTAAAATTACCTAAAAATTAAAAACTTTATTATTTGGCTAAATCCCTGCATTTAAAAAAAAAAAATTCATCGGATAAAATCAAAATTGGAATACAATAAATACTGAAACCAGAAAGTTCAAAATAAATTTGAAATTGTCAACAAATTAAAGATGATGTGATTTGCAACTTTTTTCGAACATTTTTTTAGACATTCCGGTTTCTACTACCAAGTACCTTTTATCTCTAACAAATGGAGTCACTCCCAAAGGAAAATTTAATAAAGACAAATTTTCTGAATTTACAATGATTCACAAAAGATGTCATGAATGTTTTAAATTTCTAGACATCAAAAGTAACAGCCTTTGGGGGATCTCTGTTAAGGTGATAATGCTGTTATCGATGTTATCACCCCTTAGCAACCCTTTTTGTATGTATATTAGGGGTCAGTTTCTGACCTTTGATGAAAAAGTTAAGTTACCGTTTTGAATCAGGTCAAAATTGATCCAAAATTTTAGACCAATATTTTCCTACTCTAAGAAAATCTTTAAAAAGGCTAGCATCAATTTTTAAACACCATATAAAGGCCCTTATAATGGCTTCACTAGGATCGTTCCCTTGCGCAGGCGTTCGGCTTTTAAAAGTTATACGGCGAGAAGCATCCAGGATACCTCAGTGATTATTTTCTGCGACCTTTCAAAAGGCTTTTGATTGTGTTCAACGTTCCTTTTAAAATTATGCCTCTATGTGTTAAAAAATACCCATAATTTCTAACTTTTAACCTGACCTAAGAGGTTTGGTTGGTAAGAATCTCAAGGCCCGTATGATCCCCAATTTATTTGGAAATTTTTCGTGTCTCAGTATGGCAAAGCTAGACCTTTTAATGCTGTGTTTCATAACGAGCAGAATAAAGATTCCAAGTTACAATTGGGTTCTCATATTTACTTTGAAATAAACTTAGCTCCGTTTTAAAAAATAGACAAATATGACATCAGACAGCCCCTTGGTATTTCGTTCTTCCCAGTTAATGTCTTATGGCTTCCGGTGGGGAAACGCAGCCGATATTATACTCTTTCCCTTTGAAAAAGCTTTTTATCCTGGGCTCTAAAAAAATCACTTGGGGAGTTGTTTCTTCTTAAAATAAGCTGTTAATTAATATATTTTAAAAATCCAATGTTGTCAAGACAACAAAAAATGTTTCTTAAAAGGCATTGTAATCAAATAATATAAATCTAGGAACAAGCATAACAATTTTCTTCCAGCAACTGACTGCGAAAATTTAAATCTTTAAAAACAACCAATCCTACTTGTTTGTTTCAACAAAATCAGGTAATTTTAAAACCATCATTAAAGTTATCAAGGAACATTTTTGTAGGTTTTTAAATTAACCCTCTTAATGGAATGGTCACTCAAGGCTTTTCAATAAATAATTGATCGTGCTTGTAGTAGCAATAAACTTGCTTAATTTTTGAAAAGGTTGGAAAAAAAACACCTACACGTCCTTTTCCAAACCCTGGTAGATTTTTGAAATAATTGATGTTTCGCTCCTATTGAGAATCAAAATTTTTAAAACAAATTTCTCACCCCAACTATAATAATATCTTTGTTAATGTTATAATTTGCTTTTTTGTCTATTGTAAAAATTGAAATATTTCTTTCCTAAAAATTAAAGTGACTCACAATGCTTTTATGAACCTGTAAATATCCGAATTCAATTCTACAAAATTAAGAAAGTCAAATTAAGTAAGTATCTTTTTTTGATAAAAATTTTAAAACTCTTTCAATATCAACACAGTTAGGCATAAGTAGTATCACTTAAATTTTTTGTAATTAACTTTTTAGATAATTTTGGCATTAAAAGTAAGTAATTTATTAATAAAACAAAAAAAAATTTATAATTTAAGTTTCCTTTATTCTTTTTATTAAAACATAAATTTATATTCTATTCTTTATTCCTTGAAGAATCATTTTTTGTTGAGATTAAAAAATCAAAAAGAAAGTAACTCTGATATTAAGGTGGGTTGGGGAATACTAAAAACTGTTTTAAATTTAATTGATATCTTAATCCTAAACGCCATTGTCCATCTGGTAACCCTGTTTTCCGGCTTTTTATTCTTACCCTTAGAGGCCAACAATCTGTAGTTGTTTAAATCCCGATTGAATTAACACACTGAAATAGCGTTTTTACAGGTATTCTTTCCTGTCCTCATTTTTTTTTTATTTATCCCATTCCAAAGATATACTTATGCGTTAATCTTGTGACGATCTAAAATATCCCAATCGACCATCGAAACTATCTGAGGCTTAAAAAGTCAACATATCTCTGTTGACTTTATTAGCCCTACATATAATAACACCCTTTTAAAAATGGTCCCATGGTATACCTGTTGATCCATCAAATCCAATTATTGTGCTAGATCTTTTAGAATGTCCCGAATTGGATACAGCTGTTTCACAAATTTTATAAAGTTCTCCCTTTCCTTAAGGCCGAAGCGTTAAAATTTTGGCCTCTCAATTTTAAAATTTAACAAAAGCCACTAAACTGGAAAGCGCATATATCTAGTGTTAAATGGCATCTCTTCTTAAAAAAATTCCTACCAACAAAAACAATGCAAACTCGGGCGATTTCCCCTCTCTCCTTTGGTGACGTGTCACTTTGACCTGGTTTGGATCCCCTCAAAAATTTCAAACCTAAATAACTAAATAAGATTTTTAAAATTTAAAATTTGACCATTGTATCTTTGTCTATAATTGCAGTCTACCTATTCGCCAACGACCTCGTTTCGGGCTCTCTCTCTTTTCTTTTTTGGTTTTTCCACCTCCGACTTACATATCTTTGTTTCCATTACCTCTGTGACGTCAATAACAAAAAACTTTGCTCGATGTACAACCGTCTTCAATGTCCTCTTCACCGTTCTGCCTTTGGCATTCTTCATTTCTATTCAATCATAATTATTGGAATTAACTTCCGTATTAGAATGACAATGAATCTTTGAGTTTAAATATAAATTTCGCGAATATCTGTTAAAGCAAATCTAGGCAAAAAGGTTTTTTTGAACAACGTATTTTAAATAAATAAATATATAAATACAATTTATTTATGTATTTTTGTTGTTCATTAGACACCTAATCTTACAGCGCGATAACCTTTATTTGGATTTTTAATTAAACTTTTTTATCCTATAATAAACTTAAAGGCCATTTAGACTACTAACAGACGTTTTCATGGCATATAAAAGTACATCATACTTTTTCGGAAAAACAGTAATTAATTTAAAAAAATTAAATTTGATCGATGCTAAACAAATTAATTGTAATCTTTAAACACAAAATCATTATCATATTTGCAGCTTTAATGTTTGTAAAAAAAACAATCAAAAATCTGACGAAATCTCTTCTTTTGTGAAACTTTTTACTTAATTTCATTTTCACCATCATTATCGAACGTTAAAAAAAGATCTTGCAATCGGAATCAAGTAAGAATTTGAACGTAATAAACTAATTTACATATTATTCGGTAAAGGAAAACTAGAGCCTTTAATAAATTACTCCGGGGCACCTCTGGGACCGAACAGAAGAAAGATTTAAGCCAAAATAAAAACTCTGTTAAGGAAATAAATACATTGATAGAACAGTATTTTTGTAACCTAAATTAGTTGAATTTGCTAGCCTGTTATAAAAAGTAAAAATAACGCCCCACTTCTTTACTTGCTCATTATTTTTATTTATGTAATAATTACAAAAAAAATTTTTAAATATATTGTACTAAACTTTTTCCTCTTTGTTAATGTTTTTAAAATCCCCTTTTAAAAGACTATGTGGAAAAATTTAAAATAAAATTGTTTGGATTAATTTTTCAATATCTTTTTATAACATTTAATATCATCTAAAATTTTCCACTGAATTTTCAATGTCGGGTCAAAAGGACATATTAAAATAATGCTGTTTATATCAAAAAATCTTCCAAGTTATAAAATTAATTCTTTTGATCGGTTTTTATGATCGTTTTCTTCCGTTATATTTTCGTTTTCCGATAACGCGAAAAAATATTATTTTGGTAACTAAAAACGTAATTACACATAAGTCTGGAACATATTGGTGATGGTATGCCAAATTTTCTATAATAATGCTCAAAGGTCTCTTCCTCCCTCCTGGAATATTTGAAAATTCTTTACAAAACCAATTACTCCAGGAATGAAACACGTTAAATGGTTTTCATAAACAAATTTGTTTCTGAGGAACGTAAGGAACAATTATAAATCCAAATTAAATAATAAAAATTTACACACAAAAATAACTTTCACATTAATTACTGGTATCATTTTGTAAAATTCATCAAAGACATACAAAAACATGTTAAGGTAAATTATACTCTTTTTAAAAGGGTTTCGTCTTAGAAAAGGAAGAGAATTTATTTAAGGAAGGGAAGAGGCCCAAGCAAGCCTACATTCTCCAATGAACAAAAAGTGTTATAATATATATAATATATGGAAATAATATATATATATATATATATATATATATTATATATATATATATATATATATATATATATAATTTGGGTTTGTGTGTGTGTGTGTGTGTGTGTATATTATTGACAACATTAAGCATGTTTTTTTTGAAAAAAAATTAATTTAAAGCTAATATTTAAAAACAATTTATTTAACAAAGTTTATTATTTCCAAATTCAAAATAATTAAAACAGTATCTAGGGTTTTCTTTACTTACGACAATACAATTTTTACTATTTATAAGAAAAAATATTTATTCTTTTTTGTTTTTTTCTAAAATCTAAATTTAATTATATTTAATTTTCCCTAAGTTTTTTTACAACTTTACCGAAAACGCTCTAAAAGTTTATTAAGTCTAAAGCATTGGTTTTCCATATTTTACCAACTCCGAATAACTGTTTTTAACTACCTTTATAAAAACTATATTCCCATCCAAAGATATTTGGGTGAAAAAAGTCTTCAAAAGTACTTATTTTTTTTCATTACTCCAGGAAATGTTGGTTTACCGTGAAATTCTTAAGAACATTTTGAAGGTCCGTTTTTACGTAACCGAAAAAACAACATCTGTTTCGGTTTGAAAAATCCACAACCAGTGTGGGGAGTAGGATAACCGCAACATTAAAAAGCAAATAAGGATGTTATCCCCGGTTCATGTCTTTGAAAGCTTCAAGCCTAACACAAGTTCGCTTCAGGGCTGCTGCTCTCACAAACCAGGTGACCCAATTTTTTAAAAATCTACCTCCATGCAGAAGGTACGTGAGTTTGATTAGGCATTCTTTAGGGTCTCCCAAGGGTTGTGGGATCAGTTAACAGACAGTTACAAAAATAACTTAAAGGTCCCTATTAGCCTGGTTTCCATCCTGGGCATAACCACAACAGCATCAATAATTTCACTTACAATTTTAGATTGGAATGGATGATAAAGAAAATTACAAATGTTGGTCCTTGACTTTCAAAATCTTTCAACGTTGATCATAACATTCTCCCTTTTTTTGGTCAATTAATTAATTGGCTACTTTTGAATTGATTTTCCTCGTGTCTTCGTGGGCCACCAGTAATCTTTCCGTCTGGTAGGAGTATTCCCTCTATATCCTCCTTGGTTAAAGACGGGTTTTTGGACTTCATCATCCAACCTGTTTGGTCCCTGCTTATTATGTCATCAATTCCCTTAACGCCTCCTCTCCACCT
>JAGSMT010000503.1:0-61945 GCA_029286875.1 Lamproptera curius | reverse complement strand
CAAAGGTTGTATTTTTCCTTTATTTTGCCCGGAAATTAATTTGGGATCTAAACCAGCCATGTATAGGGTTGGCCTATCATAAAACCATTTCCATTTTTTATTTTGGCCTTATTGTAAGCTTGGGGGCATGAATAATAAATGGCGTATATGATACCGCCTTGACCACTGGTGCGTTTATGATGAAATGCATAGGGTGCATCACTAACATCGCCCAATCAGGACCAACGGCAACGAATGAACCTTTGCGTCGATATTTTCAACACTATTATCGGTGTCTTTCAATAATTGGGGTCTTTATCATAATTGCGGGCAATAGATGCACTTGCGCCATTATCGGAAATAAAAATAATATCGTATTATCGGCGCGTCCGTCTCTTTCCAAGGTTTTTATAACGGCCAATTTCATTATCCATATAGCTGATCATTGCTGCATACTTGCATCGTTTTGCAGAAACGCGTTTTCTTCATCGGTTAATTTATTCAACGCGCAGATCAAGCTGGTAACGGTGCATCATGATCCAAAAGACCAATTTTTTTAAATTTTCCATGCGTTTTTGATAAAGGATAATAGCCTTTATCATAAACACCATTATAACGATCAACCCAGTCATCAGGTGCTTGTAAAGAGGTCATGTGGAGCTGTAAAGGTAAATAAGCAAAGACAGGTTTATCTTTCGGTGTTTCCTTTATCCATTGTTGCAATTGATCACTATATAGGCTGGTTGAATAAGAAAATCTTTAGCGTGTTTGAATCGCTGATTATCTGTGTAGAAAGTATGAAATTCTTCCACTTTGCCCAAGGCATGAACATCATTATATATGACTTGCACCGCCGCCCATAAATGCAAATGAATGGTCAAAACCGCGATCATTGGGTCTTGAACCCTCCATATAACTTAAATGCCATTTACCACTCATTAGCGTTTCATAACCTGCAGCTTTAAAAATTTCCGGCATGGTTGTAACACGCTTTGTCAAACGCTTCTTCACTATCCATCTTGACCAGCGGTAATTTCATACCACCACATGCCCATTCCGCTTGTTGATTGGTATTACCGTAAGCAACATAGAACGGCTGGTGCAGACATTGGCGAAGTATAAAATTCGCTCATCATCACGCCCCCTCTGCGGCAAGCCTATCAAATTAGGCGTTGCTGTTTCACCACAAAGGCATGAAGATCGATCTGCCCATATCATCAGCAACAATCAATAAAATATTAGGTTTATCTTCAGCAAAAGTATATGAATGCGATTGGCAAAATGCCTGCGAACGGCAGTTTTACGATTTTGCCATATCATTCTCTCCTCATTTAAGTTTATTAGTTTTATTGGTTAAAACACGTTTTTAAATAATCAAGGTGACGACGATGTGCGGCAAACTCTCGCATTCGGCTGTTGTACCATAATAAAAATCCACTCACGGATCAACCACTTTGGTGCGGTGGCCTGATAATTCTTCAATGGTAGCAACACCGCAAAAAGGCACATAAAATTCGGCATAGCCACCTTCATGCATGACGCCCAATTTACCACCACACTATTTCGTCAGCAAGATCTTTGGTGAGTTTGGTCATGTGCCTAAATGTTTCACTACTCAGCAAAATTCGCGCTAAAGGGTCCATAAGCATTGGCATCGCAACCGCAAGCAACAATAATTAGCTCCGGGTTAAATTTGCGAATAGCAGGCAGAGCAATTTCACTCAAGGCAGCAACCATTCTTGATGTTGAGAACCGGCAAAAGCGGAATGTTTATGTGTAACCCTTGCCCTTCCCACTTGCCTTGGTCTTTTCACCGCTATACCGCAGGAGAAAACAGCCTAACTGATGCATGGAAATTGTTAGACATCATCCCTTTCTTCAAATATTGCCTGTGTTCCATTACCATATGCACATCCCAATCAGACAACATAACACGCTTTAAACCTTGCTCACGCTTGGCTTTTCAATGGCAATGGCAATATTATGCAAAAAGCAAAGCCCATGGATTGATCGGGCAGAGCAATGGTGACTTGGTGGGCGTGACAAACATAGGCATTTTAAACTCGCTTAAGCACGGTTTTGACTGGCGGCAACCGCAAGGCCAGCTGATAATTTGGCAATTTCATAGCTGCCTGGGCCAATCGGCGCATTATCGCCCATCATGCCGCCACCAGCATCGCCTTCTTAAAATTTTCAAGATAAGGTGGGTTATGAACTAAAGCGCATCATCTTCACTATGGGATCTGCCGTTTGCACTTCCAATTCTCTGGTAAGACTCAGAAACATCCATCAGATTTTTAAGCGGCGTTTTGATTCAGTGACTCCCATGCCCCAGATGAAGGCTGCACCCAACCGCCAACCTCAAGAACTCCTGCATTGAGCCGTTGAATGCCAAGGCTCTCATTCATCAAAAAGAAAGCCGTTTTGTTGTTGTCATGATTTATCCCTTTATAAACCAAATCTCCAAAATCCAAAACATGAAGCTATGGTTTTTCGTTTTTTGTTTGTCTTAACTATTTGATTTTAATAAACAAAATTAACTCACTATATTGATCGTTTTTAACCACTATAGAAAGAATGCACATCAAAGAAATGACGAGCAAGCCACTTGATAAAGAAAGAGTAAAATGGTGTTTTGAGGTTAGCTTCAATAATTTTTCCCGCTATATAAGGGCCAGTGCAAAACCGCCAATCCTAAATTGATACTACTCATAAGTTTTCCGCTTTATAATCGTAGAGCGAAATTGTTGACAAATCCATGGCAATAAGAAAGTCAAGCAATTTAAAAGCCAAAACAGCAAGAGTGAAACGGTAAACGCTTGGGACCCCATAAACAACAATATACTAAGTGCCATCAGTATATAGCCGATGAAAGAATTGAGCGTTGCCCTTGGCAGGAAACGTCCCGCAATGGCTGAACCAATAATGCCCATAATCGTACCAATTGAAAAATGGCATTAAATGCTGAACATTCTGCCGAGTTCCGATGGTACCAAAAGTCCAAATCCATTAAACCAACGTAAAATAGGGAGTACAAAAGAATCAACATAATTGCCAAAATATGTTGAAATTTATATGATTCCACGACTGTTTTATCATTATCTGTCCCCTTTTACCGTTTGAAATAGCGGATCAAAGGCATAGTCTAGCGCCAACAGCGCAAGGCACTATAGCAGCCGCAAACCAAAACGCCAAATATAAAGGTAAAGCAAGCCCAACGGCTCCAGAACAATTGCCCCAAAAACCCAGAGGGAATAGGTTCGTTGGACGTGCCGTTTGCGCAGCATGGGATGGTTTGACGATTAACACACCGGCAAGCGCATTACCACGCAAACTATTAACGCCGACCAATTAGGTAAAACCAACTGATATATTCCAAATAAATAAAATAGCCAAAACCCCAATCAATCGCAATTAAGACGGTTTACCAAAACAAGAAATAATTGTAAAACTCTTTCCAAGTTCTGTTGAAAAAGCACAAAATCTCGTTCAATTACCTGCCATTGAAAGTTTGTGCGCAGTAAAGGGCCATCATCAAAACGCCGAAGTGATAGCACATAGTTTAAATTTGCCGCAATGAGTTTTGACTGGATGCGTCCTACTGGATCCTCATTCCCCCATTTACTTGTTTTTCGATAAGAAAGTATTATTTATGCTTTTGTTGAATTTTTTATTTTATTATTTTATCAAACATCCGCTCAACCTTTATTTTTATAAGAGGAAAATAGTATAAATTGATATTTATGTTAACATTGAAGCTCCACAGTCGGATATTAGACAAACCGTAGATAGATGGTTTTCTTTTTGATAAAAGGTAAATAGCCTAGAATAATCGCTTAAGAGCAAAAGGAAAAAGACCAACAATTGACTTTAAATCCCCCATTGTAGGAAAATTTAAAGTCGCCAAATTAATATAAATTAGTGCTCCAAGCCCAAAACTGGTGAGAAGGTCGTAAAAGTTTTTACTTTTCTTTTCGTAGACAAGATTGCAAGGCTGCCGCATTGCAAAGAAAATTCCTGGCACCAGATCATGCTGGAACTAAGCTGAATGGGATCCATCCAGCAATTGCAAAAGCAGGCAAAAAATTCCAAATGAAAAATTAAAAAGATGGCGCCGGGGTTCGAGTTTACTTTAAAAATGTGGCAGAATATGAGCGGCATGCATAAAAAGCGTTTGGCTGTTCGGCCTTAATGGGCAAAATTAATGAACCTGCATAAGAAGCGTCAAGGCGATCCGATATTGTTGCGAAAAGAAAAAACAAGATCACCGGTTTCAAGATGCGCCATGGCCATTTTAGCAGAGAACGGGAAAGCAAATTGCCCAGCGGTTTGGTCAAATAACCTTTTAAGGTTTTGATTTTTTCGGGATTTTTTTGTTAGGCCCCAAAACCGTTGTTCAATCCCCAAAAATTACTGCAAAGGACCCAATTTCGCCACAGAAAAATGAAATCTTTGGGGGACATCAGTTAAAACCATTTAAACAAAACGAAAAAAAACCAATTTGTCTTTTAAAACGGGCAAAACCTTTAAAATTTGCCAAAAGTAAATTTTATTTAAAGGCGTAAAAAAAATCCCTCAAGTGGATTTAACCGCCCCGGGATTTTTAGCCCAAAAAAACGCTGTGTGGAAAGAACAAAAAAATTATTCCCTGGAAATTTAAGGGACATGGAAGGGCCCCAAACCCTTTAAACAAATGAAAAATTCTGATTTAATCTTTGACATTTGGCGAAAATTTCCCATTTTAAAACAAAGTAAATAAATGACCAACTGCACCATGGTTGCCAAGTGCTATACCACATTAGGAACAAGTTAGTGAGTGCGTTTGCTGCAATAAAAAGTCAAAATCAAATACCCAAGGGATTGGCTTTTAACTTATTTGTTGCTTGAATTTTATTCATTGCACTCATCCTCATTCCATAATGAAAGGGAATTAAATGGAAATAATGAAAATATAGATCATGACTAAGTTGAATATTTATTAAATATTCTTAGCTCTACCCCAATTATATTATTATAATTTTTTGATTTTCCATTTTACAATATAAAATTTGCACCATTATTTATTTTATTTAAGTGCAAAAACAATTACTATCCCTATTGAATATTATTAATTATATTATCATTAATAAACTCCTGCTTTTGCTTTACTTGCCGGTTGTACAGCATGAAAATCCCTTAATTTCGTTGTCGCATTGGCAAATAAGGTTCACATTGCCAAAGCAAGAAACTGTACTAGTTTAATAGTGTTTTCTAAGGCTAAATCACCAATCAAGATTCCCGCTTGCCATGAGATTGAATGCATTTGAGCGCATTTTCCACCACTCTTGAACTTGCGGTGCTGATGGTTGCCCTAAAAACCCATATCGGCGGCCAAATCAGCAGGACCGATAAAAAACACCGTCCCCTCTTCAATGCGGAATTTATCAAAAGGGCAAACCGTTTTGTTTCCTTTGAACGAAGACATATTTACTTGGTTCGAAAAACCGGAAAGGGTTAAACCAAGGCGTCCGCCCAACCCCGCACCCCGTGGGGGGTCGTAAGCCTTTACCAATTTTTTTGCTTTGCGCACCAACCAATTAAAAAGGTTTGAGCCCAAAATATCCAATAATTGTTTTAATAATCCGTTTCACCCAAGGGGCGGATATTGCATGGCATGAGTGAACCGCGCATGGCTGGTGTGCAACAAGCAATGGAATATCATTGGGCGCATGTTCTCCATCCAACAAGAGCCAATCATATCCAGCATCGGCTGATATTTCGACTGTATATGGATTTGCAGAGCGCTTGCCAAAACCCTATTTGAGGTCTTCTTTCACGATGCCTGTTTAAATTATTTTTTATCGCCGGCATATCCGCTCCTATTCAAAAAATAAACTCACTGGAGCCATAGGGTCCAAAATCTTGCAAAAATAGTATCACCGTGTCAGGGCTTCAATTGGGCGAATGAAGGAGCCAGCAGAACAATTTGCCTTCGTCAATCCCTTGCCCATATTGAGATAAGCGATTGGTGAAAATCCGCGGCAGGTTGATTTAAAACACCTGCAAGACCAGTTTCTTCATTCAGTTACCGAAACAATCGCCCCATCCAACGAACTTCATTTGGTCGCCCATACCCGTTACAAACCTGCATTTGCAGCATTATCGGAAATAGTATCTGTCCGCAATTTTGGTTACAGGATCGAACCGTAAAACGTGTCCAAAAATTTCCAAGGGTTACATAATCGGTGGGTTAAACGCAAACTTTATTTTTTCCTTTGGGGTTTTTCATAACAAGTTTCGCCTCAATCGAGGGTGAATAAACCCATCCTTTCTTACCAACCAAAGACCATATCATCAAAAAAACCCATCTGGAATATTATTTGAGTGCAGATTCTTCCCGAGGCGTACTTAAAAATCACCACGCCCATCAGCAATTTTTCCAACCCACCTTTTGTTGGGCAAGGATCGTCCATGGAATTTCAGGATATTGAAGGAAAAACCCAACCCTGACGCTTGGCCTGCTTCACCTTTTTTGCAGTGAAGAAATTTGTTTATGCTCAGCTTACACTTTCACGATAAGGGTTTTGGCCAATGCCGCGTCGCTTCCACCTCTACAACATCGCCCGGCTTTAACAAATTGGTGGATCAAAACGCGCACCCGCCCCAGTCGGAGTTCCGCAAACAATCCATCCCCTGCTACAAATGTGGTAAAGGCCGAAATATAATTAATAATTTTTCTAAATGGAAATATATACACTTGTTCGATCGCTTTGGCGTATCTCACCATTAACGCGCGTTTCTAATTTTAAATCGGGTTGGTTTCATCGGTAAAGGAATAAGCCACGCCCATGGAACCTGATGCATCAAAATTTTTACCTAACATTAAACTTGGCTGGCGCACCCAGTCACGTAACGTACCTTCATTCAAAGCGTTATGCTGCAATATGATCAAGGGTTCATTTCGCAATACGTCTTCCCTTTACCAATAATCGCAATTTCCCCTCATAATCCAATTGATGACTTTCCGAGGCGGATTAAAGGCCGATCATGGCCTAAATGATCTTGGAAAGCGACGAATAAGAGGGATTGCTAGTGCTGCCTGTCCGTCCTTATATTCCTATTGCTGGAAAATTAACGCCGACTAATTAATTTTTTCGGGTTTCGAATAGGAATTTCCCAGGTGATTTCGTTCAAAGAATAATCAGTTTACGTCCATTTGCAGCCAATAGTTCCTCAAGCGCATCAGCCTCACGACTTCCTTTAATGTAGGAAAGCGTGCCCAAGAGCTTGATAAGTCAATTTCCTTCATCAAAACAATCCATAAGCTTGTCTATCGCCAACGGAAAAACTAACAAATTTGGATGTACATTTCCTATTCCTTTATTAGAGATGGAAAAATTATGGATTGGAAACCGCGATAAACAGTTCTATTATTGATAATGTATTGGACCAAAGCGCAATGTTTGGCACAATAAAAGATTTTATTCAATGTTTTGAAATTTGCTTTAAAACTGAGCTTAAAAATCGTAGGATTGGGATCATTTCATAAATCTAAAACCTAGATGCAGAAAAAATGGCTGCATCTTTCCAATAAGGTCAACCAGAATAAAGAACATTTAAATTCTAAATTCAAATTTCTACTCATTTTTATAGCTTTTTTTTAAAGACCATTATAAAGCTCTATAATTTAAGGGCATAATAGGTTGCGCTTTAGCAAGGATTCTTTTGTGGCGTATGGCAACAGCTACCATGTGAACCATGACCGAGGTGCAGGGCACCCACAAGGTTTGTCGCTGCGGATCTTTTTAGATCCACTTGATGGTTTCTAACCGGATCAACCGTTTGATAATCTGAACAATAAATCTCAATCGATTACCTCGGTCGAGATATAAAGGAAAATGCATTAGAAATACCCGGGCGACCGGGCCGCGCTCAATATTGGCAATATATCCGGTTGAGACTTATATCCAGCAAATCAATGATATTAAGGGGTTGGCACCAAAAGCGGTGTGGTGCAAACGCGGCCAAGACCATTAGTGAAAGCGATATCAGGAACACCGCCCTTGCGATGTAACCAAAGCCGCCCAAAGCTTTTGCTTTCATCGTCTTCAGTATTTCCGTTACACGAAAGCCGATATCATTATAAGGCAACAGATTCATCAACATCAGGTGAAAACAGTTAAAGTGATCAATACGCAGGCTTTACACCATGATAAAGTGCATTTTTGATGGATGGGCTCAAACGATCCATTTTATAATAAATTCAAGTGGAATTCCAAACTTGTCACGTGCGCAAAAGTACGCCCTGATAGCGATCTACCAATCAGTATTATAACCTTTCTTCAAAATAACTTTGCCTTATCAAGATCATCTCTGAATAGACCTTCATTGCCAAAAATTAACAGCTGAGTCATCACCTTTTTAAAAATAAAAATGGTGTCCGCGCCCTCCAAAGGCGCAAATAAAACAGTTTCTCATCCTCTTTCGGTTACTTTATCCGAGTAAATCAACATAAAATTTACGTAGCTGCGATGTCTTTGACGACAAATTCAACATATTAGGCGCACTTGTGTTAAAAGCTGGATAAAGGTTAAATTTGGACCGCATAAATCCTCCTCTGTGCCAGCCACTTTTAAAATGCTAGTCAACGAGATTAAATTAAGCCGCGGGCTCTCCCCAGGCGCGCCAAGCCAATATTTTGCTTTACTCACCAGTTTAGCAATCGAATGCGCATTGGTGAAAAGCAATATTCTTGTTTCCATATAAAAATCAGACCAGTCCCCACCATCACGGCCAATACCGAACCTTTAACTCCGCCAAATGGCGTTGTAAATACGACATTTCTGAATTAACCAGATCATACCGCTTGCAGCGCATCGGTAAAACGAAGGCGGCGTAACATCCGCTGTCCATAGATAACCAGTCAAACCATATGAAATCATTTGCGATCTTTAAAGCATCAGCTTCATCTTTAAATGCAATAGCGGTCGCGGACCAAAATTTCTTCTTGAGCGATGCGCATTTGATTATTGCACCAGTAAAGCGTCGGCGCAACTACCGCCCCCGGTCCTGCATCCCTTGCCCCCCGATTATCCACCTTCCGGTTCCAATGGCTATATGTAACACTTTTTTTCATGGGCGGATGAAACCAATCCCAAAACCGTTTCTGGGATCAAGGATGGCCAATTTTTTGTTTTGCTTTTCAACCAAACGTAAATTTACAAAATGCTTTTCTACCAAAGCCGGATGATGATTGCAACGCTCACCATTCAACGAATAAACAGAAAACCACGCATCAGCATTTAAATCACATCTGCAAAAACTTTACTGGTTTTTACCACCCAATTAAAATGGACACGTTTAGCGTATCGCCTTTGTTTCATGATCAAGAACCAGTTGACTTTCCCCAAAAAAGCCAATTGCTTTAATCAAAGGGTGTTGGTTAAAAGCCTAAAGCATCTTCCCCAGCCGTTCACAAATTCCCAACACCTTTGGAATACTTTTCGTTTTTCAAAAGCAAACGCGCGGTCAGGGCGAAAATTCAGCCGGTTTATGCGATGGTGCAACCAGCTGCTAAAGGCAGGCGCAATTTTCCAAGTAGAGAGCATAGGCGTATTCCAAGGTGTGATAACCAACTGGTCAATAGGCATTCGGGTCGTTAAATTCCTGACCATTGGGCGCAAACTTTGCCATCGCGTGCCTCAGGTGCACGATCAGCAAAAACCTAAAATTTTTCAGCGCCCACAATGCGCCTTCGCCATGAATTTAAGCGATTGACCGGTATCCATGCATTCCACAAAGCAATTTCTTCCGCGGCTTTCAATCGCATCGGCGTTTTTGCAATAAGCTTTCCGCGCTTGGCCTGCCATAGCCGCCCATTCAGGAAACGCATTATAGCGCCAATTTGCGCAGCCTTATCAATCCGCTGCCCAACCCTGGGCCAACTTTGGCAGAGTGGTTTTAAATCCACCGGGGATATGGATTCAATATTTGTACCATCAAGTGCGGCACAGCCTCACCGTTAATATGATTCAATACACCATCCACTAGAAATGAGACCATGTATGCTTTTTTAAATTTTTCCTCAAAACTTGACCCATTTTTTTTCTCCCTATTGCATCCAATTGCCTTTAAACATTATGGTTTAAGTCTCCCTAGCCCATTAGAAGGTATTAAAAACCTAAATAGCTCTACCCTTTTCATAATAAAAACGATAACTTTCCATTTTTATCATCTTAAATAAACAATATAATGATTGCTTAAAGTTATGATCCAATTTAAAAATCTTGAAATTCTTATGCCTATTTTTGGCGTAAACGTTGATAAATCACATTTTTCTTCCAACTTAAATCAGCATCAATCTCACGAATTTCCAATGATAATGCCAAAATGGGATGCATAAATAAATCTAGCTCATCACAAACAGCTGAAAATAAGCGCCCCATCTTTTTATCCTCTCTACCCTTCCAATACGAAAACATATCGATAAAAAGCATTTTCTGGCAGACGATCAAAAGGCATCAGCCCAAAAGCACGAACCCGAACGGCACCTTCCTAAACAACCCTTCCAAATTTTTTAAGAATAATTCCGCATAGCCAGTAAACAATTTTTCATCAAGATTAGATGAACCTTATTAAAATCGGAACTTTAATCTCTATTTTATGATTAATTTATTAAATTTCAACTTCAATAGAACTTTCCTTTTAGCTTTTTCTTATTCTGCTGCTAAAGTTGTTCAATTAATTTGATAATATAAAATTCTATTGTTTTTTAAAAAATTACATTTTTCACGCCGTGAGATACCCCATCAACTGGTAGTGATATGCCTGTAATATAACGGGCATCACTGGCAAGAATATGATTGCATCTGCAACGTCAACACGTTACCCTAACGCCCGGTAAGGAATACGCGCGTATTGGATCGGCAACATGGCATTGGCAAAAAGCTCTGCGCAATGGGGTGATAATCAAAATTGCCACTGCATTTATCAACCCTTTTGGGCATATTCGATTGCAAGAATTTGTAAGTTGAACAATAGCACCTTTTACGCAGCATGAGCGGTCCTAATACGCACCAAGGTTAGTCATTGAGCATATTAATAGCGAACCACCGTGGCAATTTTGGGCTCAGCTAAACGACAACTATCCATGACAGCTGTAGTTTATCCATAACCTCGTCAAAATCTTTTTGCCTTCCTCGCGATCGCGGCTAATACCAATAACATTAACAAGAATATCGATATGTTGAGAAATTACTAAAGATAGTCTTTAATTTTCTTCCAAAACATTTAAAACTGTAACATCAATTTTCTTGGTAAGAATTTCTCCTGGTCCCAAAACGGCCTCCAGCCCCAAGATCTCAAAAGTGCGTTTGCTGCGCCAATTCCCGTTACCTACCAGTAACAACTTTACGTTCTAAATAAGTCATGCTGAAAGGTCATTTTCTCACTGCCCTTTGGGAAAAGATGAGGGCTTTCCTAAAATTATCAAATAGAACTACAAATTCTTTTTCCCATTCAACTAAATCTCGATGCTCATTGCCACATTAATCCAGTAGATACCACCTGCAAAATTTCGGATTTTCTTTATTTCGATGTCCCTGAAAAACCAGTCTCCGCGATCTAAAAACCATTCATTATTAGCCAAATCAAGCGCAAATGAAAAATTGTTCCAATTAATAAAACGCCAATACCTTGTTGGGTGTGAAGTTTAGCGCCTCCAGCAAGACGCTTCCACCGTTGGCGCAAGCCTGGTAAGCTCATCGACAATTAAATTGGGCCCAGCAATAAAGGCTTGCCCATGGCGACCATTTGCTTTTGCCCACCGGAAGATCTGATGCAAGTGCTTGCGCCTTCTTTAAGTTCAGGAAAGATATTGTAAATATCGAAATCTTGTTGGCGTTTAGCGGCCGTACTTTCGAGGCAACAAGCAAATTATCTTCAACACTGAGTTGTCCCTGTACGGTGCCTTAAAGGAACAAAGGGCAATACCTTTGTCGGCGAATATTATCGGGTAGCCGCTTTGACTTTATTCAACAATAAGTTCCATCCATGGTGGAATAGCACCCGCAATACCATAACTGTGGACGATTTTCCTGCACCATTGGCACCAAGCAATGCGTGATCTTGTTGGTACAATAATGATATCCCAGAATAACCCGCTTTCCGCTTTTCGACCGTTAAGTTTCCCACTTCAATTATTAGATCTGCCCATATTAAAACTCTCCCAAAATAAGCGCGTTGCACTTTAGGATCTGAAAAGGACTTGTGCGTTGGTCCCTAATGCTATTTTTCACCATAATCGAGAACCAAAGTTTCACCATATAGCCTTAATTAATTCAACATCATGATCAATGACAGGAACTTGCGCATTAATTCTTTTGGTATACGCAATATATGTCCAACCCATTCATCATCCTTTGGCCAACTGCAGGTTCATCCAATAATATCGGGTTGGCGACCAATGGCATTTTCCCAGTTCAATCCATACGGCGTTGAAAAGATTAAGTGTTCCACCCATTTGATGGGCAATATTATCTAGTTTATAAAATTTAAAGCCTGATCAGCTTCTCGGCTCTTTTATGTAAGGTAATACATTATCCGCAAGTGCAACAAGATTATCGTTTCAGTTAAGTCTTCAACAACTTGTTCAGTTTGAAACGAGCGTCTAACTTTAAGAACGGACACGCTTTTTGGTTCGCGACAATAAATCTATATGATTGCTTCTTTTCCTTTTACAGGCGGTACATAAAAGGACATTTAGTAATGTGGTTTTCCAGCGCCATTTGGCCAATCAGCCAGAAATTGGCGCAGTAAATTGTCAGAAAGATCGTTAAGTTGACGGCGCCACCAAATTGCACAAAGTAAGTTGGATATCTCATTCCATTAATTCCTTTAAATTAATGATTTATCTTGATTTTCAGCCAAGATATCAAATTGAAATTTGACCGAAATTCCGCAGGCGCATGGCAAGCGGTGAAATAGTGCAATACCAAAAATACCAATAGTTACATAACCATCTGTGCCAAAATCGTTAAGCAACGCTGGTACGCGTAATAAAAACCGCAAAGCGCACCAGCACCAATTATAAAGCCCCTGGAAAATTGCCGCTTGGAAATAATCAAAGGCTCAAACCCTTCAAATGCCCATCTAATTGCCCGACGTCTGCAAAGAAGTCCGCCAGCCTTTCCAGCTAAAAAACCGGATATGCAAATGCCCATGCTTTATAAAGTAAACATTAACACCAGATGCTGCAGCACCTGTGGGCCCTTTGCGAATAAGTGCCCAAAGCACGGCCAGGCCTTGTAACACGATGAAGTCGACCATAGCCGGCAAAATGCAGCAATTCGCATACGCCGGTTGTGCCCTTCGGCAATGGGGACGAGCAGCATGGGCGCCAATCCATCGGGCCTTCCTTCGGGCCCCAGGTTCGGAAAGCCAGAAATTTGGGCAATTGCCACCAATATTGGCTGTAAAACCGATACAATTCCGGTGATAATAATTTTCCGCCGAAAACAAAGCAAATTCTTGACCGGTTTTATCAGTTTTTTGGGCTTTTCTTTGTTTTTTGGCAAATTAGCCGAATCCTTTTCGGCGCCCAGTTGTGCCGTGCTGCCTAAAATAAGACAACAATGAGGCTACAGCAAAGGAGTTTGCTGCTCGATAAGGTGAAATCCAACCCATCGGTGTCAACACCGCTTCAATGATACCGATCAAAATTCCACCAAGGCGGTAATCCAAAGGGAACGTAGTTGACCAAGTATAAGCTGCTATGGGTTATAAGGAAAAGGTTAAAAATGTCCTTGGAAACGCACGAAGTCTCAGTAAAGCCCCGAAAATCCAGAAAAACACCAATAATAATCCATCCCTGTTTCTGTGCTAGAACACGAAACCCAATAATGCGCTTAAAATCTCGATCATTGGCTAAAGCTCCATATCCAATCAAAGCCGTGTTCGGTTTAAAGCAATTAATAATAATATTTCATAAAATGGCAGTAAATGGCAATAATACGGGTATAGGTTAAGCGCCCAAAAACTTACATTTTGATCGGTTGAAATTTAAACGTCTTGGCATTCCCCCAAAACCCCCATAAGAAATTAATACAAGCGCGCCGCAAGGGCCGACCAACGGACAACCGTGTCACGCTGGAAAGCATTGGAGACAAAAAGCGTCCATATAAAAAAGTAAAGGTTGAAACTAGGACTGCTGTAATTCCAGCAAAATTTTCCAATTTAATAACTGCCATGCTACATGTCCAAGAGGCAAAGCCAAAGGCAAAATTTAGGACTCCGTTGCTCGAAAAAGGTAACACCCAACCTGATAAGGCCCGCCCAATACCCAGACCTGATATAAAAAAAAAAATTCATTCCCTTTCCCCCACTGTCCGCAGTATAAACTACCTCAGACGTTGATTTTTTACTATAAACTGATTTAGGGTCTTATTATTTCCAATAATACCCGCAGCCTTTTAGGCCTGAATATCCTTTAATTCCGGATCTGGAGAAGTGACATTGTGAATTTAACCTTTCCATTTTCCCCCTCGCTAACTGCCATTCGGTGGTGTAATTAGGTTATGGCGGGTATTGTTCTTTAAAATACCAAGGGCGTGCAAAAATATCATTTCAAAAAACTTTGCACCCTGTTGCCTGCAGCCGAAATTTTCACGAGGAATTCGCTGTTATCTAATTGCCAGGTACTTTTTCGGTTTGGCGTGCCGCAAGATAACCAAGCCGCAAAATTATCCCTTGGATCTGATTTTTGCCCGTATTCATCCATAATGGCTAGCCAATTCCATATTATCAGCCGTTTGGTAGCTTCTTTGGTCATTAAATTCCCAATTATTAAAACGACCATCCCAGGCGGCCGATGGTTTTCGGTACTGATAGATCGCGCTATCGGCGCTTAGAAAAATGATAGTTTCATTGGCCTTGTTCTTCCAGCTGGGGATAAAATGGCACCGGCAACGCCCCGGGCCAACTTAAAAAGCGTCAGGGCTTTTGCCGCAGCGAAAATGGTTGAAATGGCATCGGCCGAAGCAGGTTTAAATTGTTTTGGCTTTAAAGCCTCGCCCTTTGGTGATAATACCCTACAAGACCACAACCCCAGGGAATATTGGGCCCTAAACGATGGTTTAATCCCCAAGTTTATCTAATGGGTAGCCCATTGCACCCATCAAACACGGGGGAATTGGGGGCCAACCAGCAAAAAAGATTTACGTTAAGCCAACCCCTGGGCCGATACCCGCCTTTTATAAAAATCCAGCATTGGCCCGCAATCTAAGCTTGAACCCGACCATTAAACCAGCTTCGATTTATTTTAAAGCCCGTTGGTTGCTCGTTCAAGGGTTCCTTGATCATCTTTCCCTATTCAATTGGCCGCCCTAATGCCGCCATTGGGAAAAACAATCCCTTTTTTTTTTTTTTTTTTCCCCCAAATTTCCCCAAAATTTAATTAAAAATTTTTTTTTTTTAAAAAAAAAATTTTTAAACCCAAAAAAATTTGGGGAAAATTGGGTTTTTTTTAATTTTCCCCTTTTAAAAAATTTTTTTTTTTAAATTGAAATTAAAATTTCCCCAAAAATTTAAAATTTTTTCCCCCTTTTGGTTTCAAAATTTTAAAAAAATTTTAAAAACCCCCTTTCCCCTTTCCCGGTTTAAACCAATTTTTTTTAAATTTAAACCCCCAAAAAAATTTTTTAAATTTTAAAAAAAAAAATTTTTTAAAAAAAAATTTTTTTTTTTAAATTTAATTTTTTAAAAAGGGCCGAATTTTTCCCGGGGGAAAAAAAAAAATTTGAAATTTTTTTTTTTTTAAAGGGTTTTTTTTTCCCCCCTTTTTTAAAATTTTAATTAATTTTGGGGGCCCCGGGAAAAATTTTTTTTAAAAGGGGGGGGGTTAAAAAAATTTTTTGGAAAAACCCGGAAACCAAAAAAAAAGGGGGGGGGGTTTTTTTAAAAAAACCCCCCTTTTTTTTTGGGGTTAAAAACCCTTCCTTTTTTAAAAAAAATTGGCCGGGGCCTTCAAAAAAAAGGGGGGTTTTAAAAATTTTTGGGGGGGAATTTAAATTTGCCGGGGAACCCCCAAAACCGGTTTTTCCCCCGGGTTTGGGTTTTTTTTGGGGGGGTTAAAAATTTTCCCAAAGGGAAAGGCCTTTCCCAACTCCTTTAAATTTTTGGGGAAACCCTTTTCCCCCGGGGGGTTTTGAAAAAAAAATTTTTTTTTAAAAAAAGGCTTAAAGGGCCCCTTTTGGGTTTTTTAAAAGGAAAAAGGGGGGTTTTGGGGGGGGTTTTTCCCAAAATTTGGAAAATTTAAAACCAAAAAAGGGGTTTTGGGGCCCGGGGAAATTTAAAAAAAGCCCTTTTTTTGGGCTGAAAAATTTGGGGGCCCCCCCAAAAAAACCCGGGCCCCCGGGGGAAAGGGGGTTTTTGGGGGGGGAAAAAGGGGGGAAAAAAAAAATTTCCCCAAAAAAGGGAAAAAAAAAAAAAAGTTTCCCCGGGTTTTTTCCGGGAAGAATTTTGTTTTGGGCCAGGAAAACCCGGGCCAAGGTCGGGGGAAAAAAAATTTGGTTTTTTTGGGAGGTTGAGGGCCGGGGGGGCCCTTTGGGGAAAAGGGGGGGGGGTTTTTTTTTTTTTAAAAATTTGGGGTTTTTTAAAAGAAATTTCCCAATTTGGGGGGGGTTTTTCCCCAAACCTTGGGGCCCCCCGGTTTGGGGTTTTTTTTTAAAAAGGGTTTTTGGAAAAAGGGAAAAATTTACCCGGAAACCCCCCACCGTTTGGGAAAAGGGGGGTTTCCCCCTTAAAAGATTCCCTTTTCCCAAAACCCCTTTTTTAAAAAGGGGAAAGGGGGTCCCTTTCCTGGGGGAAAAAAAAAGGGGAAAACCCGGAAAATTTTAAAAGGGAACCCCCCGGGGGGAATTTGGGGCCGGAAAATTTTTTTTTGATTTTTTTTGGGAATCGGAAAAAAAAGGGGCCCAAAAATTTATTAAAATTTGGGAAAAAAATTAAAAAATTAAAAAACCCCCCTTTGGGGGGGGAAAACCCCCGGGGGGAAAAATTTTTCCCCCCGGGGGGAAAAGGGAAAAAAGGTTTAAAAAAATTTTTTTAAAATGTTTGGGGAAAAGGCAAAATTTCCGGAAAAAAAAAAAAGGCCCTTTTTTTTGGAAAAAAAATTTTTTTTTAAAAAAAAAAAATTTCCTTCCCCGGGGGGGGGAAAAAGGGTTTTAAAAGGGAAGGGGGTTTTTTTCCCCCCCCTTTTTTTCCCTTTTGGGGTTTTGGGGGGAATCCAAAATTTTTTTCCCCCTTTCGGGCCCTTTAAAACCCCCTTTTTTTGGGGCCCCTTAAATTAAATTTTCCCCTTTGAAGGAAAAAAATTTTTTCAAAAAGGGGCCCCCGGGGGGGGTTTTTGTCCCCTTTTTTGGGTTTCAAAGGGGAATTGGTTAAAAACCCCCCTGGGTTTTTCCCAAACCCCCCCGGGGAAGGGAAAATTTTTTAAAAAAATTTTAAAAAGGGGTTTTAAAAATTTGTTTTGGGGCCCCCTTTCTTGGAAAAACCCTTTTTTTCCTTTGTTCCCCGGGGGTTTTTTTTTAAAAAAATTTTCCTTTTTTTTTCCAAAAATTTTTGGTTTAAAAATCACCTAAAATTCCCCAAAAAAAAAAATTTTAAATTTTTTTTCCCCCAAATTTTTTTTTTAAAAAAGTTTAATGGGTTTAAAAACCCCAAAAAAAATTTTGGCAAATTTCCAAAAAAATTTTTTAAAAAAAAAATTTTTTTAAAATTCACCCCCCAATTTTTTTAACAAAATTTTTGGAAGAAATTTTTTACAAAAAAACCCCCCTTTTTTTTCTTTCCCGTTTAAAACCGTTGGGGGTTTCAAAATTTTGGGGGGCCCCAAATTTTTTGGTTTTTTGGGGCTTTTTTTTTTTAAAAACCCTTGGAAAAAGGGGTTTTCCAAACCAAAAAATTTTTCCAAATTTCCCCCTTTTTCCCAAAAAAATCCCTTTTTTTAAAATTTTTAAAAAGGAAAAAAAACCCCCAAATTTCCGGGGAAAAATTTTAAAAATTTTTTGGGGGAAATTTTTCCCCCCCGGGGGAAATTTGGTTTTTTTTAAAATTTTGGGCCCCCCAAAAACCCCCTTTAAAAAAACCCTTCCCCAAAATTTCCCCTTTTTTGAAAAAAAACCCCCCGGTTTTTAATTTTTTTTTTTTTAATTTTAAAGGTTTTTTTTTCCAATTGGAAAAACCCCAAAATTTTAAAATTTTTAAACCAAAACCCCCCGGGGAAAAACCAAAATTAAAAAATTTTTTTTTTTCTTTAAAACCCTTTTAAAAGAAAAAAAAAAAAAAATTTTTTAAATTTCCCAAATTTTGGTTCCAAATTTAAAAAAGGGGAAAAAATTTTAAAAAGGAAACCAAAAATTTAAAATTTTAAAATTTAAAAATTTAAACCCAAAAAAAAACCCCCAAAAAACAAACCCCGGAAACCCCAAACCCCAAAATTTTTTAAAAAATTTTAATTTAAAGGGGAAAAATTTTTTTTTTTCCCCGGTTTCGGGGGTAACCCGGAAAAATTTTCCCCCGGAAATTTTTTAAGGGGGAAAAAACCCGGGTTTGGTTGGGAACCTTTTTTTTTGGTTTTTTTTTCCCTAAAAATTTTGGGAAAATTTGGGCCCCCCCTTCCCCTTTTCCCCTTTTTCCCCCCCTTTTTTTTTTAAAAAAAACCCCAAAAATGAAAAAATTTTTTTAAATTTTTTGGGGGTTTTTTTTAAAAATCCAAATTCAAAGGGGCCCCCCTTTTTGGTTTTGTTGTCGTCATAATTTATCTCCTCCTATTATGATGCAATCAAGGTTGGCAGATCTACTGTTCCAACACCACCATCAACGTTAAAGACCGCCATTAATCATTGAAGCCTTACCGGATGCTAAAAAAAAAATCGCATTAGAAACTTTTCAGCCGTGGGCTGGTCGGCCAAGAGGCACATCCTTAGTCACATACGCATAAGGCTTTTAAGATTCTTTAAAATTTTGGGTTTATCCTTTAATTCCAGCCATTTGGGGTCAGCCAAATTTCCAGTTTTTACCCAAACCGGGACAAACCTTTTGTTCGAACACCCAAACGACCATAATCCGCGCTAGCAAATTAATCCATACAGGTTCCATCGGACCCAACCTCCGGGCATCAGGACCTTGGAATGCCCCTGCAATGGTGAAAACTATAACCATGTTTCCTTTTCGGCTTTGTTGAGCTGGTGGTCGCTTCGCGGGTAAAAAATGCGGTATTTAAATTAATCGTCAAATGGTTCCATGTTTCATCATCCGGTGTAGGGCCAACCATTCCACCGGCATTTTGCAATTAAAATTTACAACCCAAGAAATATTCGCTTAGGCGGCCACTGTTTTTTTAATATCGCAAATCCCCGAAAAAGCAGTACACCCCCTCAACAATTTGCAGTGGCTCAAACGACGCCCTAAACTTTTAATCTACAAATTTGGTGCAATTGCAGCACCAATTCCTTGTGCCTCCGCCTTTGTAATTAAAGTTGTCTTTCCCAAAAGGTTTTTCCCTCCCTTAAATTAATATTTGGAAATTCCCCTCCTCCAGAAGATTTACGCAACCGTCAGTTTAATTTATTTTGGTCCCCGTTAAAAGGTTTTATTTTTATACAATGTCTGGTCCAGCTGTGGCATCGTTATGTTGATCAGTGTGCTTTTTTTAAGATATTGGTTTGTATGGCAAAGACCATAATCATTTATTGGAATACAGTTTGTAATTGTCGATGTCTTTGGGAATGATACCCAATTAATTGGACTAAAACGCAATATTAAAGCTCTAGACTAGGAATGTTAATTACACTTTTAAGGTTATTAATAATTTGAAAAGCCTGCCCTTTTTGTAAAGCGTTTTAATTAATTTTCCTCCTTACCTGTTAAATGGGATATTTAAAACCGGCCCAAAGCTTTCGGTTTTGGAACCAATTGGGTTCCATTTTTTCTCAGCCTTCCAATTATAAACGCCCCCCCATTCCGTGGAGACCTTTTGTTGGTTGTTGATTTTTTTTAAAACGTTTATAGAATTTCCCGGTTTAACAGGGGGTATTTTGGGCCTCCAACAGGCGGCCGTTGAAACCCATTTGGAAAATTTGGCCTTCCCCATCCCAAAGATGGATGAATTGCCTTTGGAAAGACCGTTGAAATTCTTTCCCAAAGTTGCATAAGAACCCGAATTGGAAGGAAGGGCGGCCTCAACCTTCCTCCCAGGTTAAGGGAAAGAACCATCAATGGTTGAGCAACTTCCAAATCCCGCCCCCGGTTCCAAGGGAAATCTGCTACCCCACCCCGAATTGGGAAAGCCTGTTGGCAAAAAAATGCCCGTTGGCCTTTCTGTCCCCAAGGTAATTATGGCCAAAATTGGCAATGGGTTGCTTTGGAAGGGCTTTGCCTTTGCCACAACGCCTTATCCCCATACGCATCAATCTCTCAACTGTACAGCGGGCAATACAGATATTATTACGCAACAATTGTCGCCAGACCTTGCGGGCTGCGTAAATATTCATGCTGTCTCCATAAACACGGCTGATCTCTTCACGCCAGACAAGATCATGACGGGCGCGATTGCTCAGCTTTTTCTTATTTGGACGTTTAAAATGATCTAATGGTAGATGGGGCAATTTGCAATTGTTTCAGATTGGCTCAAAACTCACCACGCCTTTCGTCAATTAAAGAATCAAGGCTTGTGTCGGGGTCGAGGCCCCGCCACCCAAAATATCCGATCCTTGCGTAAGATCTCATTGGCCTTTTGAGTTCCACGGTTCTCCGCCCAAAGCTTTGGCCTTGCATTGACCCTTCGTCAGGAATCCCGGCGCACCCGCTTTCAACTTCTGCTCCTTGACCCATTCATTTCAAAGTATGGCCCGAACAAGGATCTTGGCTGCAATCGAACAATCTCGCCCAACGGGAGGCCGGTCCTTCTCATGCTCCATAACCATACGGGACAATGGAGGACCCAACTTCGGGTGAAAATTTGTTTTGTTTTGCTCATAATAGCTCCTTCTTCCTTTCGAAAAGGCCTCCGGCAATCACGGGGGCGGTTCATTTATGATCATCGAGTAAAAAATCAATATGCTGGCGATAATAGCTAAAACTTTCGCCTTTGATGACCAATTGTCGATCAGCTTGATCATATTGGGCATTTTCAGGGTCGATAGTCAAATAGGTAAAATGCGGCTCTTTCAATTCGGGTAAATAAAACACGTAACCACGCGCAATAAATTGTGGTAGTGGCTTGGGATAACGCGTTAAACTCTTTGCCTGGCATTGCCCATCAACGATGCGATAGCCGCAAGCGACATAACCGCAGTTTTGAATCTCAATAACTTCTGGCTTATGATCTATTGTTTTGGGCTGACACCTTGACTTTATATAAGTTAGGGTCTATTTATGATCCTAAAGCATTGAAAATTTCACGAAATAAGCAGTTAGAGCTTATGAAATTTTTGTTGCCAGGTTCAACTGCTAGAAGGCTGGATTTAGCTGGTGTTCATCGCAACACAGCAATCCGTTTCTTTCATAAATTACGTTGCCAATTGCCGCAAAGGGCAAGAACGAAACGCTGGTTCCGGGTGAAATAGGGAGATGAAAGTTATTTTGGTTAATGAAAAGGTTATGGCGGTCGAGGAGGCTGGAAAGGTTGCTGTTTTTGGATTTTAAAGAGGGGCCGGTCTATACCCAAATCATCCCTAGACCCAAAACGGACACACTAATGCCCATAATTCGGGGAAAATTTACCTTGATATTAATTTTATACCGACTTTTTGGCGTGGATATAATGCCCTTGATGTTTCTGGTTGCTTATCGTTTAATCATTCGCAATTTATTTGCCAAAGGAAAAAAACCACAAAAGGTATTGAAAATTTCTGGAACCCAAAGGAATTATGAGAAAATTCAATGGAATTCCAAAAAGAACTTTTCGATTTGTTCTTGAAAAGAATGCGAATGGAGATTTAATGTGGGTTCACCTAAACAACTACTTGGATGACCTAAAAATCATCCTCAAATCACAATTTGGGTGTCAGCCCTTTGTTTTTTATTATCAATTTGATTTTTCGTTGGGGATACGTTCCCAGCGGCCAATATAAAGGTGAATTTTTCCCCGACCGGGTAAGCCATCATCATCATTAACATATTGATCAAGTTCTTGCATGTCTTGATAATAGGCTTTCATTCCAATATGGGCTTTATAATCGGGAAGATTTCAAAACCAAAAAACTTTTAGGTTTGGGTTTTCCTTTAAGCCCCTTCTGGGCAAGGTTTGCAAACCTATATAACCCAATAAGGGGTATTCATTGTTCTTTCTTCATAAACAAAATTACCTGTCTTTTGATAAAAACTGAAACTTGCTCCTTCTAGATGAATGAGATCAACTTGATGACCTTGCTTTGTCTCACCTCGATCACGTCCTAAATAAATGAAATGCGGTTCTTTAAACATTTGCGGTGTATACATTATATAAGCACGCTCGCCTGAAAGGGGTAGAGGTTTGTCATAGGGGAGCATGATATTATTAGAGCAACGCTTACCCTTAACCATATAAGCACATATACGATCCCCACAATCATGGAATTTCTATAACAGGGGCTTGGTTTTAATTGGTTAATTACGGCCCCAGGGACGTCTAAAAAACCAAGGGACCAACGCCCCATAACGGCGAATTGAATCAATATCCCTTGGAATAAAGCTTTGAATGCGCTTATAATCATCGCTGCCTATTGGTGCATCATATTCTTCAAAATTGACCTTAAAACCGAAATTACCTTTATTTTTTTTTAACGCGAAGCGCAAATGTGTTTAAAGCAATATAAAGTTAAAAATAACAATTTAAAACCGCATGACAAAATTCCCACATTTTTGTATTGATTGATGAATAAAGTTTAGGCACAACTGGGTTTTTATCTTTGAAGAGATAAATGCTTTGATTTTTGGTTTAAATTCAAGGGAAAATTAAAAGGTTTATTGGAAGAATTTTGATGTTTTTGCCGTTTTCCAAACCAAAATTGTTTGCAGCCATAACGGTCTTCGGCATCACATGTTGGAACCGATGTATTTCAATTACTTTTGATGATGGTGGGGCTGCTTCGGTCATGCCCAGCCAAGGTTTCAATAATGGCGCAATTAGGGTCGTCAAACCGGCATTGGCTGATTAAGGGCGTTTTCCATTTCCGGAAAGCCGCCATTTTTTCCTCTAACTCGGCAAGGTCCTTAGCTCCCGGGTTTTTTTAACCCTCTGCCGAACCGGTCTTTTTTCGCGCCATAGCGATAAAAAGTGTTTATGTCCTCAAGTGAAAAAGCCGGTCGGCGCGCCCGGCGGAAAAAAAATATCAAGGTCTTGCATGTGATTTGATTTGCGCCACCGGTTTGGCCGCTTTGGGGCCCAATCAACCTTTCCAATTCGGATCATTTTTAAAATAGAATTTGCCTTGGCAGTTTAATTTATATTCATCCAAAATAATTTAAAAATGGAGTTTTATTGGGCTCCATTGTTAAATTAGGTATTTTTTAAAAATGCAACATTATTTGGTGAGCGGTTTGCCTTCTAAAAATAGTGCCGTGATCGCAGTAACATAAGGTGCAATATCTAGTTTTTTGTGCAAGCCAATCATCATTAAGATAGGTAGAGCGATAACGCTCGCCACTGTCGCAAACAAGTGTAACAATACTGCCTGTTTGTTTGTTTTTTATCATGTCGGAAACGATTTCAGCCACCGCCCAAATATTTGTGCCAGTGGAGCCACCACAGCTGCGGCCAGTTAACTGGCTGATTACCCGCATGGCGGCAAGGCTTGCTTCATCGGGTACGGCAATCATCCTATCAATAACATCGGGCAAAAAGGAGGGTTCCACCCTTGCACGACCAATGCCTTCAATCAACGAATTGCAGCCATCAATTTCGCGGATAGAACGATCCATATAATGCTTATGGAAAACTGAACCTTCAGGATCCGCGACACATAGGCGGGTGGGATAGCGACCGTAGCGGATATAGCGACCAAGAGTTGCCGATGTGCCGCCCGTACCAGCACTGGCGACAATCCAATTTGGAATGGGATTTTTCTCATGGCTTAACTGTGAAAAAATTGAATTGGCAATATTATTATTGCCGCGCCAATCGGTAGCGCGTTCCGCATAAGTGAATTGGTCGATGTAATAACCGTTTAATTTATCGGCTAAATTTTGCGCTGTTTGATATACGCTTTTGGGGTTATCAATAAAATGCACCTCGCCGCCATAAAACTCAATAGCAGCAATTTTTTCCACCGACGTGGTGCGCGGCACAACAGTGATAAAGCGCAAACCAAGCAATTTGGCAAAATAAGCCTCCGATACGGCTGTCGAGCCACTTGACGCTTCAATAATTGTTGTTTGTGGCCCAACTTTACCGTTACATAAGGCATATAGAAAAAGCGAGCGGGCAAGGCGATGTTTTAAACTACCCGTTGAATGGCTTGATTCATCTTTTAGATAAAGGCTAATGCCGTTACAGCAGGGCATATCAAAGCGCAGCAAATGGGTGTCGGCCGAGCGACTGGCTTCCGCTTCAAGGCATTCAATCGCCTCCATAAGCCAATGGCGGGTACAAAGGCTTGGCGCATCAAGTGAAGGGAAGGTCATATGCTTATTCATTTCTAGTTATCCATTATTGCTGTTGCTTAACGCTTGAAACAAGGTTTTTGGCCTCAAAACAGGCGGCAAGTTTAAATTGCGCCACATTGTGATGGTCTATTGGGGTGGAAATCTTGTTTTAAATTCCTATTCCATAATAGGATACATTTTTTAATTTTAAAGAAAATAACATTTATTTTATTTTAATTTTAGATATTATTTTAGTAATAATTACCAATATTTAACTCTAAATTAGAATTTTGATTTGCTTTCAGGATGTGATTAAATTATTCATATCAAGGCTTGTTGCCAAACCTATTTATTGTTCAAATTTTGATGCTAATGTCGAAAATCTATTAAGCTTTGGTTTTATAAACAACCGTCGAAATAAAATATTTAGGCGACTCAATGAACGCCGTGGCTTGATTGGATTTAAGCGATATAAGCAGTGTCGATCAAACCAGATTATGCGTTGAACATGGTATTGAAAGTGGTGCAAATTAATTTGAGGCTAGCAAAAGGCGGTCATTAAGGCAACAGTCTTTGTGACTTTAAGTCAAGGATGCATTAATGCTTGATTAAACGCCATTTTTCTTGCTTGATCAACTTGTCGCCAATGAGCAGGCAAAGGGTTTGTCTTCATGTCGACCAATTGATGCGGTTACAGGCGTCATTGCGGTGATAATGAACGTGATGTCAGCCACAGGTTTGTGCAAGCATGGCTTAAGCAATCCATCTATCCGTAAGCATTAGGCCAATTATTCTGGCAGGATATACTAGCCGTTAGCAAGAAAATGTTGATGCTTCTCCAATATCTATGGTATCTTGCCATGCACGGTTTGAAGTTTGAATGTTGGCGTTTTCCATAGGAATGAAGATCACACGTCACAACTCTTAATCATATTGATGAACTTGACAAATTAAAGAAGATCAGTTCATTAGAGCGTTTTTCGAAAAGTGTGAAGCGGTTTTCGGATAAAAACGCAGAATAAACATGATTAGAGCGCAAGCTGGATCCAGCCAGATCGAGAAATGCGCTCTAATCAAAAAGTCGAAATCAAAAAGGCCAAATGCAATAAAGCGGCTTTCATCAAGGATAAAAAGCACGCCTCATCATTGTTTGGTTCTCGCTTGACTTTTTCCTTGTCCTTGCTTGTATGAAATTATCACATTTATTATTATGTTCTAAAATAATTATAGTAGGTTTTTACCCATGCGCCCCCAGAGTGTTTTATCAAAATTTACCTTTCCTTTTATGTTTTTGATGCTATCATGCACAAGCCTTCACGCCCAAGAACCACAAGGCGAAGAAAAACCGCCAACAGCAGTTAACCTTATTGTTGCTGCCCCACAATCGGTGCCCGTTGTTACTGAATTGCCTGGACGTGTTGCGCCAACACGCGTTGCTGAGGTGCGTCCACGGGTCTCAGGTATTATCATTGAGCGCGTCTTTACCCAAGGCAGCATGGTCAAAGAAGGTGATGTGCTTTACCATATTGATCCAATGCCGTTTCGGGTTCGGGTTGCCAGCGCTGAAGCATCACTTGCCCGCGCGAAAGCAGTTGCCTTAAATGCCAAGCAGCTCGCCGATCGCCAAGCGCAATTGCGTGAGCGTGAGGTGACATCAACAACCAATTATGATAATGCGGTGGCAACCCTTGCGCAGGCTGAGGCGGATGTCGCTTCTGCCCAAGCGTCACTTGACGCTGCAAAGCTTGATCTTGGCTATACCGACGTACGTGCCCCAATTTCTGGCCGTATTGGCCGCGCTTTGGTGACAGAGGGCGCGCTGGTAAGCCCAAGTGATGCCAATCATCTTGCTCTTGTTCAACAGCTTGATCCAGTCTATGTCGATTTTACCCAATCATCAAATGCTGTGCGAGAGTTGCGCCGCAGTCTTGATGTTGGTGAACTTGAAAGTCCCGCCCCTGGAGAAGCAAGCGTTCAGCTTATTTTTGATGATGGCACGCCTTATAAGGATAAGGGGCGTCTTTTGTTTTCGGAAAGCTCAGTTGATTCGACAACGGGGCAAATAACCTTGCGGGCTGAATTTCCAAATCCTAAGGACGAGCTTTTGGCCGGCCTATATGTGCGGGTGCGCATTGAGCAAGCGGTTGATAGTTCTGCTATTTTAGTGCCGCAGCGCGCTATTGTTCGCGATAGTCATGGTGCAGCACAGGTATTTATTGTTGGTGATGATAATATTGCCCATGTGCGCGCGGTAACCCTTGGCCAAGCTATTGATAATAAGTGGATTATCCGCAGTGGTATTAAAGGTGGCGAAAAAATTGTGACCGATGGCGCTGCTAAACTTCAAGAAGGTGCAAAAGTGGTGCCGGCAAGTTAGCGCCATAATAAATTGGCACTCTTGGCTTATTGAATTGAAGCATTTCGAGCGCATTGTAAGCTATAGCCTATAAAGCAAGGCTTATTTCAATGCCTATTAAAAATTTCGCTGTTTGATTAAGAACAGATTCGTTGAAACGAGACCAGTATGGCCCAGTTTTTTATTAAAAGACCCATTTTTGCCTTTGTTATAGCAATTTTTATAACATTGGCTGGTATCATTGCCTTGCCGTTTTTGCCGGTCATGCAATATCCAAAGGTAGCCCCGCCGCAATTGTCGATCTATGCGGCTTATCCAGGTGCTTCCCCACAAGAAATTTATCAAGGCGTAACGCGGCAAATTGAAGAAGAGTTAAATGGTGTTGAAGGAGTTGCCTATTTTGAATCAAGCACCGATTCAAATGGTAGCCTTTCATTACCATTACCTTTAATACCGGCGTTGATATTGCTAAGGCACAAGTTGATGTGCAAAATCAAATTCGCCGCGTTGAACCGCGCCTGCCAAGGTCAGTGGTTGAGCAAGGCATTCAAGTGGAAGAAGCCGGTACCGGCTTTATGATGTTTGTTAGCCTTATTTCCGATGATGGCAGCTATGATGATGTTGCCCTTGGCGATTATATGAGCCGCAATATCCTTGGGGAGTTGCGTAGAACGGAAGGTGTTGGGCGTGTACAACTTTTTGCGTCTGAGCGCGCATAGCGTATCTGGCTTGATCCTGATCGTATGGTTGGTCTTAATCTATCGGTTGATGATGTAACCAATGCCATTCGCGCGCAAAATGCGCAAGTTACCGCAGGGCGTGTTGGCGCTGATCCCAATCCGTTAACCCAAGAACTTACCGCCACCGTGCTGGTTAAGGGCCAGCTTGCAACGCCAGAGGAATTTTCATCAATCATTCTTCGCGCTAATCCCGATGGCTCGACTGTGCGGCTATCTGATGTTGCCCGCGTTGAACTTGGTGCGGAAACTTATGATTTCTCCACCAATCTTGATGGTAAGCCATCGGCAGCGGCGGCTATTCAATTATCAAATTCTGGTAATGCCCTTGCCACGTCCAAAGCCATTCACGCTAAGATGAAAGAATTGGAGCAGTTTTTCCCCAAGGGCATAAGCTATACTATTCCTTATGACACCACGCCTTTCGTATCAGCATCAATTGAAAAAGTGCTGCACACCTTGATTGAGGCTATCATTCTAGTATTTTTGGTGATGTTTTTGTTTTTGCAAAATATTCGCTATACGCTTATACCGATTATCGTTGTGCCCGTCGCACTGCTTGGTACCTCTGCAATTATGCTCGCAGCAGGATTCTCCATTAATGTGCTCACCATGTTTGCCATGGTGCTGGCAATTGGTATCTTGGTCGATGATGCGATTGTGGTGGTGAAAATGTTGAACGCATCATGGCCGAAGAAGGCTTGCCACCCAAACAAGCAAGCCAAAAGGCCATGCAGCAAATCACCGGTGCTATTATCGGCATTACCTTGGTGCTTGCGGCCGTGTTTGTGCCCATGGCGTTTTTCCCGGGGGCTACGGGCGTTATCTACCGCCAATTTTCGCTAACCATGGTGGTGTCAATCCTGTTTTCTGCTCTTTTGGCGCTTACCTTGACGCCGGCTTTATGCGCCACATTCTTAAAGCCAATTGGCGAAAATCATCATGAAAAGCGTGGATTTTTTGGTTGGTTTAACCGCACCTTCAACAGTGTAACCCATGGCTATCAAGGTGGGGTGCGCTTTGCCCTTTCAAAAGCCGCCGCGTTATGGTGATTTATATCGCCATCTTTGTTGGCCTTGGTTTTGCTTATATACGCCTGCCGACTGGTTTTGCGCCAAGCGAAGATCAGGGCTTTTTTATAGCAAGTGCGCTTTTACCGCCAGAGGCAAGCTCTAATCGTACCAGTGAACGTTTTGGCCGATATCGACAAAATGTTTTTGGAAAATGAGCGTAGAACATGTTATTTCCGTACGCGGTTTTAGCTTTTCAGGTTCTGGCCCCAATGCTGCGATTGTCTTTGTAACATTGAAGGAATGGAGTGAGCGTGGCAAAGGCCAATCGGCGCAAGATCTTGTGCAATGGGCCAATGGAAAACTTGCAGGGATTAAAGATGTATTCCAGATTTTTGCGGTTAATCCACCGCCGATTGATGGCTTTTCCAATTCCGATGGTTTTACATTTCGCTTACAAGATAGAAGCGGCCTTGGCCAAGATGCGTTAAATGCCGCAATGGGGCAGTTGCTTGGCGCGGCAGCCCAAAGCCCAATTCTTAAAAATGTTTATCCTGAAGGTTTACCTGAAGCGGCACAAGTGCATTTGGAAATTGACCGTGAAAAGGCCAATGCTTTTGGCGTAACTTTTGCCGAAATCAACACCGCCATTAGCGCCAATCTTGGTTCTTCCTATGTCAATGATTTTCCAAATGCTGGCCGTTTGCAACGGGTTGTTGTGCAAGCGCTTGACACAAAACGGCTTGATGCAACACAGCTGTTAAATATCCATGTCAAAAACGTTCATGGCGGTATGGTGCCTTTATCGGCTTTTGCTCGTCTTGATTGGAAAAAAGTCAGCACAGGTTATCGGCTATAATGCCTATCCATCCGTGCGTATTTCAGGCTCGGCGGCTCCGGGCTATTCCTCGGGCGATGCTATTGCTGAAATGGAGCGCATTGCTAAAACCTTACCAGAAGGTTTTGGTTATGAGTGGACGGGTCAAACCTTGGAGGAGATCAAATCGGGTTCGCAATCAAGTTTATTATTTGCCTTATCTATCCTTTTTGTATTCTTGTTGCTTGCTGCCCTTTATGAAAGTTGGTCCATTCCTGTATCGGTGATGCTCGTGGTTCCGCTCTGGTATTATTGGCTGTGTGCTGGCGGTCATGATGCGCGGTATGGAAAATGACCTTTATTTTAAAATCGGTCTTATTACCATTATCGGTCTATCGGCTAAAAATGCTATTTTGATTGTCGAATTTGCTCGCGATCTTTATGGTGAAGGCATGTCGCTCATGGATGCGGCATTAGAGGCGGCAAAGCTACGCTTCCGCCCAATTTTGATGACATCGCTTGCCTTCTCGCTTGGTGTGTTACCCCTTGCTATTGCCAATGGCCCAAGTGCTGCAAGCCAAAATGCTATTGGTACGGGCGTGCTTGGCGGTATGATAACGGCAACCATTTTGGCGGTGATGTTTGTGCCGGTATTTTTTCTGGTAATCTTGCGTTTCTTCAAGGTGAAACCGCCAAAGATAGATGGTAATCACATTCATTAACTACCTAAAGATAGGCACCAATCGCCTAAAGATAGGATAATAAAGGCCACCAGTTTGACTGGTTGCCTTTATTTAAGTGTTTAATCGACAAGGCTAGCCTTCGGCGTTTCTAGAGGTTTTTCCGAAAGGTGAAGCGGTTTTGATAAAACGCGTGTAAACACGGATTATAGGAATTTCAATCTGATCCAATCGATCGAAAGCCCAAAATTTACAGCTTTAAGAAAAATATTTTACTCAGGTCGGTTTCCATAAGATTGAGCGTTTCAAAACAAATCAAAAATTTTAAGGCAACCAACAGATATTTTTCACGTAAATTTGGCCATTCCTTATCAAGAATCGAAAACCATGCCGGTAGCGGTTTCTTCCTAGGAAACAAATTGGGGAAAAGTCCTCATTGAAAACCAAAGGTGCGGCTTTTAGATGGTTCATTGCATTATGCATTCCACTCTAACCGCCTAAAGCCTAATGAAAACACATAATCAGCCATTAAAAAAATTGCTTCCGTGGTGATGCGGCTGCGCTTCATTGCATCGCCCCCCATGATACTGCCCACTTCAATTACACCATTGTTGACGTCCATACGCATAAGGGCGGCGCGTCCTTCAGCCCGATTGGTTCTTTTGTCAATAGCTGCATAAAAAAGGAAATCAGGATTGTTTAAAGATTTATCCATCCAATCGGAAAATGCATTTAAGTCAGCAGGGGCGCTTTCTGGTAGGTAGGCAAAGCGCAAGTCCGCAAAACCTTGTTGGGAGGCGTTAAAAAGATCAGCTGTATGCTTTTCTCGGTCAAGGGGTTCAAGCCGCACATAGCGTCCATCTAAAATTTGCTTTAAAGGTTGTGAACAACCATGCCAATCAATTATGCTGCGCATAAATTATACCTTTCGATTACACTATTGCCCATTGCACTAAAGTGAGCGCATTTGATTTAAAAAATCAAATGATCAAGACGAACGATAATAAATAAAGTTCGCGCATTTGATTTAAAAAATCAAATGAAGAAGACAAACGAGTATAACAAAGCACCTGTGCCACTTTTTTTGGTTTTTGTGCATGGTTTATATTTGCCGAATTGGCTAATATTTTTGTTTAAGTGTAAAAGAAAAAGGGCATGGCAAAATTAGCGCACCAAAATTGGTGTGCCAACTGGCACGCGGGAATAAAGGTCAATAATGTCTTGGTTAATCAAGCGGATGCAACCAGATGACATGGATTTTCCAATCGACCACCATTCAGGCGAGCCGTGAATACGATAGCCTGTATCATTATTATTTTGATAAATATATAAGGCGCGCGCGCCGAGCGGATTGGTGGGGCCTGGTTGCATGCCGTTTCGATATTGTACAAGTTCGGGCTGGCGTTTAATCATTTCTGCTGGCGGCGTCCAAACCGGCCACTCGCGCTTATATTGCACTTTTGCGCGCCCCGACCAGCTAAAACCGGCACGTCCCACACCAACACCATAGCGTAAGGCATCGCCACCATTTTGGGTGAAATATAAAAATAATTCTTTGTATCAACAACAATTTGTCCTGGGCCTTCACCCGTGGTATTTGGCACTATTTGGCGGCGAAATTGGCGGGGGATTTGCTGATAGGGAATGCCTTGCAACTGAAAACCACGCTCGCTCACTGGCGCATACATTGCGGCGGCCGAAGTAACCCCTTGCATCAACGCTGATGGGCGGGCGCATGGCATTACCGGCATTAGCGCCCATAATGGCACTGGTCGTTGTGGTGTCTATTGCAGGTAAGAAGCGATCCATCGTGCAGCCAGCAAGGCTGCTTACCATCAAAAGACCACTGCCTTTTAAAAATAAACGACGATTATGGTGTAAGCGTTCATTAGCCATGATGCAACCTTCAAATGATAAAACCATCTGGGCAAATTTCAAAACCAACAGCATAAATTATTTTGTTGGTGTATTGGTGCCCCAAATTATAGTTCTATTTAACCCTATCAATATTGAAAACGTTAATTAAAGAACGTGGTTGCAATTTACAGTTTTCTGCGCGTGTCATGGCGGTTGGAAGTGTTGTAAAGCTTATTCTAAGCAAGGCTTTTCTTTGGACTTTCGGCAAAGAATACAGAAAAGCTATAAACCTTTACGATTTATAGCCTTATTAAAATAGAAAATAGCAAAGCTTATCTTCGGATGCGCGACCAAAGGCAATAAGAACACAAGCGCCAATAAAGCCAGCAATAAGGTAGCCGAGCCAACCATAAAAGCTAACACCAAACCAGCCAAGAACCGCGCTAGCAAGGGCGGCACCGATAACACCTAAAATAATGTTGATGATGATACCGCCGCCGCTATTCATAAACATTTGCGCAAACCACCCGGCTAAACCGCCAACAATGATACTTGCTAACCAACCCATCAGATAATCTCCTCAAACAGAATCTTGGTTAAATCTTATATTTAAACTCTTATTATTATATGACAAGGTTATTCCTCTATCATAATTCACTTAAATTATTTATGCTAGAACGACCCAGTTTTGTGATTTGAGGATCTAAAGATCACAAAATTGTTTTGGTTTCCCAAAATGCCACGCATTATTACAAAATAATGTTAGCCATTTTGATTTGATCGCACTGTTTTTTAAGTTAGTTTTGGAAAGAAACCAACTGATTGGGTTTGGTGGATGTATTTAAATGGATCAAAGGTTTGTTGATGGCGGTGGGGGATTTTCAAATCGGACTGACAAACCTTGCCTTCTTTTTTTTAGGGAAAATTTTTTAAGCAACGGCCAAGATCCCTTGATAAAATAAAGAGTCCCGCTTTTTTCAAAGAGGAGGAAAAATTAAATTGATTTGGATTTTTGCCTATTACCCTGAAAAAAAATGGTAAAACTTTTGGGATTGGCTTAAAATATTTTGATATGGCAAGAACCGCCCACACAAAGATGCTGTGGTAGCTCAGGGAGAGCACTTTGGGTAAGGGAGAGGGCGAGATTCAACCTCTCACAGCACCATAAAACCTTTAAAACAAAGGGGATTTCAAGAGATAGAAATTTGCTATTGGCAGACTTGTGAGAATGAGGTTGTGTGGACAAAACTGACAAAGGTTCTATTTTGTTCCAGAGATTGAGTGACTTATCCCTTTGGCCCAAGCCCCTTTTTATTCCCCTTACCCCAAACCTATTCTTCAAGCAGATTAAAAAGCTTTCAATCAAGGTATAATTACCGCATAATCCTGCAAGCCCGGAAATTAACATTGGATAATCCAACATTGGATCAATCAACCATGCTTATTAAAAGTGTCATCAGAAAAGTTAATGGGGCAATAGACTGGAACAAACGACCGCCTATCCAACCAAGAACGCGATTGATCCAACCTTTGGTGGTGAACGATCTGGGAAAGGCACCCAAAAACACCGGCAAGGGCGTCCAAAAATGCCAAAAAAGATACCATCTGGGGAATATTTTTCTGGCATCACTTCCAGCACCTTTGTTTTTGACCAAAGCGGTCTGTTGATAATACCCACTTGTTAAAAAAGGGCCGGTTTATTAATTGCATGGCTCATTAATTTTCGGTTTTTGGGTGCCGTGGAAGAAAAACTTTGATTTGTCGGCACCCCAAGGGCAAGGAAAGAATTAATCCTATAGCTATTAACTTCATTTTGATCCCGCTTGTGTTTGATAGGGTTTTAGGCGGCTTTGCCGCCTTCGCCAAAGTGCGCCCATGCCGCGATGCGGCGGCGATGATAATTGCGGGTTAAAACCCTTTGGCCCGTCATAGTTTTCAACCATTGTCAATCTTTGCTTTGGCTTGCGGCATGGTTAAACCGCTCGGCAACCAATCACAAAGGCAAAAGACCATTTGCACCCAACGCAAGGGCAAACGCCCTGCGCCACCTGTTGTTGCCCATGACCAAAAGCGTGATGATTTTGATAGTGGTTTATGGGGTTCGAAACCATTTTTTTGTCAACCACTTGGTCAACACCAAACCCTCCCAATAAGCTTTTATATTGGCGTGCGTTTCGGCAAAAATCCTTTATCCTGCCATTGAAACCCCGCGCATTTTTAAAATCGGATTTGCGCAAGGTGATATAATCCGATAGCTTTTACCAGTAAACCAACCCTCAACCATGCCAGCGATAATGACTGGAACGGCATATTTAGGTGTTAACAATAAATCGGGCGCACTGATAAAATCTGCCCTAAGCAGTTTTCCAGCTTTTTCATAATTCGTCCTCCATGTGATTTGCACATACACCACGCATAAACGATAGTATTTTTTAGAACTTAGATATTTATTGCTCGCCTTTCTTTGATTGGCTTCATGGTTTTAGCTGTCTCATGATAAGCTGTGGCAGCACATAGCTTCATTTGGTTGCGCAATAGACCGCGCTCAAGACCTGTTTTGATTAATAGGCGTATGCCCAAGGCATATGTCATTGATCTTTCCTTGTGCAGCATAAAAAAACTCGCCATGGCGGAGTGAGTTGAGGTGCGTGCAAGAAGGCTTCTATATCATCATCACCATGCCAAGGCTTTTAGCGATAGTTGCGATAGTGGATTGCTGCGCTCAAAGCTTTGGGAACCTATGATTAAAGCTTTTGCTGCAAATTGATTATTCTTTATCAAGCGCATTAATTGCGATTGTTCATAACCGTTGGAATTGTGCCTTCATAGCAGCTGTAGGCTTCATCCTTCCGTGATAATGCCGCAATTGCAGCTTGTTGGAAAAATTGCCAGCCGCCAATACTCGGGAATTTCAACTGGCTTTTCTGGCTCTGGTGGTTTTTCTTGTAATAAACCTTGTTCGGACGGGTTGCCAAGCTGCTCAATAGTAACGCTTTCGCCATTGTCTTTATACCATATCTCACCACGATGATCTGGTACTATAACCCATTCACCAAGCATCATATCATCTGGCGCTCGGTTAAACACCGCCATTTGCTTATCGCCAAATTCTGGCGGGGCAATTAACGTGCAAAAGGCTGGATAAAGCCATTCATGATCTTCTGGTGAAGCATCGGGGTAACTGTAGCCTGAATATTCACTGGTAATTCGGTGGTAATTATAAATTTTAGGTGCATTGCCGCGCACAAATTCTGGCTGGGGTAATTCACTCATATTTCTCTCCTATTGATATCTAATACAAGCTAAAAGCGCGATATTGCGAGGGCGATTTTCGAGCGTCGGAACTGTTCGAGATGCGTCAAAACCAAGCGGACAAACCGCCGTCCGCATTGGTCGCTTCCATCCCATAAGTGTTCCAAACACCGTATGATAAATGGCCCTGAATAATCCGATGCTTTAACAAAGCCTATGTTTCGTGGTGCATTATATGCTCCAGTAATATTTCTAATCGCATCTCCTTGAGCAGAACCAATGGTTCGCCCTGCATCAACACCGCGCCCGTCATCTAGCCCTCGCAAAAACTCACCGCGATAATCAGGCAACCTGAACGTGCTTGTACCGTTACCAGTTGAAAAACAACCTTGCCGCCCATTCGCCCATTCTGTTTCACTAACAAGCGCACCATTGCTTTGCAAACGCCCACAATAGCGGATATGTTGCACACAACCAATGCCCCATTTCCTTTAAGCCAACCACTGGGCGCGTTTATTGCAGGAAATGCGATTTGCGCAATATTGCAATTTGTTACGGCTGACCCATCACCATAATATTTCGGAGCGGGTTATAGGGTTGTGGATACTAAAGACGTTTTATTAACATAAAGAACATCGCCAACTCTTCAATGTATATGTGAACTCTCCCGCATAATACCCTACTGCAGTGCTTGTCCCAGGCGTTGAGTAGAAAACATTAATCCATTTGCACCATTATTCCCGTCTGGCACTTTACTACAAACTGATCCCATCTTCCGGCTTTAATTATTACCGTACCAGTGACTGTCCCTCCAGTTGATTTTAAATCAGCCTGTTGGTGTGCATCAATTATTGCTTTTGTGCTGCCGTTACATATTGATTGGTGGCAGTTGCTAAAGCACATTATCAGTATTTAATGTTGCAGCTTGAGGTGTTATTAGCACCCCCAACAATGATTTGATTGGTTCCCAATTTACATTAGATATTTTTTCTAAATTTGAAAAATCAACTAATTTTGCAGTCCCCGCAACTTCATCACCAACAATCATCATGCCTTTGGTCATTGATAGTGAAGAAATAGAATAGAGCAGGCCTGAATTAATAGTGCCTAACAAATCGCGCACAGCAGCGGATAGGCTTGAATTATCCGATTGATAGCGAATGGTTGTTCTAATCGTACCGCCGCAATCAGCAGGGCAATTATCGCGCAAAGTACCGCTTGTTGCGTTGGTGACATTTCAATCACCAATACTTTGCCGTTTGGGTGTAAAATAGTAAAGCCCGGCAAAATATTTGCTATTTGTAAATTCGCGCCATTGGTGACGGTAAAGTTTTTTGACCCTGCTGTTAAAACAATATTGCCAACGGTATAATCTGGCCGCAACCCGAATGTATAGCCGATATTATTCGCCATTCGTCACCTCATCATCGTCTATAATGACTGGCATTTGCGGCGCGTTTACTCGTGTTGTTAGCCTGTCAATCTCGGCTTGCTGCAATTGCTTTTCAGATTGGAGGCGTTCAATCTCTCGTTGCTTTTCCTCAACCTCAAGTTGTGCATTATTGAGATCAATCGCATAGAGCAGTGACCTGTTGCGCCAAAATTCTTTTTCGGCAATAGCTTCCCTTAACGATACCTCAAGAGGCACGCTTATTATATTGTTTTCCATGTGATTTTATCCTTATTTAAAGGCCGGTTACGTCAATGATCCAGTAGCGTTGGGTATTGCCCTCATAGCTTGCTTTTGGTACGCTCCTGTTGGGTAATCTATAGAGGCATAGCGATAACTGCCGCTGCTAAAGCCATAGCCCTAAAATTTACGCCTGCGCCTGTATTACGGGCATATAGACAAAACTCCCATAAAGCGTTTTACTGCTGTTTAAAATAGTTTATACGGCAAAACCCATCGTTATATCATGCAAATGCTGCATATTTCCTGCACATCGTAAATTTATAGGTATGTCGGGCGGGTATAAAGTTGTGCTTTTCTTGAACTCCATCAAATATGTTGGCGATGGGGTAAGGTAGGGATTACCTGATCAAAATAATATGCAATGGCTAAAGGTGGTCTGGTTTGAATCAAACACAACTTGCGCCTGCTCGTTAAATACTCTTAAGCCCGTCCCCATCCATTGCGATATTTCTAATGGAGTAAATGCACCATGTAAATTTTCATTAAAATTCCATGTTGTGACTGAAAAGTCCATTGGTCGCCGTTTTATTGGTATAGACCGCATAAGCTCCTGATGGTGAATAGACAGCCACAATCATGGGGCTTGCTGATGTTATGTTAATAGTTGTAGTACTTTATAATCTGTTATGCCCACGCCTTTTGCGACATAAAATGATTTTTAAACTTACTGTCAATCTGCACAAAGTTTTGGTCATTATAAACTTTTAATCCAGCTTCCATTAATATACCCCATACATAAACCATGAAGCATAAAAACGCTAGGGGCTCGCGTTTAGGCGGTAAAACCCAATCCATTTTAAAATATTGCCTCAATGCTTGACGGGCAAACATATGGCAGCAGTCGCCCAATCCAATTCCTTTTTGATAATATCATCCCAATTTGCTATAGGAATAACCCACGGAATGCCTTGACTAAATTCTGCAACATATATTTGCCATCTGAGTCATTATTGACATATTGCAGGCTCCTAATGAGCGTGTGAGCTGAAAATCTGTGTCTAAGGTTAGAACCCCATGCTCATTGAAAACTCTTAATCCTTGCCCCATTTCTCCACCTACCATTGTCCTAATTGTACGCGCAAAACGTTGTTGCTGTCATAAACTTGCACGCCATAATTATTGATAATTGTTCTCGCCCCGCTGGTAGCGCTGACAATTGTCAACTCACCCGCGCGTGAAACTAAAAACCGATTGTTAATGTTGATTTCACCGGCGCGGACAGCGCCAATATCTGCCGCATTTAGCCGCAATATCCCTTCTGAAAATACAAAAGGGGATTGGCGATAGCCCTCATTAATAAAAACAAATCTATCTGCTATAGCCTCGATATAACTTCGGTCATTGCTATCTGCTGTAATGAATAATGCTGCTTGTTTGGCTGTGCTGCCTGTTGTGACCGATGCTGATAAACCGATTTTGGAAACGCCGTTGACATTATTTGCTTCGGTTGTAACTTTGAACAAACCCTGCGCTGAAACATTGCCAACTTGCGCCTGTGTCAAGTCAATGCGGCTTGAAACAGCCGTTAGTCGCCCATCAACATTAGTTACCCTTGTATCAACCGAATTAATCGCCGTTGCATTGGCTTGTAAGCCAGTGCTTGGGTCATTAATGCGGCTTTCAATAGTGGTTGTGCGGTTAGCCCATGCTTCAATATTGGTTGCTAAGACTGCCGTTTGTTGCGTGAATTTTGCATCAACATTTGTAACGGTTGCGCTTAATTCCGTCACTCTCGTGCCTACAGCCCGCGTTTCCTCTGCCATGACTGTAGTTTTTTCGGTAAACTTGGCATCAACATTAGCAACGCTTGCCGTCAATTGTTCGGTTTTTTGCGCAACCGCCTTTGTGTCATTTGCAACAACAGATATTTCTTCACGATAACCTGCACGAACATTACCAACAGTTGCATTAATCTCACGCCGCAATGTTTGGGTTTGCGTGAACTGGCCTGCCGTCATATCAGCAACAAGCTGGTCTAAGCGTTGTTGGTTTTGTGTAAGCGATTGGGTTGTTTCATTAAGCCATTGCAAATGCCCGTCAAAGCGCTTGTTCAATTCAGTAAGATCAATGTTAAAATAAACATCAAGATCGGTTAAAAGAATATTGGCGGTTTTAACCGTTAGCCATTCCAGACCAACTTGCCGTTTTTGTTCTACTTTATAACGACCGCGCAATAATAGGTTTGATTTGCAAAATGGCATAATTGGCAATATCCACCACCCAAGCGTGTAGTCAATCAATGTACCCGCAACAACTGGATTGCCATTTGAACCAATGCAACCCTCATATAATACGCCTTGAATGTCAAGAACCAGTGACAAATGCAACCCAATAGCTGCCGTTCAGCATTGTTTGCACTATCACGGGATTTCAGACGGCTCGCATACCAGCCAACCATAACTTGCGGTTTTGGCGGCAACCATTCCAGTTGGCGAAAATACGGCGGAAATATGCATCTGGTATTGAAAAGCCGGGGTCAACTTCGGTGATCGTCCACCGAAATTTAAATTTGTTCATGCGTATATTATCAACGCGGAATTGCTTTGTTTGAATAATAATTACGCGCTGAAGTCCACGCGATAACATCGCCAACCTCAACTTGCAACAGATATGGGGGTACGTGATAATGTGTTGCGTTCACGCCTTTGTCGCTTTAAGGCTCGATTGTATAAGCTTCTTTGCACCTTGAGACCACCATAAACAGAGGTGAATTTAATCCATTACCAGCGCCGCCCAATTCTAGGCTTCCATAATCTGCACCAAGGCTGGCGTGTAACCTTAGTATTCCATGCCTCATTGGTTCTGGTAGCTAGCCGTTATTGCATTGATTGAGTTATCGCGATGAAAAGGATAAAGTCTTCCCTTTCATCTAAAAATATCGCCGTCTGTAATGCTTAAGCAACAGCACTTGGCTCGGCAAAATAAGCGATATTGCCCAATCTGTATTCACTAAATCACCATTGCAAGCCTCGCGGATAGCGTCAATTGTTTCGGCTAATTCCGCATCAACTGGAATTTCGCCCCGACAAAAACCGCGTTTCTAATCCACTTGGCCTTGCACTTGACCACGGCAAAAATTAGCCGCCGCAATCCAATCGATGGGGCAATCGGCTTGCGGCGTTTTGCATACCATAGAACCAAACGCGCTGATTAAGACTGTTTCTACATATGCCAAGCAACAGATTGATTTGAACGGCTGGTAAATCGTCACCACACCGCCCCAAGTGCTAGGATCGCAATCGGTGTGTTCCATTGCCACCTATAGAACTATCCTTTGATGGATCTAAAGTTTCATACCCTGAACTTCAAATTTGAAGTTAGGCATACCAGAAATATTTTTGAATTGGCTTTGGTGGTGATAAACCCGTAAACCATTCCGCGCCCAATGCGTGAAGTTTGATAGGTGTTTGCGCTACTTACAATATTTGTGGCATGGAATTGGCGTTGTCTGTGCCGTCATGAAAATGAAGCCAAACATGATCTTAAATGTACCGCCATTAATTACATCGTATCAACGGGATGGCGTAACTCAGAGTAAATCGTTGGATCTGCACCGGCGTTTCATTAATCCACATGCCTTAGTCTTTAATTCCATGTCGGATAATGCGATAACTTGGGTTAAAAGCATTTGGGAAGTTTAATTCGCGCCCAAGATTGGCATAGATCAGCGATCCAGCAACCAATCGATTGGCCCATAACAAAAGAAGGCAACATCGCGCTGCTTGTAAGTGCCTTTTACGGTCATAGCTTTGGGTTTTACTTGCTTTTTTGATAGCTATACCCAAAGGCTTAAACCAACACCAACAGCTAAGAATAAGCACCACCAAGCGCAGATGAAAAGGCCACCGGCAAGAGCCGCAACCCACCAAAAAAAGCCATATTATTAAACCTTTGATTGTTTTATAACGGCTTTAAATGCTGTCTTGCGCTGTAACGCGCCTCATATAGTTTTTGAGGATAGGATCATAACCTGCCAACCATTGAAGGGTATTTACAACTTGCGCCGCTCGCCCAAGCTTCATAGGAAATTAATTTTAAGGCTTTCAAGCCCTCGGCTTTTGGATTCATGAACCAAGCAATTTCTTGTGCTATTTTTCATTTGAGAAATGCAATGTGCCGCATTGATTGCAAAAACCAACAACGATTTGATCTTTACCAAAACCAAAAAGCAAATCATTTTAGACATGCCTAAAAAGCTCCGCCATAGCTTCGTGAAAGCTGATAGGCGTTTGTGTTTTCTGAAATTGTCGTTACGATATGATTGCGGCTTGATCCTCTGGTCTTGCTCGCCTTATCACATTTGCCCTCGTGTTGAAGTTTGCCAAACGCCGAACGCCGTTGTTGGTGTGGTTGACGCCTTCCCAAAAATGTTCAATTGTTCCGAATAACTGTGGTATCTTGGCAAAATTATCGCCCGGATACCATACTTGCTGATCTGCATCTGAACGGGTTGAAGTGTTAAACCGCGTGATCTCTTGTGAATGTGAATTGCAGCTAAATCAACGCTGCCGGTCTCGCCTGACTTTGGATATTTTCTGTAAATTGTTGATATACCCAAAAACCATATTCCGCAGGGCCGACTAATTATGCATCTGTTGGTTAACCCGAAAAAATTTCAATCACGCCTTGCTTGAAATTATAGGTAGAATGAAATTTTGAACGGGATGGCTTAATTCGGATAGATTGACGTTGATTGCTTGAACCTGCAAACCCAATTGATATTCAAATCGCTAATCTGAATAAGTGTTCCTGCACCTTCAAGCTCGCGTTTCTTTTCACCTGTTTGGTGGATTGTAACTTGTGCTGGAACATTATCAAGAACCTGACCAAAACCATATTAAAAGTCTGGCCATTGTCAGCCTGCTTAACCTTAAAGGTAAAAAATCAGCGAATAACAACATTTTTTTAATGGTCAAAATTTGCATCATTCATTGCTCCATGATCTTGCCTCCACCGCATCGAATGAAACCGCGCCCATTCGTCCCTGCATCACTTTAAAATGAGTTTGGGACTATGGCATAAACAGTATGGCTTGATTATACTTTGCTCCTGCGCCACCATTGAGCAAGAGGAGGGAAAAACGCCAATCGCGTTTAATGCCTGATTAAATTTACTTGGTGTAGATATTAACCCATTAGCATCCGTAATTATGAAGAAAGTCGCCAACTGTAAAATTAGCCCATTTAAATTGTTAAAATTAAAATATAATCTATTTGGGTTAACTCAAATTAATCGTTCATTGCTCACATCTGGCAGCCCAACCTTCGGGAACGTTGTGGGGTATGCTTGGATAAGCGTAAATAGATTAAGAGAACCTAAACGTCCGAATTTAGCACGCCACCGATTAAGCTGTGACGCATTAAATAGTTTGCTTTGTATAGTTTGCGTCCAAAAGTGGGTCGCCCAAACTCAATAGGTTGCCCGTTTAAAGATTTATGACTTCCGTGTAAATTGCAGTTGATAAGATAGAAAACCATTACCAAAATATCAAGAATAGCCGTCATAGCACGCCCTCGTGGATTGGCATATTGCGCCGCCATTCGTGCGACTGCTCAAGCTGCGCGATTTTAGCAACTCGCCCTTTGCCCGTTGTTTTTGAAGGGTGATAGAATCAACATAGGTTTGTAAATGCCTTTTTCATCAACATTGTTTTCCTGCGCATGGACATTCACATCATTGGGGCTTGCAGCAACACCGGCGGGAGGGCATTGGCCGCATGGCTGGAATTTGTGGATAGATGAACCGCCAACAATGCTGCCATCTGCACGGTGTTGCCACCACCGTTGATTTTTTCGCAATGCCGGTTGCTTTGTAGCCGCTGCATTAACAACAAACTCGCCATTTGAAAGAGAGGGGCTGTCAGTCCGTGGCCACCTTTGCCGCGTATCGCCGTTAGTTCATGCGTACTTCACCGCCATCGGCTTTTTACCGCACCGCTGAGTGTTCCCAAGAAAGCCCCATAATCCGCCACCTTTACCACCGCCGCTTAAACCTGAAAATACCATCAAAATGGTATTCATGCCGCCATCAACAAGGTTGGCCTAAACGCTTAACGCGTCCCCTAAGTTCGCTTGCGTCTTTGCCGCCTATCGCTTCACAACAAAGGTGGGGTTACATCTGGCTCGTATCTTTGAAAGTTGCAGTTTTTCGCGCAATTTATCTTGTTGGTCATTGACTTTGCAAGGGCAACCTGGCTTGGATTTGCCTCTGCCAGTGTTTCAATTGCCTGCTATGCCTTTTTATCGGCAACCCAGCTTTATTCGCAGCTGCCCATAATTCACGCACTTTGGCCGCTTTATTTACTGATAGCCAAATCGTCAATCATCGGATTGAGCCCTGCAACAATGCCTGCTTCTTCTTTAATGCTGGGTTCGCTCTTGGATAGACTTTTGTGTTTTCAAACTCATCGTCTTTTTCCTTTGGGCTTTGGGCGTTTTGCTTTTTCTTTCCACCATTATCCCTGTTATCGCACCCTTTGAACAACCCGTTTTTCTTGATCCGGTGTTAATATGGGCCTGCTTTTCATTTTCCTTTCTAAGCTTTTAACCTTGTTTCATAATCTATTTGTTCCTTAGTTTTGGCATTTTGGGCTTCCTGCGCTTTTACATAGTCCTCTGCCGCTTGATATTGCCTGTAAAGATCAATGCCCTGATTGACTTTATCTGTTACTGGCTTGAAAAATTCCGCCCGACCAGCGTTGGACATAGTTTTGTTAATTGTGCCAGATATGGCATTAACTTGATTTAACTTGCCAACAACTTCGTCTAATGTTTCAAGTAGCCCTCTAGCCTTAATCCCAAACATTGACTCTAGTTTTTTTGTGCCGCTGCTGCTTCATCGCCGCCCTTTTTCACCTCGTTTAAAAGGTCTGAAACTTCCTTTTTCGCCTTGTTATTTACACCACGAGAATGAGGGGCAAGAAGAGAATCAAAAGTTTTTTGAGCCTCGTCAATTTGGTCTAAAAGAGGTTGTAAGTTGATGTTTACACCACTTTGCGCAGCTTTTTGCTCAATAGCATTCATATAGCTAACTGTTTCTAGCGCACTTTTTGCATAGGTTTGTAGCTTACTATTCGCTTCATCAAAGCCCTTTGCAGCACCAATACGCTTGATCGCTTCTTCCGTGCTAATAAGTTTGTTTTCAACGTCCTGCAAAGCTGTGCCAGCTAAACGCCTTTTGCGCTTGCCCTTCATTGGGTAAAGCCTTTGCGCATTTTTAATTAATTTGGTAATCATCTCCCTGGACCTCCCTCACCAACCGCCTACCTTCGCGCAACTTATATTCAGCTTGTAACCTTTACTTTTTTCTGCGTTATCGAGTGTTTGCAGATTTCGGCGGTTGTTTTAATTCACCCATACCTTGCGCAGCTTGTTCGCCATTAACCCAAGGCTTTGTAATTTTGTTTAAGCTTTTCTGTGCGCTCTTGCGTCTTTGCCGCCCCTGATATGGAAGTAACAGCCAATGCCACCGCACCGACTTGCAACGCCTGCGGCTGCAAAACCAACCTGTAATAGGCTCACCAAGAGCGGCTAAAACGCCGCAAAATTGCGCACGGAGGAAAGGGCTTCAAGACACCGCAATCGCACGCCGCATCTTTTAACCGCGCAATCAATGGAATGATCGATGCCCTTGGCTGCGTTGCAATAAGGTTTGCCAATATTGCGCCCGCGCTTACAACATCAAAATTATCAGCAATCATGCGCAAGCCACTGCAAGCTTGCGCAATGCCGTTGTCCGCCGCCAACGCCAATAAATTGGTCATAGATTTTTAATGCGGGTGATACCATCGGCTATCGTTGCATTGGTTTTCGCAAATTCGCTCAATAGGTTTTGCGCGTTTTAAAATGGCTTTAAATACGGGTCTGATGTTAGCTTGCCATCTGCACCAAGGTTGCTTTAATTGGGCAAAGTAACCCAACATCGGCAATTGTTTTGGCAAGAATAGCGCATTTTCACGCAATGAGCGCACCATCACCCGCAACACGCCCGAACCATGGCGGTCCAAGTTGGCAACATAGCCGCAGAAAGTTTCTGCGCACTCGCGCCTCCTGCTGAAAGAGCTTTAGAAACGATATTTGTTGCGGGCTATTTCTTCCTCGTTTTTGCGACACCTACTGTTGAGCGCATTAAACGGCATAATTCAGCATAGGATCTCGTTGCGCGTGCATCGTCTGCCCTTCGCGCAAAGATGAAAGCGAACGTGCTTGCACACCTGTTGCTTTGCCAGATGCGGCCATAAGGTTGTTTAATCGCGTCCAACCATCGCTAAATTTGCAACTCATTTACGCCAGTGCTGCGCCAACGACTGCAAACGTACTTTGAATTTTGCGCCAATTCGTGACAAGCTCGCATCAAATGCTTGTTCTGTGCGTTGGTTGCCGCATCATGTCATTAAAGTTTTTGCAGATAGCCATTACTTAGCAAAGGCGCGCTTCAAAGTTTTTGCATCGGCTGTGATTTGCACAGCCAAAGCATCAATATTCACAGCCAAAGAGGGCCTCTATGTTTAGATTGGTTATTTTGGGATTTTTGTTGGTTGCACAGCCGCTATTTGCAGCTTCATTTGCAAAATGCTCAATTCGTTGGATATGCCAAAAGGAATTTAGAGATAAACGGGGTCTTAATTATAAACGACTTAGCGTTGGGAAACTGGTTTTACTTAACGACAAATTTTTGTTCAATTAATCAAGATTTAATGCCCAAATTTGGTTGATAACCGATGGAAAGTATGACTTGATCAGTACAAAAATTAAGCGTGAACTAATAACATGCTTTCAGTAACGCTAGTTAATGGCGAAAAGTCTAAAGATAAAATGATCGACTTTTAAAAAATGCTGTCAGCACAAACAGTTGTAAAATGCCCAATTGATGCATACGGCGATGACCTATTATTAAAATTAAATCCTTAACGGCGTTACCAAATTAAGCGACTTGTTTAATACAGAATTGTAACAAAAAAGGGGCTTAAAGACCCTTTATTAGTGTTTCTTACACCGCAAATCTAGCAACTGCGCTTATGTTTATTTTTGGCAGTTAATTATTAATGAGGAAAAGAAAACTATATTTGCAAGTTATTATATCGTTCATGATTATGCCTATGTTAAAATTTGCACAAACACAAAATAGTGGGATACGCAAGCATTATGCAAATGATCGACTGGCGGATTATCACATCACCTTGCTCATATTCTGATGGGATAAACCGTCATAGTAACATTTGACATGGTGGTTCAGAAGCTTGAAAATTATGCCCCTCAGATTGCGTCATTGGCGAGTAGTAAAGGCTTTAACATTTCAAATGGTTGACGCTGCAAATTAAATCACCTTACAGCAATAGTCAATAGCTTTTGCAATTTATAACTTTCCAGTTTGGCAAGATTAAGAGGCATAAACCTCTTAATTTTGCTTATATAGTCATAATTAGAATATCGGCTGCGATTTCGTATATTCTGCTTGTGTCATTTTCTTACCCATCTTCTTCACTGGTATTAGCTTCCGCATAACCCAATTAGTGCAAAAATTCCCCAAAGAATTTTTTCATATCTGCCGCGCTTGTGCCTATCGCGCCACAATTACCAAAGAAACTTGCAAACCGTATTTTGCCATTTTCTAGCGAAGACTTCTTTACACCCCACCGCTTCCGACTTTTTAAATCTTCCTCCTGGGCGCCAATCAAAGGGCGTTCATAATAACTATAGCAAGCGAATGATTTTCTAAAATAGGTCTTGCATCAACATATTGTTTATTTTTTATGGCTTCATTTGGGGGCATACCACCGCCAACCAAGTTGTTTTTAATAACTGAACGAATATCTGTATAATAAATTATATTAACAAGCCGTTCAAAACGACATAAGGGCCAGATCGCAATCTGCTGTACTTTCCATAATGCCAGGCAACGTTTAAACTGTTGTTTGCCACCAAAATCGCTTCTATAACGCCGCTTCGATTATTCATTCAACTGCCTTTAAGGATTAGTTGCGCTGTGGAACCATTTCGCCGTCTGATTGCATGGATATGCTAACTGTTACAGTTTCACCGTTAGTTGCTCAACTTCAAAGGTTTCAAGCTGCATTTTACCAGTCCAAGTGATTGTTTTGAGGGTAAAACCATTTCCACCTTAACGGGTATAGATTCCCACTTGTGAAAGGGCATCCCACCATTTTTGCTCCGCCTCAACAGCCAGAACACTTCACCCGCAATAGCCATTGAAAGGCTAGTGCGCCCGACCAACCCAATCATGCATCTGGATCGTCACAATTCGGGATATTGACTTCGATAGGATTTTGAAAATGGATTGTTCTGGAAGATAAACCCACAAACCGATGAATAAACAATCGGAGTTGCGCTTTCCACAAAACAAGTACTTACCGCCTTTGATTACGGTTGCTTTGCCATATTAATTTTTCCTTTAAAACGCCCGCCCACGGCAAACAGAAAATCGCGCTTTGCTCAAAGCACGTTAGTGAAAAATTTGTGATTGTTCTGATTAGGAGCCGAACGTTTGCGTTAAAGCGGGATTACCGCATGGCTCGTGATGCCATCAGGGTCTTGCATAACTTGCGCAGGTCGTGCGATATGTAGCAAAGGCATTATCTGATAAATTGGTCTGCATCGTCCAAAGCTTTGCGAATTGCATTGCTAATTTCGTGTGCCTCTGCATTGGGCTTTGTGACCAAAACAGTTGCAAAGTAACATCATTTAAATCAATGGAACCATAATGACCGCTTGTTTTGAAGTGTTGAATGGACAATGGGAAGATGTATCTTCGCCACACGGTCATAAATTGATTTTCAACCAAAGCAAAAACGGCTGCATCGGCAATCAAAAAATTATGGATCGTATCAATCAATTCTTGAACTGGTGAAGTCTGTTTTACTAGCCTTTACCGCTTTTCGGATTGAACCGCTGATCCTCCGCCGCACTTTCTTTTTTCGTCTTTCCACGCCACCCAAAAGTAGGTTGTGCTGGCATTTCCATGTGCCAAATTCAATCAATCGCGCCAATTGGAAAACCGCTTATCTTACTCGACAAGCGTGCTATTATCACCTGCGTAAATTGTGATAGTTAATTCAGACCCAAGATTGTTTTTTGCTTCGCCTAAACATTTGCGCCTTTTGGTGGTCTGCCCAAGTCCATTTTATTGAATTTTGCTCACCTGTATCAACAGGAACTAAAGACTTCATCTGATCAACAACGATATTAGCTTGCGCTCCATGTCAGTTTTAACAGCCCTTTGACCTTTGTATAGCATTGCTCGTCTTTTGCAGCCTTGCTCTTCCTAGTATCGTCACTCGTGCCATTTTTGCTTTTCCTTGTTGGCTTATCAATTTCAACCGCTTTACCAGCTGCAATTGCTTGCTCGCCGCAAATGGTTGTGACTGTTTGCTCCATGCCTTCCAAATATTCTGATAGTGCATCCACTGCTCGGCTTAAAATCAAAATCGCTTAAAATCGTACTGCATTTTTTTCTTCCTTAACCAATAGCAACGCCACCCTCGATAGATAGGCGGATATATTGCCTTGTTGTTACGTCCTCATTGATTGATCTGATATTGTAAACTTTGTTGTAAAGTCGCCATTTTTAACGTGCTGTTTCGCACATCTGCACAACACCAATCGGTTGTTATTTTCGTGCGGCTCACTATTTCTAATGGTTAAAAATGCCGGCTGTTTTCCTTCCAAACGGGCGGCTATCACGCTTCGTTGCCATCCCTAAAACCAATAGCCGCCTGTGTACTAAACTGTAACACCCATTCTTCAACGGGGTTAGCTTATCCATGTCTATAACACGCTTATAAAAAGCGAATTTGGTAAGCGCCTGCACCATAATTTGCTATAATAGCTCTTAAAATAATATCACGATAGGGTGTAATCAAGCTATCACAGCATATGGTAATCTTTGCATTGACCTGTCGCTTGCTGCTTCTGTTTCATACCAATGGCAAACAAGCATCATTATAGCAACGCGGATAGGGGCTGGAACATCGGAAGGATGATCGCCAAAACCCGTCACAAAAAACTACTGAAATAGAATTTTGATGGATTTTATCCAATGCTGGAGGCAAAAATCATGGGTAATTTACATTGAGCGAGAAGTGGTTTCAGTAATGACATAATTAGAAGAAGGAAGCTGTTATCTTCACCCATGTCATTTTATAAACCATCGCCGCTGATGACACATTGCCGTGTAAAAACAATGCCAAATCTGGCCAATGCGACAAAGTTATTCCCACTGTGGCTCATGATTGCACAACCTAAATGCCGACCATCTAAGTATTCGATAGCGGAATTCAGTAAGTTTGTAAAATTAAGTCGTCATCGTCAAAAATCAACCCAGCAGCTTGCTTTAACTTCCTCCATGATACTGGTTTATTTTGTGGTTTGCTTATCTGTATCGGTGTCATCTTTCCCATTCTTTTTGCTCTCGTTCCAACCGCACCGATTCTTTAGCGGCTAAAAGCAAATCATCCGGGCACTCATCATCAATATTAAAATTTTGTAGGGATTGCCACCGTCGCACCACGAAAAGGTTTAATCAAACTTCATTTTATTCTCCATTGAAAAATAACAGCCAAGAAGCCTTGGCATTTTGTAGTACTAAGCTGTGAATTGCTACGCGGTGATAGCGTAAAATTCGGGTTCCATAGTCCCCTCGCCTACACGCTTACGTGTGTAAAACAACACATAAGGCTTTTTAGTATAGATCCGCAAAACTTGCACGCCTACACGGTCAAAAATGCGGTAAGCTCGCGACAGATCCCCAAACATCAAGGATAGTATTGGCTGCAACATCTGGCATTCCAGATAATTCACGCAATGCATAACCTAAGCTTGAGCAGGTTGCCTGTTGGAACGGTGGCTGCTACAGATAATTTCCTTGCCCGTCTTTCATCTTGCGAATTGCGGCATGAGTAGAGCGATTTGCGTAAAAGGCTGTTGATTCAGTAAGGCGTTCTGAGGAACGCTATAAATTAAATCATGCAATCCGTCAGCAGTTAAAGCTGCTGCTGCACCAGATTTTGCCTCCACTGGCCCTAGTGGATGCTTGGGATGCGGCTAATGCACCTCGGCTGTGGCATCATACATCAAAACACCTTTTGGCTTATTAACGCCATCCCCTGACAAAAGGTTTTGCTCTCTTGTTGTGCAAATTCAAGCTCCACCTCCCTCAGCAAGATAATTTGCATATCAATTTCGCTATCTTCTAGCATAGAGGTAGTAATCGCTGGTTTGTACAATTTCGCCAAAGAAAACGATATTCAGCAAGTTTTGGTATCCGTTTCAGCTGTACATCTGTTTCACCAACCCAACCAGAATTTGCGCCATGGACATTGTAAAGATGTTAAACCTTGCCTCGCAACTGTTGTACAGACGCATACGGCGCCATGGTAACATAGCTAGTTTATCTGTAATTTGACGGTCCCATTCAACCGGCGCAGTAAGCCACCATCAGGATTAGAACCAACAGACATAGATGCATCACACCGCCATCTTTGTAAGCTGCGCGATAACGCCTTTTCGCCTGTTCGCGTCCAAATATCAAATCGGCTTTGAATTGCTGCATTTCTGGCGTATCAGCATTAACATCACCCTTTGAACGCTAGAAGTGCTTTGAGACATGTTTATCTTATCAATCTCACCCATTGCCTTAGCAATATCAGCTTCAATGCGATCCAATTTTCAGTCTGAACACAGTCTTGGCGAATACTCTGCAAGAATTTGGTCATTTTCTTTGCTAAACGCTTCAAATGCCTCATTAACTTTAGTAATGGCACCTAACGCCGCCTGTTCAGCTCGCACGGCTACAATCCCGCGTGAATGCGAGTTATTCATACTATTCATTATATACCCCTAGTTAAGGCTTAATAGTTTTAATTAACTGATCTAATTCCGGCCTCAATCGCAGTAGCGTCATGCGTAACTTGCATTGGCAGCGTCATGCCTGCCACTTTTCAATTCCCCAGAGTTTACGGCGGTCATTGCGGGTTAAACTCTGTTCTGGCAAGTAAAGCATCAACCCGTCTAGTCGCATTAATTTGAGATTGCGTACGAATTTGCTTTACTGCAATTATTTTATCACTCGGCAAATGGCATCAGCAAGCCCTACATCCAAGCTTGCTCACCGTTAAACCATGTTTCGCATCCATCCATGAGACTGCTTTGTCTTTGGTTTCCCTGTCCATCGGCGTAGATAGCAGCCATTGCATCATCAAACTGCGAAATGGTGCTTTATTGCGTTTGCAAAATCATGGCGGTTACCAACAGCAACCATCCAAGCGTTATGAACCATTAAAACCAGCTTTTGGCATTTGAATATCATCACCAGCCATTGATAATGGACGCGCGCTTGCTTGCTACGCCCAAAATGCGAACAGTTACCTTTTGCAGGTGGCTGTGCAACATATTGTATATTGCAACACCTTCAAAAAATCTCCGCGGCGAATTTATATCAACAAATATTTTTGCTGCCAATGATCTTAAAGCGGCTGATACACGTTTATGGTTATCCCTTCACCAGTCCAAAAATCTTGCCTATACATCAAGAATTGAAATGTGTTATTATTTGCATCAGAGGCCGCAACATTAGCATCCCATCGCTGAATAACTTCGGTATCAGGCTCAAAAGAACAGATTTGGTAATTGCTTACATTTAATTGCGGTAGTGGTCTCAAGCTCACTTTTTGCCTTTCTGCGCTAACAAATTAGGCGCATTCTTTCTGGTAAATCCATTGGAATCTCGCACTTCCCCATAATCCATCCAAGGCTGATGCCTGCTGAACCAAGAGCTTTAGCAAAGAAATCTGATTGGTCTTTCATGGAAACCACGCAATGCCGCCCGCATTGAATTTTACTTCAAACTGCTCTTGTTCAATATCAGACATGAAGATCGTTTAATTGCTTGCTCCCAAGCCGAGAACCATGATTACAGGTACCGAACAAACATTTGCCCCAATACACATCAATACCAGACCTCAACTTGTATCATCAAGCTCCAAGAATGGACGTGGAACGCCAAAAACTCGTGCAATTTCTATTTGTAACTCGCGGCTTTCAATCTGTTGGCTATCCTTTGCTGTGCTCGATAGTCCAGGCATGCTCTTCAAAAATAGCCACTTACCCGCATTATCTGTTCCGCTTATATTTTTCTTCCATCGATTGCTTTAGGCGCTCATAAGCCTCTGTTGAAAGTTTGTTAGGTGGTTTATAAACCCACCTAACAACATCCCATTTTAAAAACTTCAATTGCGCATTTTCAATTTCTTCAGCAAGATCAATGGCGGGCCGCTATTTCAACCATTGGCGTACCAGAATAGCCATTAGAACTATCAGAATAGACATAAAACGTCTTAGGCTTTATATGGACTTTTGCTCACCTTTGCGGTGAATAATGGTATTCAACTGACCAATCTTATTTTGCTTCACTTGAACAGGCATCTGGCGGCAATGGTATCAACCAATAACACGCCCCATTGACCGGATAACCAAGGATATGCGTTCTATAAACTAGAGCATTTCGCTGCATATATTGCCTAAAATTAAAGGCTGTTTGCCAATCATTCGGCTTTGAATGCAAAACTTAAAAGTTGGTAGTCTCGCTTTTCTTTCGTATCAGCTTCCAATAATAGAAGGGAGCATGGCTATTGCATATGAAATTAGGAACACACCAAAACTGCTGTGTTTTCATCGCACTACTGGCTGTGACTGGCGTTGTCGCATTGCATTCATTAACCAATCTTTGAAAAGGGTCATTAAACCAATAAATAGCCCATCACTTTTGCTTTAACTGGTTCTCGGCTTCCAGTTTTAGTAAATCGGAATATTTCTTTTATACTTCTCATACCATCAATATTCTCGTTCTTCATAAACAGATTGGCCAATAGCCGTGGATTACGCATGATTTTATGGTTAAAATCGCTTAGCCCCAATCTTATCAACCCCGCATTTTGCTTTGACGTTTGATTGCTGTTTGTTTTCTATCTTTAAAATTGGCGATACACCAATCCATCATATTGCTGCCGTCATGCCTAAGTACCGGTTTGCAAGCCTAGTTCTGGCGCCTTAATCGCGTCCATAAGCCCATAACCTTGCGTAACCCCATAAGAAAGCCATTATCAATAGTAATATCTACAGAATTAAGATCATCGACCATTTCACCAAGCCCGGGTCAACCGCGACCTTGTAGAATGCCACCATCCTTAACTTTCTCAATGATTGAAACTGGTCTGCGTACCAACCAGCATCCACGATTGTTACATCGCCTTCACGTCAAAGTCCCGCAATCATAGCAATGTTTTCTTCGCTCTAAAACGCTTTTGCGCCCAAGCATGCACCAAGACCACCAATGATTGCTATCTCTAAGCCGCCCAACCACGAAAGCCAAAAAATCCATCAAGGCTCACCGCCATCATACCGACAACTGCAACCTCACATTCATCAAGCAATCTTGAAGTGAAGTCTTATCGGCTCTTTGCAGCCAAAATCAAAGCACCTGATCGATTGCGGCAATTTTGCCCTATCTCAACATTGAGATGCTTTGGCTAGAAATACGCGCCGACCACCTTCGTCATTTTTTTGTCGTAATTGAACCTTAATCCATTCGGCTGTAACTGATTTGCCAATATTCGGTTTGTTATGTAATTATCTGGATTAGGTATTCGCATTATCAATCATTTTTGCGGGAACTCGTAAAGCACCCCTAATGATCCTTTGCTTTCTATCTTACCCATCGCGAACGTCTCGAAATAATCTAATTTCTTTTTAAGACACCAACTGGCGGCTCGTCGCTGTGAGTGCTAAGATAAATAACAAAGCCCTCGCCTTGAAAACCAAACCGCCGTTGCTCTTTCATGTTGTCAGCTTTGCCTTTTTCCCAAAAAAGCCAAAGCTCGTCAACCAATACAAATGAAGTTTTACCTGAAACTGTTTCATTGTCTCATGCTACCACTTTAAGAATAGATTTTGTCTCTAAATGGCGTATTTCCTCGTGATCTTCGCCACCAAGATTTGTGATAGTCCTGGCGTTTCGAACAATATACCGTGCTTGAAGTTATCAGCAACTTTTTGTTGGCGCTAGAATAACACCCGCCGAATGACGATCATTTTAAAGCAACGCGTTAATCATAATACCAGCGGCTAGTAGATTTGCCGTTTTTCTACGAGAGAAAAAGTCAGATAGTTGTTTTTGATTGGCCATATGCCCAAAAATAGCCGCAACAAAGTCAAAAACCCATTGAGCGCAAATCGCCAAATGTAGGCTTTGCCAACAAATCAACCATAACAAGGCTTTTGAATATCTTAAGGCGCTTCTCCTTCAATCTGGGAATAATGGTTTGCAGGTATAAGGCTTTGACGATTAACAATCCGCTTTTCCCAATCTGGTAAAGCTGTTGTCCATTCCATTCATCACCTATTTAACAATTTTGATTCTGCCCTTTTGGCTGAAAAATGCGACTGAATTTTATATCTTCAACTTGCTGTTCTTTCTGCCAACTTCTTTTCGGCTGCTGTTCTGAAATAGGCGCGGGGTATTGCCATCTTATCGCGCCGATTGGCTCATTGCCCGAATCGTTCATCCACAAGCAGTATTCAAGCGGTGACATTTTGGACGCTACCGCACTTTGCCGAATGATCTTTTTTCCTTTTTGCTATTTGGATTAGAACTTTATGGGGCCTGCACCAGCCTCTATAGCCGCCTCTGTGCCATTTTGATTTTTTCAAAGTGTTTTTGATTAATGTGATACTTGTGGTTTTTGATTAAAAATCAATGGTGTTTGAAAAATCAAACACTAATAAAAATCTGGTGAGCCCATGCCTCTAGCGCCCCATCGCCATAGACTTTGACTATCCCCACCTATAGATATAGGGTTTAAAGGCAATAGCCCTTGAAAGGCTTTTGCTTGTTCTTTCATGTGTCTTCTATGGTTTTGGTTAATTGCGCTGTGTGGGCTTTAAATTAGGTAACTAGGAACCAAGATATTCCACCTCCAGAATAGCATTATTAACAAATGTACTCTTTCATATGAAAACCACATCTTTAAATAAACCCAGTAAATTCTCCAAAGGTGGAGCAAAGACACACAAAGACTAACCACAAAAAAGAAAATAAAAGAGTAATAAAACCATTGCACTTTGAATGTGCTGGATTATCAGTGATTTTAATTCAACCTCACTCATCATCAAACCCATTCTCTCGCAAATACTCAACTGTTTGAATTAATGCCATGCAACCAAGAACAATAACCGCCAATAGCGCATAAGCTACAGCAATGATAATAAGTGCAAGGCTTGTTTCCTTGTATGCAACAAATATAGGAATAACTAGCAATACAGCTATAATCATAGCATAGCGCAAGGCATGTTCTGAATAGTCTTTAACCACTTTGAATTTATCGCCGCTTAATTGCCATTTATCGGACATTTGCTACTACCATAAAAAGAAAGCCTTAGATTAAACCAAGGCTTATTAATTTGACCATATACAATAATAGACCCTATATAAGTATAATCATATTCGGCTTTTCTATCCATCATGGCCGAATATTAAAGCGTTATTGCTTTAATATAGATTGTACTATCTTTTATATAAAATCGTCAACAAACTTAATGGTATTATATTAAAATAAAGGCGTTTTTTCTTCTCGCGTTTATCGCTATCATGGCAATGCTTGCATAAATATTGCAAATTATGACGGCCAAATAAACCAACATCGCCCTTATGCGGTTGAATATGATCCGCTGCTTGCTTGTGTCATGCTCAATTTACCGCACCGCTTGCAAGTAAAAGATCATCTTTCAAAACTTGATCCGCAACTGCGCCATCTGGCTGTATTATACCATTTGCGCAAGGTTTAATGCTTCTCTGCCTTTGAATATGCTGCCTTATCGGTATATTGCGGCTTCAATGGGCTTTTTAGCGTTGGTATTGCGCTTGTTAATGCTTGGTAATTTAGCTTAATATAGCCTTAAAATGGATTTCAAACACAATCAATCAGCTTGCTCATTGAATAATCGAAGCGTTCGCTGATCCCATCCTTCTTAGTTGCGCTTAATCATCTTGTCGCGCGTATATCATTTGACGTTACACGCAATGCAAAGCCCATTATCACTTGCCCTTGAACCAATAACACTATAGCTTTTTGGTAAAGATTGAATCGTTTTGTTAATTCATCAACGGGATTAAAAGTTGCTTCCTTTTAGCGAGGGTTCCAGGTGCCATCTATCACTCCAATATAAATAGATTAAATACGAAATAGCAAACTTAAAAAGGATGAAGCCGATCTTAAAAAAAAGAGGCTACTTTTTCAAAAAGCTAACGACGCAACTATCGCTGCCAGTAAGTCTAAACGTTAAGCACCACCGCCTCTAAACTTAAAGAAGCAGAACGAGCTAATGATGAACTTGGTAAAAGTCGTCTAAGAAAAAGCAGACCTTGCAAAAATATTGCACCAAGGTCAAGCAGCTTAATGATTCACTGTTAAGCAAGCAAATGAAGATACCAGGCGCAAAACGTTTAGCTGATGTGCAGAAAACTCATTTCAGAACAAAAGATTATGAAAATAAACTAAATATTAGTGATCGGGACTGGCTCACAACCAAATAATGTTTTGAATAAAATTTCGACTTTTTCATTCTCAGCAAGGAAGATAGATTCATTTAGGTGCCCATTAGCGCAAAGCTTGAAGTTTTAGGCGCTAAAGTGTTTTATGATGAAGCTCACTTTGTGTTGGTGATAGTTCCGCAAGTCCATTGACCATGGTTTAGCAAATTGTAGGTTTATGCTGTAGTTTTATCTACAGCTTTTGCAAAAATTGCTCAGAGCGTGAATTAAACGGCCTTACAGCAATAAGAAATTCATGGCAAAACTTAAATTTACCTATATTGGCACAAGGTTAGCTTCTGACGAAGTGTTTCATAGCTCTATACTTGCTGATAAAGTAGCTTAAAACACTTCAATACAAAGTGTAGACATATTGCTGAACAACTTTACGCGCTTTAGGCTAAAATGGCTTTGCAGGGGTGGGAGCAGCTCGTTTAAGAGAGGGAGAGTGTCAGCGCGTCCGCAAGCCCCTGCAAATTTGAAAATCACATAAAAAGCCCTGCATTGCAGTGGTGATAGCAAGAGCTGTAAACCTAATTAGTAGCCCTTGAGCCCATGGCACGCCAATGGGTTTGCTAATTTAAAACGCGCTAAATACTTATCTAGTAGAATCGTGAAAGGCAATATAACCTTTTAATTGCAATAAATTAGAGGATAATAACATGCCAATATCAATGAGCGATCTTGACCGCCGCCAAGCCCAATCTGAACAAGGTATCGAGCATTTAAGAAATCACACTATACAACTTCAAATTCAAATGGATGTTTGGCTACATTTATTCGGGCTATGTTTATAAATATGGTTATGCCGATAAATCACCCGATGCTCGTGATAAATTAGTAAATGGGCTTTTCCTATGATGATCCAAATGGCAGGGGAATAATATATCAAGGAACACCACCAGAACTTCAAGAATTTTTAAAAGCCCAAACCGTCGAAAGGATGCAGGAGAACTTGCTATGGTTTTACGAATATGATAACAGATCAATAACGCATAGCCTTTAATTCACTAAATTAAAGATTGCGCTAAAAAGAGAGGCATAGGAGTCTGGCTGATTATGCCTCCTTCAAAAGAAAACCTTCAGGATTATATTTCTATCAATATTGTTTAATGGTAATTTGAAACGCGCTAACATGCTAGAACCTACCAACATGCTTACCTTGGTTATAGCCCGCGTTTAGCTATACTGCATTGCATAAACGCCATGCAAGAGCTATAGAGCAAGGTTTGACGTTCACCAAGCCCGAATAGTTTTTCTACACATGGCAGATAAGATAAGCAGCCGGAAGACTGCCTGTCGCTGGCGATCAACCCAGCCGCCCTTAGATTAATGCGATGCCTATAAGACAGAGCGGCTGACGAAACCCATTCAGAGACGCATTGTTAAGAGGCGGAATGGGTGTATTATCCCAAGAATTTATGTCGCTGGATATTACAGCTGTTTTTATCAGAGGGAAAGAATAAACCCACTGGCTGCGCTTCAATGAGGCGTGGGTTCTGATAGAGGAGGTATATCATGAACAAAATGAGAAAGCAAAACAGCGATTCAAATCACTTTAAACGCAATTATCACTTATACAATACTTATACTGTTTAACTCCGCATTTGTCAACACTCAAAAGGGTGTAATTTACCGTCACTACGTTTTTTTTCGTTACCAGCCATATTTTGCGCTTTCACATAGTCAATACTTTTGAAGCCCCAAAATAGCCAATGTGTCTAAACATTCGCGCAATTGATAGCCTTTAATATCTCTAACTTGTTGGCGTTGATATAAATGAGAAATAGGCATCGCCTTTCACCAACCACCTTGCAAACCAATTCATAGCCAACAACACCAAGCTTTTGCTGCACAAAAACAATTTCTTTGCCTGCGTCTAAAACGCTTGTCATCATTCCAGCATTATAATTGCCGCCATCAACCTTTGTGCGTGAATAATCTATTCCAATATTAGCACCGCGATTGATTACGCCCCAATACTCTAAAAACTTATCGGCGGCCATTTTTTGCGCCCAATCAATATGCCCTTTAGCATAAAGCAAAGCTATTGGGTTGCCCTTGGAATTTAATGTTGCACTAACTTCACGCGCCCTTGCTGCACCGCATGGCACAAATTGTGGGTCATCAATGGTGATCTCAACTTCTTGCGCTTGCCTATGGCCGATATTCTCTTTTGTCACTTTAGGCCGCTTGGATTTTCTAGCCATTATCACCCCTTGTTATTTTCTGTGCCCAATCAATAGCATCATCAATTGTTCGCAATATTGTCACCTTGCTGCCACGCCACTCATCAGCAAATTTAGCTTGGTTATCATTTAGCTTTGCGCCATAACCCTTATTGCCGTTTTTAACCTCGGCTAAGTGTGTTTGCCCTTTGTAGCCAAGCAACAAATCACAAGGCTGGTCTAAGCGATAAACGCTTACACCGCATTGCTGTAATGCCTTTACAATTTCAGGCTCGTTTATATCTCGCTTTGCTGCTGTCCCACACCTTGCCTCATGAATTTGGCGTGGAAGGATACAACAGAACCGTCTAGCGTTCGGTTGGGATCCTTCAAGAGGCTTGGCTGTTAAACATGTTATAGGATACTCGGATTTAGGAGCCGTTGTTGTTCAATTTAGTCTGTTCTTCTAGGTTTTTGCACGAATAGCACAATTACGCTCATATTCTTTTGCCTTTTCAACTCGCTAGATTCACGACTTTGGCAACTTCCATCTCTATAATCAGGCACAATGTTCGTGCCGTCCATTGATTAAATTTGAAGCATAGTGGTTGTAACATTATATTTATCGGCTATTCCTCCAAGCTCATTCCAGTAAGGAAATCAGCCTTATACCTGTAATTTTATAAGTCTTATTATAATTTTTGGTTTGTGCCACTTTGCTTTGTGTCGTCCAAAAAGATTTGTTGATTTGAAGTTATTATCACTGTCTTTAAACGAATTACTGCATTTAAAAATTTTGGTTTTTCATTAAATGAAGCCGCAACAATCGCGGCCAATACAAACCCTTTTTGTCCCTGTTTGCAAATAAGGTATTATTTTTTGCCCTTTTAGTGGTAGAAGGAGTTAAAACCTTGTTCCACGCGAACCCGACCAAAAGAGCTAGCCTCATAAGCTGGAAAGCCTTCAACAACGCGCCATTCTTCAACTTCTGCCATTACTCAATCCCCAAAGTTTGTAAAGATGAGCATTGCTTCTTTTTCCTTGCGCTCGTTTTTCCTTCTGCGCAAGCGAATTATTGCCCTCACAGCCTTTTAACCGGCCGCCTTACATTCGGCGTAAACGTCTTTGATATCATCGCTTGGGTTTTCTTTTTTCCTCAAGGCGTTCATGCGCTCCAATAAAGCCTGCGTAGTTGGCCCACTGCTACTGATTGTGTTTTGGTCAAAATATCGTTCATTGGGTTGTCTCCTTAGCGTTAATTGCCTCACGTATGCCCACCACCTTTATCGTCCGTGTTTACCCTGCAATTTTGTGATATAGCCGCGCTCATCTAAGGCCACGACAAGAGGTTAATGCCTGATTTTGAAGAAGCCCCAGCCCTTCCACCATTTCTCAAGCTTGGGCATAGCCTTTTCTGCGTAAAGGTTTCAATGAATTTAAAGCCTTGGTTGTTTTGGGGTGAGATTGTTTTATTGTTGCCCAAATATTTTCTGCCCAGCCATTGCCATCACTTGGCAAAATAAGGGTGGTTTGCCAAGGAATCCTTTTACTATGGGATTGGCCCAAGGCTCACTTTGCCACTTTTTGGGTGCGCCCGGGTAAAACTTTTTCCAGCGTTCATCATCAAAGCTTAAAACCGTGCTTTCTGTTCTTGTTGTTGCTGCTCTTTGTGGTTGAAAACCGTCAGCGCCTGGCTATAAAGGGCAAAATGTAAGGGCGGTAATCTGATTTGTTTTAATGCTCGAAAGGCGGAATAGCCAACAAACCAAAGCTTGGTCACTGCGTCCAGCGCCGCTCATTGGTAAAGCCTTTTCGACATGTTGCTGTTGTCGGGTATACTCCAAGTTGCTCAAAGGCCTGGATAGCTTTGGTTTTTATTTCTAGCTTTAAGTTGGAGATTTTGCTTTGTGGTTTTCTTTTTCGCTTTCTTCGGTTTTCTGTGGGTTTGAATGTTTTTCCGACAAAGAATACTCTTCTGGTATTTCTTCCGGTTTCTTATAGGGGGTATCTACAGTGATACCCTCCCCAGATCTTTAGAGATACCCGAGGGTATCTGGTTGATACTCCCTGCTCAAATTGATACCTCAAAATGAATAGTGTAACTATTGGCAGTTGGCCCGTCATCAGCAAATTCTCGGTTAATACCTATCCAGCCATTTTCCTCTAGCCATTGTAATTAGAATAACGTAAACGGGAAACTTTTTCTTGATCAATCTTAAAAGATGGAACATTTCCAGTCTTTACCATTCATAGAATTGGAAGGATATAGGAAGTTTTGCTATTGGGTCTTTGACATCTTGGTCTAAAACCTGCTCAGCTTGAATCTTCGCCTTGCCCTACTTAAGGCAGCGCATGCCATGTCAGCAAAATTCTGTTTTCAATCCACGTTGTTTAGCCACAAGATTTCCATTGTGTTTTGGTGTCGATTAATCGTCCATGAGCGCTTTTTCAAATGGGAATATTTTCGGTCGAGATAATAGGTTCACGGTGCAAAAACATGATGGTATCGGCATCTGTTCAATCGCACCAGTGCAAACGGATAACGTGGGCGGTTTTTTTTCAACCCCTTTCCGTGGAAAAACAAAAAAAACAAGGTTTTAATTGGGGCCCCAAATTTTCGATTACCACTATAGGGTTATAGCCGAATAAGCCCTGATAAATAAAACCGATAAGGGAAATTTTCCCCCATACCAACCACCCAATTTTGCGGGCCATTTCGATAAAATTGGTTTACAGGGGGCCCTTTCCTTGTCCAATTATAATTTCAACCCCATTTAAACGGGTTCCCAACCCTGTCAAAAGGTTCCTTTGGGGGCTTTTTTTTATTTGCGGTAAGCCAAGATGTTTACCAATTCAGGAACCGGAAAAGGTTGCAAAGGTTTTTCCCTTTGTTTTTGGAAAACTTAAATGCCTTTAATGGTTGGCTTTCGGCCCCTTTAAACCATTAAACGTGTTGAAGCCTTTTTTAAAAGCCTTTATAGCTTTTTGGTTTTTTTTTTGGGATTTTGTTCCCAAATTTTCCCCGTAACGTTTAAAAAGCCCGTTGATGCCCGGGGGCGGAAAGTATTTTTGTTATTTAACCCCGTCTTATTCTCAACACTCACAGCTTCAACATGGCAGGGGGGAAAGGGAACCCCGGGGGGCGAAAAGGGGGTAAAAAAGTTTTAACCCCAAAAAACACGTTTCAACCAAAAGGC
>JAGSMT010000502.1:0-120002 GCA_029286875.1 Lamproptera curius | reverse complement strand
TCCCAATCTTCAAAGTACTTGATTCTTGTGTTTTGAGTAATTTTCTCATTTTTCTTTCGAAAAATTTAATAAGTCTTACCTACAACCGGGCTTCAGACCCGGTCATAGCACGACTACTGCTTTTAGAAGTGACTGACGATATTAGAAAAGGCATGGAAAATACTACAATTACCATATTGGTTTTGATAGATTTCTCAAAAGCCTTTAATACGGTCAGTCACGAAATCCTTCTTGCTATCCTATCACATTTTATGATTTCTGATGGAGTTCTGGAGTGGTCCTCTTCATATTAAGAGAAGTAGACTTATATTTATATACTTTTATACATCTTTGCACCTACATCCTTCTTATTCTCTTCACCGTCCATGGTTGACTGGTAGAAAATGCCTTTGGCATTAAGTCCGCTATTGTACTGTTTTTTTGTTGTACAAGAAGTGTAAATAAAAACAAATAAGTTGAAGTGTAGCGTCTTATGCTGTTTTTATAGGCTCTTTCCGATATCGAGTCGAGGGCACCCTGTCCACGAGCCGTCCGCTCCAAGCAGGCGTCCTCAAGGATCGATCCTATCACCTTTATTATTTGCGCTTTACACAAGCGACATTCCAAAGCCCGACGATGTCAATCTGGCACTTTTCGCCGATGGCACCGCTCTCTATTGTTCGTCGCTTAGACCGAACTATATCTATAAAAAGCTCCAAAACGCGATCAATCGTTTAGGCGAATGGTTTCGTAATGAAGAAACGACGTCAATCCTGATAAAAGTGTAGCAATACGCTATCATCGGTCTACATTACGTCGTGATTACACGATACCTCCGGTCCTCAACCCAGGCGTCAGGATAAGGCCACGCGCTGGCCGACACCAGACACTAGGGCAACTAAAACTTTACGGCCAACCGATCCCCTGGGAAAGGAAGGCCAAATACCTAGGCGTGACCTTCGACTGCAACATGTCGTTCAAAAGTCATATTCAGGACGTTAGGAGAAAGGCTTTGTTCGTTTTGACCAGACTCTATCACCCAACGAATTCTCATGTAAAATGTCACTCAAACATAAACTCTATTGTACAAGGTATGCATACGACCAATCATGGCTTATGCATGCCAAAATTTCGCTACGCATCCTCCACACTCCTAAAGCAACTACAAGTAGTTCAAAACAAATTCATCCGCGCGCCACTGAGGCGCAGTGGTACCAACGAAACGTAGATTTACACAGCAACTGCAAATTGCAAAACACTCCGCTAGCACTTTAAAAAGTTAACTCGCAAACACATAGATAAAGTAAGTCAACCACAGCAACCTTCTCTGCAGAAGTAGCAATGTATACGGCTGAACCAAACGCGTCGAGCCAAAAGCATAGACCGCGAAACGTTCTCTGACCCGGACGAGGAAGGGGTCGCTGAGACCCTGACATCAGACCCTAAACACCACACGAGTAGGGATAGCACACACACACCTGTAGTTCGCCCTCGCTTACGAGCACAGCGACACACACACACCGCGTATACTAGATACACCCGCGTTCCAGGGCGGTTCTCACCGCCCCCAGCAATCGATTAATAAGTCGCCAGACCGTCGGCGTCCCGGTTCGTAAACCGATCGTCGACGATCCTTAGGAGACATAAACCAATCGCCTAACTCACGTACCTTCTGACGTGTGGCCTCCATTTTTAGCAAAAAATGTACCACCTAGGGACGGAGCTTCATGAACTCTGTGTTAGATGAAGCTTACTAAAGACATGAGTCTGGAAGCATAACTTCAAGGATAAAAAAAATGTTTTTATAGGAAGGGCTTTTCACTTACCATAAGATGTAGTGAACGTACTGCCAATTTCATCGCTTTATTAAATAGAAATGAAAGTGTCATTTGTTAATTGGTCCATGACACTGTGAAGTCGAGTCAAATGGCTTTACACTTTATTATTACGAAGATTTATTTTCTACTGATTTTCGTTGAAATAAAAGCTTCATTCACAAACTGTGAAAACTGTTAAATTTCTTTGGGATTTATAAATAGGTTATTTATATATCTTTAATGAATCTTCTAGTATTACTACTTATGTAGTTACCATTTTTCAGTATAGGCAAAAATTTTTAACGTTACTTTGTTAAAAATTAATGCCTGTACTGATATGCCTATACCTTAATAGTGTTATGAAATTTTAGGGGTACTGGTAACCTCAGTATCAGTATGTTATCATTTACTGTTAGTGGTGTCAATGGTGACACACATATTAGAATTTTTAATTTTACAGAATTAATTCGTATATTAATTTAAATTGCGCAACATTAATAGCAATACCGTTTTTTCATTTGCTCATCTTTACCTTGACATTTCATAACTCCAATCAACTTCTTATAGATAAACTTTTTATGACGAGACATAACAGCGCTTAATTGAGGTATTCTTTATGAGGTATATTTACACGCATAGTGGATATAGCAGATTATAGTTAGAACTTTATAACAAACAAGTGAAATATTAACAAAAAATATGCTCGACTTCAAACGTTATATAACCATTTTGTGCAAGATAAGGGTGACAACGTACCCTCGAAAGAAACTAGCCACGGTTTACGCCACTGCATTCAAAATCTCAAATATGTTGTGAAGTATTCTTTTTATCAAAATATCATTTATATTGTATATTTATTTATGATATAGAATATTTCTTACATTGAATTAACTTTTGTAAACTTATACTATATTAAAGTAAACGAGGTTTGAATATGACAATTTTGAACAATTAATTTACATTATATTGGCTATTGTGGGTTATTCTGAAAACATAAACCATTTAAGGAAATGCATTATGTAGAACATAGTAGTCTATTACGGTTTCAGCAGTATTTGCAATTTAATCGCATCGAGGTTGTGGTTTTTTACTTATTTACTACTTTTAGACAATTCAACTTCTAATTAAAAATATAAAAAATTAAACCTAATGACAGCCAATACCTATTATTTAATAATAATAATAATAATAATCATTTATTTCTCACCACATAAATTACACAATAATATTAGAAAATGTACAATATTTTATATGCAGCATTATGTGGAGACTGATGCCTAAACTAAGCAATGCCTGTATTTTAGGCCATCAGGTCCCTCCTCCCGGAAAAAACATTAGGCAGTACGTAATTTAAATGATAAATGTTGATTTTGGTGGGAGTGCTTAGACTTATAGAGTTGACATAAATTGTTTAATACGTAATAGTTGTGCCTCATGAGTGCGTGATGTGTGCGTAGTAGGTGCGTATGTGTGTGTGTGCTGTGGTGAGTGGGTGATGTGTGTGTGTGTGTGCTTGTGTGAGAGCATGCATGTGTAATGGTATGTGTGTATTTGTACGTATGGTATGTCTTTATGATATATTATTATGTGATTGTACAGAGAAGCTTTCGGTAGTATTGTAATCTAGGGTTGCTAACCATTCCGTAACAGTTTTTTGGCCTTAAAAAGTAGTAAGTGGGTAGATATTTAGCTTTTTGTTAATTTTGTTATACATAAACTCTCCAATATAACTATAAAACTGGAGAAAAATGAGATGTGTTCTTTGGTATGAAGTACAGACGCGCAAGTTTCGTTTGTTTTGCTGACAAAAATTTGGATCATACACTAACTGTTTGTGTTTTTTCATGACTGTGTATAAGATAAATAGCTGCCGTACTGTGAGAACATTTGCTTTCTTGTTCAAATCAGTAGTAGAATATCTATAAGGAAGAAAGTTAATAACCTTTAACAACATACGTTGGGATCGTTCGAGCAGAAGCAACAATGACTTATTAGCTCCACCCCAGGTAGTGATACAATATATTAGTAGGGACTGGCAAAGTGAAAAATAAGCTAATTTCATAATATTTGCATCTGCTACGTTGCGAAGCGTCCTAAAAATATACTTTAATTTACGCAACCTTGCAGCAAGACTTTCCATATGAATATTAAAGGTTAGATTGTTGTCTAGTATAATACCTAGATATGTGACCATTTTCACATGTTGCAATGGAACGCATGAACACAAAGAGTTATAGTTAAGATAACAAGAGTGAGCCGTAATGTGAGCCGTAATATGAGCCTTGAATGTTTTTGTTGTGTGTTTTTTAGAGAATAAGATATATTTGATTTTATCGGTATTTAAAGCTTGTGAGTTTTCTTGAATCCATTTCGTAATTTTATTAAGTTCAATTTGGACTTGGTCTCTTAGTTCATGCCAAGCATTGCCTGTGAATATTAGGGCTGATCGTCAGCAAAGAAATAATTTTACTGTTACTAAGTTCGAGAGTCACAGGTCGTTAATGTATATAAGAAATAGGGTTGGGCCTAATATGCTACCCTGGGGAACTCCACAGCATATATTTGCCTCATCACTTATATATGGTCCGTCACTATTTAAAAAATAATGAATAAAATTTCAGCACTAGGGCGGAGCAACGGGGTAAAATATTGTAAAATAGCTCAAAATTGAGTACCTTCTGTACTCAATTTTGAGAAGTCGAGTCAAAAATATACATTCATAAATATTTATTTTACTTGAAAGAAACGCTAAAAATCATAGCACATACTTCGAAATGCAAATGTCACATGCACAAATGTTCGGTTATATTATGGCGACGTTTCTAGTTTTTGACATTGCTGCAGCAGTTGTAGGCATTATTTAATTCTGTGTTCGTTGCAATATAAGCAAGTTTCAACTCATTTATTACGCAAACGCCTCACAACAAGACTCGGCCTTTCTGACTATAAATCACTGCTAAATATGTTAGTGTTCACAATATGCGCAACCTTGGTTCTTGATATTTAACTTGTTGCAAATATAAAATAAATTAAAGCAAATATAAATTAATGAATTGCATCGAGGTAAAATATTAATACGTTAACATTTTTATTTTGATGACATGAGATATAAGAATAATAATTAATGATGTAGGTGATTTTTTAATTAAAATATAAAAGTTGTGAGTATAAAGTAGTTTTGTTGAGTCTCTTTAATCATCATTTGACAAGTGTCTTCAATCGGAATCGAGAAACATTGATTTTACATTAGCAAAACAAATAGATTTACGAAACAACAAATCGATTCAATTTAAAGTTACTGCTATAGGATGGATTTTTTTTACACAATAGCCAAACCTTTTCAAAATTAAAATATTCTTCAAAATTTTAGAACTTGAGTGAAACGGGTGTCACAAGCGCATGGTGAATGCTCGATGCATACTCAGTTGTTGACAACGTTGCAGAGATTGCGGTCATAATCTGATTCCGTATTCGTGACGAAGTAAGCAAGCGTTATGTCAGAATCTGGCGCAACGTGCGCTTCGAAACGTGACCCGATATTCTTTTGACTACAGTTGCTATCCTAAATATTTATACTTATTCTCCAAATTGCAATGTTCACAAAAAGTCAGACGATGTGCTACACGTCTTAATGAAATGTTCCGGAAATCGAGAGAGCATTTGAAGGTATGCCTCCTTCTACAGGGAACCACCTAGAATAGTATCACCGTGGTGACCACCATTGTCTTCCAGTTTATAGGATACCGTAGCCGGCACGATTACCGAAACGTATCATACTATGCGTCAGGCCGGCAAGGAAATTTAAAGCGTCTTTCATTTTTTATGAGCATCACTAACCGTCAGATTTATAGTATTGATCATCTTCACACCTAAATCAATAAAAAAACGCACTAATCCGAAGTAATTAACTAGGATGTTGATTTTGTACAAACATGTGAATGTTCTCGTGTAATTCAGCAATGGTGTGTAAGTAGTTAATAGTTTATTACGGATTCTATCATTAATGGCTACCTTTATAATGTTTTTATTTTATGTCTACGTTTGGCTGCAATGGGATTGAGATATCTTAGTAACAAATAGAAATATATTTTCAAGACAACTGTCCTTATGCTAAGAGACTACGGCGATAGACAAATGTGTATGTATTTATGTATGGTGTCGCGCTTTAGCCCCGAAAAAATACAACATCTTTTTATTGAAATGTTATACATATGGTTATGAAGAAAAATTGTTTAAATTATGTTTTTAAAATTGGACCATGACGCAATTACTAATAAAACAGAAATCTAATTATTAGCACTTTAACTAACATTAATATATTATAAATTCTTTTAATAAAATATTAAATTCTTTTAATATTGTCATAATTATAAAATATAATAGTTATGCTTTCCGTATTTTTTGATGGAGCCTGTCTCAGGAGGCCTATAGCGCAATGAGATGTAACGTTGCCTGACGCCATTATTAGAAGTTCCACCATAGTGCCGCAATCATTAGAATCTCTTGCAGTGCTATTAAGCCATTATTACTACACAGCTAATTGTAGTGAAATTCGATTTACCTAATAAATACGTTGGTTAACTTTAATTTTTACACCTTGATGTTATCTATGCCAGTAAGCTTTAGAGGGAGTTAGTACAGAAGTAGTAATATAATAAGGAATTTTTATTTTGTACTAACATAACTTTTTGTTTAAGTGCGTTCTTATTACTTTCTTAAAAATTTTGTATTTTTTGATTCACTACCTTATTTAAACGACTTTCGCTCTTATCGTGTTTCGGTTTTAATTTAATCTACATAAAGATATTATACAAGTATTACTAAACTTTATTAGAAAAAGTCAAAAAAGAATCTGCAATTTATTCAACTGAGAAGATTTTATTGGGCCTCAGATTCTACGCTCTCTACTTATTTAAATCGGAAGTTAAAGCTAAATCAGCACCTTTGTCTCATGAGATTGACGTGTTAATCAGGAAACTTGAAGCTTTTCCATTTTGAAACAATATTAAAGAATTTATGGAATGTATATGTTAAAATGTATTAAACTAGTTAATAAGGCTTAAAAACAACTTACAAAGAAAAGCCTAGGTTTCATAAATTTTTAAGCTTACAACTATTATGTAAAAGAAATTGCGTCTTTTGAAATCCATCGTTAAGGTTTATATTTAAATTACACGTAAACCCACTCACTACTACGAGTAGTAGCTACGAGCATCAGAAGGACTAAAGAGGAATGTCTTATTTGATTTTGTTTTATAATAAAAGAGTGTTTTATTAACTAGTAGGTAGTGTTTATCGCCAATCTATACAAATTAATTAAAATGGAGTGTCTGTTTGTATACTAAACTAACGATTTTTGAGTATATTTCATATATGGAACATATAACGAAACACTTTTTGACAAATTTTGTCCGTTTGTTCTGACTAATTTCTAGAATGGCTGGTTCAGTTTTGATAGGACTTTACTACAAAATAGCTCATGAAACTTAAGCAACTTTAAAAGAACAAATAACCGTTTTTTTCTTTATATTAATACCACGCCAACAAAATCGCGGGAAAAGCTAGTATAGTCATAAATATAAACACAGGCTTATATCTCTTTTGACTACCGTCCTCTAAAATTTAACCAATATCCAAAATTTATGAATAAACGTAACCTGTACCTATTTTAATATTACTAGTATAGTATAACGTAGCCTGTTGGTAAGGGCGTGTGTAAGTAACCGGAGGTCATGGGCTCGGGCTCCTGAGGGGACGCAACAAATTTCTATTGTTGTTTCCTAGTTAGTAAGGGCAATACGGACTAATCAAAGTAAGATGATCCGTGCGTCGGATGGGCATGTAAAAAAGTTGGTCCAGCGCCGTCGTGTCGGTTATCCAAGCCATTGCTCTATGAGAGTGAAGTAATAGGAAGGGCACCTTTGGTTTGAGCATAAATTTGTGCACTATATATAAAAAAGTTTTATTATCAAAGTTTATATATCATTAGATTTTTTTTAATACTCTGATATATTTTAAAGTATTGTTTATACTTGCCTTCTATGGCACGTATTATTCACATAAATGGACATACATTTACTTTAGTCACTTTTTGTCGGTGCACTATTATGATATGAAACATTGCGAAATCTCTTTTTCTTAACACCCTAAGTCTTATGGAGTGGGTATCCGATACGACCTGTAAGAGATCAGCCGTAAGGCCCATTTACATTACATTACAATGCTCATCTTATTCAATCAATACCGCATTGACCAAGTAGTAAACATCAAATTCTTTCTTCCAGCCATTTTTGGAACCAAGCATGAGAGGAGCTTCTGACTAATTTAGATTTACCAGTTATTACGCAGATACCAATCTGGCCATCACAACCAAAAATGATAACTGCTTTCAATTATTGAATTATTTGTCAGTAAACTGATATAACGATTTTTAAAAACGTACTTGACATGGATTATGTCTATTTTAAGACATTTGGATGCTCTGCTTGTTTTATCTTAGTAAATAAAAATAACGATAACGCAAAGTTGTTTTCCACGACTTTTGATTTGTAAAGTAAGGGCTACGAAGGCAGTTAAGTACGAACCAACAGCGAACATTTATTAAGTCCCCGCACAGTTCATACGTTCGAATCCTCGGCTTTCGTTAGCACATGCCCATGGGCTACAGTGGCAGTTAGAGGCAAAAAACATACATCTAAATAACTTCCTAGTACATTCTACGGTAAGAACTCTTGAATAAGGTCTAAATTTTGGACTATGTTTCTTAAAGAATTGTAATATAATTAAAGGCTTTTAACATTCTTATTTATCATGTATAGAAATTGCGTAAACAACTGAAGTATAAGACCACATAATTGTAAATAGGCTCATAGGATAGTACACAAATAGATAAAATTGATATAATAAAGAGAAGATATATACGCCAAATATATTCTCCGGAATAAAAATAAAATCCTATGGTTTTAAAAGTGTATATTTTGCGTCTATAGTAGGCAAATATTTAATGTTGACGTTTTATGTAAGTTCCAAGCCAGTTAATAAAAGAACACAAAACAATATCGCGAGACTAAATCCATTTCGTAACAAACCAGCATAAAAATTAAAGCATTGTCGATTTTTATTCTCAATACGATTCAAAGCTTCGTCAAGAAATCGTTTTAAAAACGAAACGCTCGAGTAGATCGGATAAATTTGCATGAGAAATGCTCCGAAATGGGAGACATTCTTTTTATAAAAATGTAACGACTTTGATCCGGATGGAGTTTTCATGATTATTATCATAAATAACGATCGTTGGTTTTACGATTCGACTAAAACGCTTGTCTGGTTACCTTGATATAATTATACGTTAAAAATATGATAAGATTTAAAAAGAGATACATTGTTAGTGTTTGGTTATTATTCATATTCAATTTTCTTAACATTTTACTGCAATATAGAATTACCATAAAATCTCAATAAGACAGTGTAATCAAGAACTTTTCTGGATATTATTCTTTTTTCCATTGCTTTATGTTTCTATCATTTTTAAGGAGGTTTATTACAAATACGACACGAATTAAATACAAATACGACATAATTACTTTCTCTAGTGAGTATACTTGCGCTTTTCAAATCGAAGGACGTAGGTATGAATGCTGCTGGAATATAACATCATTTCATTATTGTTTCGTAGTTAGTTAGGGCAATGCGGCCCGCATTAGCCGGTTTTCTGTACAGTAAAATGATGTCGGTAATCTATCATAGCGGCATAGGAGGGTGAATGAAGACGGAATGCTCCAGTTGGGGTGGATATCAAAGATTTATTGCAAAGGTAAAAATCACTGAGTAGTTGCAAAATGCACGTTATCTACTTATTCATAAAGAGTAATAGCTTAAGCCTAAAAGTTGGAGTCACATTATGTTATACGAGATTTTACATCTTAAATTAAGAAAAAAATATAAGGTAACTCTTTTAAATCATGTTTCAAACATTTAATAATTCGCTTACAAAATTAATGAACACAAAATACAAAAAGCTTTTATGTATATAATACAGAATTTTTCACTTTCACCTTATTAGTTGCTCGATTAAAATATTGGAAATAATAACTTTTAATAGTACCGATTAGATTGCTGTATTATTGTTTGTAAAAGTGAAGTTGAAATTTCTTGTTTTCATTTGAAGGTCACACGTGACTTGGGCGTGCGCGAAAGCTCTCAACGTAATGAAAGCTAGCACCTAAATTAGTTTCGCGATCTGAAACACATCTTAATAAAACTAAATATAATTAATCAACATCGTTCTTAATTCTTGCAATAAGTGTTTGTATTAATCTTATGATATGAAGTGATTAGGTTTAAAAGCCCTATGGAAAAATAAAAGAAACAAGTAATATTAGACAACAAAAAAAATCCTCAAAGCGCAGTCTGTACGCGGCAAAATATGTCTTTAATTGCCGCTAGAAAAATGTATCGCTAATTATGTCATACGTTCTTGTATTTAAGCGAATATTACACATGATTTAATAAAAGACTGTGCGCATTTTATCGCGTTTAATTTTGGTTACGAATTTCTCGACTTTTCAGACAGGATCTTTGTGCAGTCTGCTCGTGACCATGGATACTTTACAGAAGCCATGGTCATGAGCAGACTGCGTGCGCGGAGATTCATCTTATTACAATATGTATTTTTTTAATATATGCTCTGTAACATACGTTGTTATCTTTCGCCGTCATACGCAAACTAGCTTCGAAAATCCGGAGTTTGTGGATTTGTAAGATTACATTAGTATTGATATCTAACCTCCTAAACAACAATGTATAATAAAGAAAATTATATAAATTAAAATAAAAAAACCTTATTAGAAACACTGTGTTTACCAGATTTTGAAGTCCGTATGAAAATAGACACAAGAAATGAATCGTGAAATCGAGCAACACGCTCAAACGGACGATGTGGTCTTTTAAACGAAAAAATACATTAAGAAATAAAAATAAAATTTTTTGGCCCATTCATATCGATGGCGAGATTATAAATATAGTTTCCATGACATAATAATAAACATTCAAAATTTTGCTTATATTACAGCAATCCTAAAAAGCTACACTAACAAACTACACGAGAAATCGTTTCGTAGTTTGTGAAATTTTATGATTTCTCTCATAAGATAAGTAGACGTTAAAGTTTATAATCTTTATTTAATAAATAAGTAAATATTTACTCGTTGGTGTAAATTATCGAAGCTCCTGTGTCACTTGTATGTTAAATACTAGCTATTTTACCTTCACTTTGCTATAGTAAATAATTATAATTTTGATAAGATGGACTATTTATGACAAATTTTACTACTATATATTTTAAAACATAGATATGGTATTCTTATAGTAGCTTTCTTTTGTCTACTCTTAAGTGTAAGCTAACTTATAGAAAGATTGGCAGAGTGATTAAGGCGTCAGATTCGAAAACGTGCTGTAAATCATAACCTTAGTTTAAAAAAATCGCTATTTAAACATTCATAAACGTCGTTAAACGTCCACGTAGATATAAATTAGTCTCAGTAATACAATGTTCATTTATACTGCATGCATAATTCAATTTAATTTACTTGTCATTTTTATGCATATTGCTACTTTTAACTAATACATAAGGTATTAGCAATTTTTTTTTTTTTTTCGTGTTTTCCCTGACATATGGGATCAGGGTCCTTTTTTGCTCTTTTTGTACTTTTTTCTTTGTACAGTGTTCTTTTGTAGTTATTTTTGGTTTCATCTTTATTTATTTTATTTTTGCTTTTGCATTAACATTTTATTTTTCTTAACATTTATTCATCTTATTTTAGTTCCATAGGTATATTTCAGTTTGTTATTTTTGATACGTTTTTTCATTTATTTTCTTACATTTATTGATCTTATATTAATTACATAGTTTTACTTAAATCTAATTATTATTTCTTTTTTAGGTATTTCAAGTTTCAGGCGCTGGTATCTGCATAGTGCAGGCCTTATTTCGATACATTATTTCGTATTTTAAACTTACATTTTTATCTTATGCCTATACTTATTTATTCTACTTATTTGCTACTTACATTCAGCCTATTGCTACTTAATACTACTTATTGCTATTTGATATAGAGTACATATATACTACATTATATATGTATCTTATTAATTAATGCTATTTCTATTGTTTGCGTATCTTACTACTTTATTACTATACCTTGCAAAGGCTTCTCTGTGTTCGCTTTTTATTAAGGTGGCCAAATTCTCTTTATTAATTTTTGTTCCTGTCTCGATGGCCAGGCTCTGTCGATCTCCTTCGAATATTGGGCACTCTGTGAGAAAATGAAGGGCTCTGCGGAGCCTCCCCATCGCATTCGCATACCGGGTTGTCCGGCACTTCGAAGCGGTGGAGATACTCCGAAAACCCCGTGCCCTGTTAAACCTGCACCAGCGTTGACTGAGCTCCAGTCTCCTTACCGCACGGTACGCGTCGACCGCATTGGGGAAGAAGAGCTTGGTGGTCGAGGCTGCTGGTTCTGATATATAGCGCGGTTCCACTCGTCAATGGACTCCTGTCGGAGAATCTTTGACGGAATGAAACCGGACACTTTCGTAGTCCGGCCGTCTCTTTATGCGCAGGGCAGCCTCCTTCGTGAGAAGGTCCGCCCTTTCGTTACCCTCCACACCCGCATGTGCTTTAATCCAGTAGAGGTCAAGAGAGTCACCCGATTTAACAGATTGGCGATATCCCTCTTGCCTCTACGGCCAGCGGTGGGAGTCACTCCTACTCAGTGTCTCTAAGGCGGACCTTGAGTCACTGTATATTTTGCAGCTTCGTGCAGGATGTTGAAGTGCCACTTGACGGCCCTACGGAGAGCCAGTAGTTCCGCCTGGTAGACGGTGCAGAAGTCTCCCAACTTTAATTTCTTCGACTTAGTTTCTGCGGTACCTTCCCAAATGGACAGTGCCGCCGACTTTCTCTTCAATTTTACTTCCGTCCGTGAAGATCTTAAGGACGGAAGTATCTTGGGACACGTCCGCACCGCCCCCAGACAGACGAACTCCGGCCCTACCTGTTCCGCCGGATGTGGTCAGCTTGATATAGGGCAAGGACTCTCAAGCCCCGGTCACGATCACTGTTGGGAACGGCCTCTCTACCTCGTAAAGAGTGGCCGCTTCCTGAACCCTAAGGTCCAAGGGAAGAATCCAGCGAGCAATAGGGCCGAGTTTAGCGAGACCGTCCTGTATGCCCTAATAATCTTCTGCACGAAGCCGCGTTGCACCATATTGAGGCGCCTCCGCACCTGGACCTTCTTCGTTGCCGGGGCCCAGGCGCTCGCTGCGTAGAGGACGACCGGTTCTACCACGGCGGTGTATATCGTCCTGGTGATCTCCGGGTTCAGACCCCAGCTCAATTTCGCCTGCTCTAATTAATTGTTATAAGGTTCTGGACCTTAAACAGACGTTTTTAACATGGTTGTTAAAAGTCAACTTATGGTCTATTGTAAGGCCCAGAACCTTCAGCTCTTGGACCATGTCTAAGCATTCCCCACCCATGCGCAGAACTGGGGTGTCGTATTTTAGCTTCCTTGTGAGGAGCATTGCCTTGGTTTTCATTGGCGCAAATTTTAATTTATTTCTTTCTCCCCAGTTCTGCACACGAGCGAGGACCGCGTTCGCCCTTTCTTGAAGGTCTATGGCCCGATCCCCGGAAAACACCAGAACGATATCATCCGCAAAAGCCTGTACGAAAACGCCTCTTCCATCAAGCTCTACCAGAAGGGGATCAAGCAGCAGGTTCCAAAACGTTGGGCCACCGATAGACCCTTGCACGCATCCCTTGGTGGTAGTCCTAACCCATTCTTCTCCGGCAAACCTGACGCGAACTTTTCTATCTTGAAGATAGCTGTCTACAAGTCGCCTCAGGTTTACCGGGCATTTGGTCTCTGCCAGCCTGCATCTTATTGCCGGCCACCAAGCATTGTCGAAGGCACCCTCTATGTCCAGCGAGACCATGACGGTCAGTCGTTTTTCGACCAACTGTGATTCGACATGTCTCACCAGATCATAGAGAGCGTCCTCGGTTGACTTTTGAGGCATGAAGCCGTACTGTTTCATGCTGGTGGCCGGTACGACGTACCACTTGATACGCCGCAAAAGCATCTTCTCCAAGATTTTACCCAGGACTGGCAGAAGACCAATGGGTCGGTAGGACTTGGGATGCGTGTAGTCCCCTCTTCCCGGCTTACGCAGAAACACCACCGTCGCCTCCTTCCACTTCCTAGGGAAGTGTGAGAGGCGAAGGCACGCGTTCGCGATCGCCAGGAAGAGGTCGGTGGACAGGGTGATTGCAGCCATGCATATGTCTGCTGTGAGTCCGTCGTGTCCAGGGGCCTTTTTAGGGTTGAAGCTCGATGCTGACCATTTCAGCTCCTCCGCTGTAAAAGGTGGGTCGCATGAGTCATCATGCGTCCCTCTATTCAACTTTTCAGCTACCTCTCTCTCCAGCTTATGGTCAGCACTGTCGCTCTCAACCCCATCTTCCGGATAGAATATCTCGGCTAGGACCCTGGCCGACTCTTGTCTCCCCAGGGTTTTACCCTCGCAGACGATGGGGAGTTCTTCGTGCCTGGCTGCTGTTCTGTTTATCACCCTGTAGACTCCATCCCACATCGACTCCCTATCCTGCTTCGAGCAGAAGTCCTTCCAGCTAGAGGTTTGAGCCTTCCGTACAGCGAGCTGGTAATTCTCTTTGGCCGTGAGGTACCGCCCGACAACTCCCTCCCGCCTGACTTGCGCCGCACATGATATGCGGCGCTTGAGCCTGGAGACCTCCCTCTTAAGACCATTCAGCTCCTCATTCCACCAAGGCAATCCCTTCCTACTCCCTCTCTTCAGCTTGGGAATGCAGCTGTCACAGACATCTTCTATACTATTAGTGAATTTTGAAATAATTACGTCCAAATGTTCGGGGTGGTTTAAATTTTGTACAGTTTCTAATGTGATTTTGTTCTCGGTCAAAGACTGTGTGAGTTTCTCACGAAACTCACTCCAGTTTGCCTTTTTAGTATTGTAAACTCTAGTCGAGCTTTGGATGTCTGTGCCAACTGCATTTTCCAGCCCTATGTCGAAGAGGACTGCCTTGTGGTCCGAGCCGGAAATCTCATCGGAGAGTCTCCAGTTTGAAATTTTTGGGAGTAGAGCTGCCGAGCAGCACGTCACGTCCACACAGCTGCTGTATCTAATCCCGCCTCTTAGGGTGTCGAAGGTTGGCTCATCCCCCCAGTTGAGGACATGGAGTCCCCATTCGTCGATGGCTGCCGCCGCCTCTACTCCCCTCCTGTCCGTTATCCGGCTTCCCCACCACGAATTTTTCGCGTTGAGGTCCCCGCCAAAAACCACACTACGCGTCCTCAGGCCCTCCAGAGCTGCCTTGATGTTAATAAGATAAGGGAGGATGGGCTTATCCGGTTCCAGGTAAACCGACACCACCCCCACCTCCCAGGACCCGGTTCTCAATTTCGCGACTGCGACATTCGTAGTTGTTAGGTCCGGGTACTGGGTGACGTTGATGGTGTCGTCGAACAGCACAATGGCGGCTTTCACGACGTTGTTCGTCGTGTCGCCGCACCATTGTACCGTTCTTGAACCTGGATACTGCCTCATCTTCCCTATTCGGCCGATGTATGGCTCTTGCAGCAACGCAAATGCTAATTTACGTCGCTGCGCCTCCACCATAAGTTCGGCCGTGCAGATTTGGCTTCTCTGGAGGTTGGCCTGGATCGCGTGGTATCTGCGGAGACCCCGTGTGTGATTATTATCTTCCTATCTTTTAGTTTTTTCACTCTATCAATCTTCAGACCTTCCTCTCTTGCATTTACTGTCTCTCTTATTTTATCTAACACTTGGTCGCCCGTGTCGTTCTCATCCGTAGATGTGACGGCAACCGAGTGCAGTGCTGTGTGCGTTGGTAGAGTCCTAGCACCAGCCGTAACTCTCGCATACGTATTCTCTAGCGTTTCCTTTCTTTCATCCATTTTATTACTCAGTCTTTCCATCTCTCTTGCATGTTCATTCAAGGTTTTTGTGTGATTTCCTATTACCTCTTCCATACTTTTTACCAGTTCTTTCATTTTTTTACTTTCATACGTAGTTTTCTTTAATTCACTGCCCTTTTCCTCATTCATCCCTTCATTCATATTTTCTCTCATCCTATCACATCTTTCACACTTAGTTAAATTATAAAGTTCTTTCACTCCCTTCTTAATGCCTGCTTTTATTTCACTCTTTAAGTTGCGTGATGATTCGAGGAAGCCCAACAGTTCTTTTACAACCTCGTCTGCTGGTCGGTTCGGTGTAGCCTGGGGAACATTTCCCCGAAGAGTTTCTATGTTCACTCTGTTTGTAGAGACCTTTAATCACCGGGTTGGATGGCCGCTTGAGCTTTGACTTTTGTGATCACCTTTTAGGCGAGATCGACTCGGATGACCGCTCGGTATTAGCTTACAAAATGTAAATAAAATGGTAATGGTAAAGATTAAGTTTACCGTACAAAATGGCAAACATAAACCAAAAAAATTCCTGCCTGGGATTAAACGCGGCTAGGCTCTGAGATATTGCCATCTGTTGTACGCTTGCGTTGGCACGCAAATATCAAATGTACAAAATATTCGACTCTCGGTTCGATCTTTCACCGAAATATTGCAAAAATACGTAAGCGTAATTGGAGACTCATCTGTTGGTTTTAAATTCCTCACACAGTTTGTAAATTATTATAACATATATTTTAGCTATTATATTATTTAATCTCTATTAGAATTCCAATACAAAGCAAGAATTATGTTTCAGTACCCAACTTTTATACTTGATCGTAGAGTGACAAAACATTAATAGCTTTCTTTCTAAGTACCCGCATTAGGAATAATATTCAGGTTTAAGATTTTGTTAACACAGGCAGCATATAATTATTTCTTTTATTTACGCGATTATTATACATATCAAATCCGTAAATTAGTGGATTTGATACAGACAGCATATTTAACTAAAAATTTATTTTGGCAGTAAATATTTTATTTGAGATACATATGAAATAATAATATTAATGTACAATATAAGACATTTATTAGCGTTTTAGAAGTTTAGGGTTCACCCGTATTCGATACACTTGAAATAAATTGATGTACACATTTACGCTTGTGGCTTTTGATGTAAAACCCAACTTTACAATGAGATCGTTTGCAATTTTTTAACGTTACCTGTAAATTCTTAAACTTTTTATTTGGGGGATATTGTGTTTCCCCTTTTTTATAATGGTTTATCTAGTTTAAGGTTCATTTAAATTTTATTTAAATTTTATTGTCACGGCTTTAATGCCGTGCAATTTCCTTCATAGCCTAATGACATGGGTTTAATATTGTAGTATAGTTACCTTAGATAGTTGTATACTGGCATGTCTTAATTTTTGACGAAGACTAATTAAATATCTTAAACTTTATGATTATTTCACAAAATTTTCTAATGGAAGATGCTGAAGCTAAATTTAGTACTCGCTAATACCAAACTCAATCTATGGCCCAGCATGCGGAAAATTCATGTTTGATTCCTAAATTATAGCCAATAATAATACTTAATCCACAATTATCCGATTAAGTTGATAAGCAAAAACTTATTTTTGGTCACCATATTAATTAACTTTAACATTAATCGTGTAAGAACAAAATAAGAGGTCATTCAGACGCTTCATTTCATTAAGTTTTTTATTCCTAACGAATGATGAACTATAAAAATGTTATATTAATATTATCTACCAACTTAAACTGATGTCATTTCAAGTAAAGTCAAATTGAACTTTCATCAGTTACGCAGTTATTCTATGTTGAGGAAGCACACATCATTTTTAATAACACAGTTACATAGATAGATATTTTTTTAAACTATTTATGAAAAAATATTGAAAAGGAGTCCTTTGACATGGTTTTGTTGGCAAAATCTCATATAAAGGCATTTTATAGAACATAGTCCACAGTTTTCATTAACTTAGTTTGTTGATTAAACCACGTCATCATCAACCTCTGGTTTCTAAAGGGCGGCCTATACCACTAATCTACGCAGGCAGTAAGTACGAATCTTGAGAAAAAAAAATTGCAATGACGTTTCCTAGTAGGTTAGGGCAAAGCATGCTAATCACCCAATTGCCTGTAAAGTAAAATGACCCATGTGTCGGATGGATATGTAAAAGTCGGTCCTGCTCGTAATCTCTCTCCGGTCGTATTGGTTATCCGTCTCATCGTGTTTTGAATACTGAATACTCCACATTATGGCAAACAAGTAATTTTAACGGATTTTATCGCGTTTATTTAATTTTATTTATTTGTTTGAGTCCAACGAATATTTTCTCTAAAATTTAGTAGTGGTGTTGAAGGATGTGTTTAATATTTTTATTTTTTTATTACTTACAATAATAGTATTAAAAAAAGGCATTTTTATTCGAAAAAATATTCATTCATAATTTTCTAAACGTTGTTCTGCGTTGATGTAAATGTAGGACAACTGTCTTGTTTCACACGTTTTCATACACGAATTGCCAAACATAACATTAAGCTTCAGGAAAGTGATATGTTTTCCATATCATATCCTTATCCCCCTAAAAAAAATTAAAATAATTTAAAAATTATCTAGTTTGTACAAGCAAAGCTTTATTTAATGCCTATGTTTTGAAAGAGGTATCCAAATACAAAACGTTTTCTTTTTGTATAACTCATACTAAAACCAGAATCATCATCATTAGCCTGTGTGAGTCCACTGCTGGATATAAGCCTCCCCTGATGTACGCCCCTTCTCCATTAAGAGATTTTTGGACCGTTTCCTACCACGCTGCTCCGATGCGGGTCGGCAGGCGCACCGACGTTTTACATGCTCATCCGACGCATGGATCATCTTACTTTTCAGCCAATTGTGTGATCGGCCCAAATTGCCCTAATCAACCAGAAAACAACAATAACACAAAGTTATTTCCCCGTGGGATTCAAACCCACGACCTCCGATTTATAAAGCATTACCAATACCCGCTAGATTAAGAGGGCGGTTTACCTGAAATCAGAATACTTTTGCAATATCAAATGATATATCCTATGGAAATAAGACCAACAGATACTTCGGATCCTTATTTATGAACTTTCTATTTTACTCAAGCATCTTTGATCAGGGACCGATGTAAGAAACGAGTTTTCTGTAAATTAAATTTCCACCTGAAAGTCTATTAAGTAATCTGTATGCTACAATTTTTGTGTTTCTTTCTTCTTGACTGTTAAAAAACTAGTCTGATTATGTATTTCATCAGGATCTTATTTAATCGATCTAATCAGTCAACTAAAAAAAATAAAAAATTAAGCCAAAAATGCAAGACTAGTTCCGATTTTGCAGGCAGACGAGCAGACGGGCCACCTGATGGGAAGTGGTCACCGACGCCCATAGACATTAGCAATACTAGTGGTATCGCCCACGCGGGACCGTGGGACATAGGATGTTAAGTCTCGTTTATCCAGTAAATACGCAGGCTACGGTGCCCTTCAAACCGGAACACAGCAGTGCTTTTACACTACTGCTTCGCGGCAGAAATAGGCACCGCGGTGGTACCCACCCAGATGATCTCCTGTAAAAAGGAGACCTACCACGGGTATTCTGAAATATATGCCGGTAACTATTTTAAAAATACGTAAGGATTATTTAAAAATTTATCCAGATTTAAATAGATAATAGTTTTTTTTGGGCAACTGGCATCTAGTCTCAATAACTTAATTAGCAAATCGTGTTCGATGGTTGGATCTGTTGTCAGTAAATTTTAGTTTCACGTCGTATAATAACTCCCGAAAATGGTTAGTTAATAAACCAGGAGTATTTACATACCAATTAGACCTTAGTTGAGAAAGTCAGTAAGGAAACAACGATAATGTAAATTTATTAAATCACACAATTCGAACTCACGACCACAGGCATATAAAGCAAGCACCATCTGATTGGATGTTTATTTTTAAACTCTTCATCATCCTCATCATCATCATCATCAGCCTTTAATAGTCCACTGCTGGACATAGGCCTCCCCTAATACACCCCTATCCATTAGGGAGTTTTGGACCGTATCCCACCACGCTGGTCCAATGCGGGTTGGTGGTTGGACCGACATTTACTTGCCCATCCGACGCATGGATCATCTTACTTTTCAGACAATTGGGTGTTCGGCCCACACTGTTCTAACCAACTAGGAAACAACAATAAAATTTGTTGAGTCTCCGCAGTATTCGAACCCACGATCTCCGGTTTCTAAAGCAAACGCCTATAGCACTAGGCTACGGAGCCAGTTTTAAACTATTAGATAAAATTAATAGAAAGCTCTTAATAAGAATATAGTATGCATCATCAGCCTTTGATAGTCCACTGCTGGACATAGGCCTCCCTAATACACCCTTTCCATTGGGGTTTGGACCGTATCCCACCACGCTGGTCCAATGCGGGTTGGTGGTGGACCGACTTTTACATGCCCATCCGACGCATGGATCATCTTACTTTTCAGACAGTAATCGGCCCAATTTGCCCTAACCAACTAGAAAACAACAATGAAAATTTGTTGTGTCCCCGCAGGATTCGAACCACGACCTCCGGTTTCTAAGCACACGTCCATACCACTAGGCTACGGAGGCAGTATAGTATGCATTTGCGGATTACCCAATACTTATAAAAATTATATTTTTCGTATTAGGAAATAAAATGTAAGCACTAGACTTTATTGCATTTTGTCTGTCTGACTCGCAACCACGACCGCCGCACTGTGCTTAAAAAGTCGGAAATTCAAAGTTCAAGCCTGTGGTTCCATACTGCTCCCGTTCAATTTGGAATTTGTGCAATGTTCGGTATTAACGAAGTTGGACACCGCATTTCCCATTAGATGGGAGATTGAATAAAGTTTAACTTTGGCTGATTCAGTCCCATAAAATTTACGTAAATCGATGCGAAGTTACAACATACTGTCACGCAGATTTTGCATACAGGAAATTCCACCGCTTATTAAAGGTTTGTTGGTTGTAAACGGCACTGCCCGATATTGTTTTCAGATGATGTTGAAACAAAAAAAGGTCTTTAAAAGTTTTTATATTTGCTTTTCTAAATATCTTTGTGCATAAAGTATACAAATCAAATAGTTGTAACCAATAAATTCTGGCAGAATAATTATATCTTATTTGTATATTGCACTTTAGGCTTCCTGGTTGCGCGGGCGCGTGGTCACTCAAGTTTCGTCAGCCAATTATGATTGGATCAACTTTTTTTTTCCCGTTGCTAAAATCCAGCTTACGGATTCCCCGCCGCCAGAGTGAAGGGGCAGCAGGGATATGTAGGGCTCTCCGGACCAAGATCGTGCGGCCGGTATACCCACTAAAAAACTAACGGTTGTTCCTTTCATATCGCTGTAGCCGTAGCGCGGGCGCTGATTACAGTCTTCAGCGACCCCGGCGCGACGTGGCCTTCGCCTCTCTCGGCCTCTGCTCTCCGGTGTGTTGGGACACCGGACCGTCGCTTTAGGCGCCGTGCCGGAACAAACACCAGACGCTCCTTCTGAGTCTTCTCTGGGCGGCGGGCACCTCTTGCCAGCCGCCCAGGGGCTCAGTGAGGGGAAGGTTGCGCGGTACGCCACCTCCGGTGTTCTGGCCTTCTTCTGCGGATAGCCAGGCGCTGTAGGCCTCCACTGCCTCCTGCGCACTACGGCAGGAAGCGAAGGTCGTGCCCCACGACACTACACTGCTCTCGGCGTTGCTCGACCCAGGCTGGGCACCTTCCAGCACGTGTTGGGCCGTCTCCTCGGCACTACGCCACAGTGGTGGCACCTCTGTAGGCTTTCCTACCGGCCACGCGGCCCAGGTACCTCCGAAATAGCCATGTCCCGAGAAAACCTGCGTCGCGCGGAATGTAAGGGAGCCGTGTACTCTTTCCAGTCACCACTTAAGAATGGGGCGTATGGCTTCAAGTGTTTGACGGCCGGCACTGGGTGCTCCAGCCGCAGCTCCCACTCATGTATTGCGAGGAAGCGCAACTCGTCTCTGCCCCTTATTTCTCTGGGCTGGCCTGCAGCCCCAGACCTGCCTCCTCGTGCCAGAAAAGAGTGACGCGAGGATTTCTGCATCTAGGACCCAGGGCAAGGAGCCAGCCAAACGGCACGCCGCCTCGCCAAAGATGGTCCGGTAGCCCGACGGCCCGGATAGCCAACACCCTCTGGGTTCTCTGCGACATACTCCAGATGCTGGACGCCACGATTCTCTCAAAAGTTTTCGACATCGTCCAACAACACGATCGGCCTCGTTTTGAATGAGGACGAATCTACCTGTCTACCACCTCTGTGGTATTAAGGCTTGCGCCAGACAGGCAGGAAACATGGCGTCACTCTGGGCTCCAGTGGTCCCTAGGCCAGCGCCTGCGCGCGTCCCGGAATGCAATCGGACCCAGGGCTGTGCGTTTGCCCTCATTTTGAGAAGGGCTACACCGAACTCATCCGTGCCATTTAAAACCATCGAAGGTGCCATGTGCTCCTCTCGCTGTGGGAATAAAGCCTCAGCGATCGCCACAACTAACTGCGGCGCCAGACTCTCAGTGAGTGGGTGGGACCAAGGACGAAGCCTTATCATAACCATGTTGTGTGCCACCCCAACGGATCACCGTCTCAGCGCCGCCAACAACTCTAGCCGTGGCGATCGCCTCAGCTATTTCCACTTTGAGAGCCAATCTTTGCTGCTAAAGAGGCGAGCAATCGGCCTCCAGGGCTGGTCTCTGTGCCGTCGTCCTCGACAACGGGTTTACAGGCGCCACACCACGATGCACCTCTGCGCATCGCGGAGATTTCTCGATTCCACTAGTACCTCCCTCCACATTAACGATGTTAGGCGCAAAACCCACGACTGCACCATTGCCGCCTCCTTCAGCAGCTTTCGGTCCAGACTTCTAAGGCGCCACCTGGGGCCTTTTTCCTCGGGTCCGGCCAGGCCGGTATAGGTATCTAGGAGGCGGAGACCCTGTATCGGATGTAAAGATGATTCGACAGAGCCCTACACACGTGTTTACCGAAGCCCTATTTAAGACAGACAGCTCGACCTCCAGGAGCAACTCCTCCAGTGTCCTTCCTCGCTTGATTTGGTGTTGAGATCCCGCGACCAGCACAGGGAAGGGTCCGTAAGAATGGATCAGTGACCCCAGTCGGTCTAGGTAGCCCTCGAAGTCGGCGAAAGATCTGCTTGGGAGAAAAGTACGTTGAAACCACTTCAATATCTCCCAAAAGAGCGCCAACAAAGCCTGGACCTTTCTTCACGTCCTTCGGATGAGGGGACCCGCAGCAGTCCCGCAAACCACTGCCGCAGTGTCGGACAGGTCTCCGGCCCAGTTATTGCCGGGTGGAACTGTACGGTTCCGACACTACGGCCACCTGAATCGACCACTGCGCCAGACCAGACTCAGCGCTCAGGATCAGCAAGAGATCCTGAGCTCTGGCGCAGTGGTTCAGATTTCAGATCTCTGAGATTTTCTTCTTTAGATCTCTCAAATGGCCATTATTATGCGATGGCCATTTGAGTCCCTTCATCCAAGCGCTGAGCTTGGCACCTGCCTTCCAAGCCCAGGCCTCACCTTATTCCTACGCCTCCTGTCGGGTTTAATGGTGCAGGCCGCACTCCCCAACTTAGGCCAGCCGGTTTGTTTGCGCGGCGCGGCCTGGCAGCCTCTGCTCTGGTGGCCCAGCTGGCCGCAGCGGTAGCAGGTAATTCTGCGGTCGACGCCCGTATGACACTGCTCCGCTACGTGCCCTATTTCTAGGCACTGGAAGCAGCGCATCAGACGCGCTACAAGCAGTTTGACCTGCACCGAGCATCACCCGATTAGGAGGCGCCCACCGTCAATAACTTTTTTGGTTGCTACTATAGGGTAGCTCACCACAACTCCACCGAAACCGGACCGGTCCCGGCGGATTTGTCCTACTTTTACGGAGGTGGCCGGGCAGCCTTTTTTCGCTACCGCCTCAGCCACCTCCGTATTTTCAACGGAATTATGCGAAGTTCCGCGCACTTTTCAGGCCTGGATATTGTAGATCTTTAACAACCAATTGGCGAAGCTTTTCTGCCAATTGTGGCCTTTCTCCGCTGGCAGACTCGGAACCTGGAGGATTCAGGCCCTGTTGCCGCATGGCGGAACCGGACGCCATCGATGCCAATGTCCTCCAGCTTAAACTTTTCGTCATCCTGGAGGATGCCAGAATACGACCCTTTCAGCGCGTCGGCTGCAGCTGATAATTACAGCCGACGTTAGGCCTTTGTTTTGGCACCCTCCTGGTCTGGCTTTCGCCACCTTTGGGCCAGCATCAGGCTTGGCAGTTTACGGCGCGCCACCTGGAGTCCACCCATCCGTGGATCTGCTCTGGTGCCGCGACTTTGCTGCAACTTCGTGGCGCTGGTCACACCTCTAGCCTAGTTGGTCTAGCCTTTTTCCTTTCTTCTTCCTTTGGGGAAAGTTTGAAGGCATTCTCATCGCTTTTGCGCTAACGCAGTGGGGCAGAAGGGCGGGGAGAAGGGGCAGTAGCTGGCCACCAGTGCCGCAAACGTTTGTCGGTGGCGAGCGGCGGACGTGAGCCGCTTTTCCAGCAGCAAGCGGTTTGGCGATGACCTTGCAGTGGCCTGGAATATGGGGCCCACCATGCTGCCGATGAGACGCCGCAGGAACTGCTCCAGGTCCGCTGGCACTCCCTCCATCTGGGAATCCACTGAGGCTTTTAGCCGCCGGTTTTTTCTCTTCCAAAGGCCTCAGTCGTCGAACCTCATCCTTCAGTGCCTCCACCTGGCTTTGAGGGCTTTTTGTCAGCTGAGTAATGCTACCAGCTGGCTGGTGGAGCGGCTCATATTTCCACAGACTTTGGATGGCGAAGGAGCACTCTTTAGGGAACGGACGCATGACACCTTTTAGGTTGCTCTAGATTTAGTAGCAACCTGGGAGATGATGCTCAGATCTCTTTAGAGCATTCTCACTAGCCTCCTTCGTCGTTATTACATCCTCCTCTGGAGGATTCTAAGAGGCACATCTTTTGAGCCTCTCGTTCTCATACTGGCGGCCTTCATCAGTTTCCCACCAGCGTGCGCTCTTTAACGGCACGCTCCACTGCTTTTAAGGCCCTCTGTGTTTCTGGCCTTGGGTCAGTGGCAGCACCCTCTGGCCCCACTCATCAGACCGGTGATCAGGGCCCCTGCCATAGTTGGGCGTTTAGGAAACGACCGCGCTCATCTCGCGGTAACAATGGAGACACAGGTCGCCCCGATTATCCGCTGCAGCCGCCAGCACCTTCTAAGCTGGCTGTTCTTCCTCACTTGAGGACTCGCTCAGGGCGCTAAAATCTCCGGCGTGCGTTTCCCGGAAAATTTCAGTTCGGTTGCTTCTCTATGTACCCCCCACTTTCTCCAACAGAGAGTCGGCCCTCTAATTTTTGACCTTCCAGTGTTCACTCAGAATCCATGTTCCCGCAGTTGTCGTTTAACGTTTTCTCCTGATTAGGTTTATATTGATTGTTTCTCCATAACAATTCCTCCACGATTAATAGTGTTAAGTGATGTCCACCGGGCCTGGGACCGTGTAGCACCTGGTAATCCCTATATACACCTGGGAGGCGGGAAGTTCCTCAGAATGGCTCGCAACTGGCTGGTGTATCGTTCCAGCCACCTTGCGAATACCCGACGCCACGTGCCACAAACGCCGAGATCAACAGACCCTGCTCCATAAATCATGCGGTGGTCAACTGCTGCGGCTACATTCCCTTCTAGACAAGCAGTCACTAGGATTGTCAGAGCCAGCGACTTGAAAGAAAATGTTTAGGGTCCTAGTATTACTAAATAATCATGTACTCACAAAAAATTCCATCTATGCGGAGATGATTTAATCCAAGCTAATGCTATTTGCGAATCAGAAAAGCAAAATATCGTGATTTTATGACGTTCGTGATAAGCCTCATATATATATTTATTAATTTAGCCATCAGAACTGCAGCACGTGACTCTAATCGAGCTAAAGAAACAACTTTAAGCGGAGATACTTTGGATTTAGTGCATACTAAGCGAACAGATACATTACCCTGACAATCGGTAACATGCAAATACATGACACTGCCTATACGCTTTATGGCTAGCGTCTTGAATACGGCGATATAACAATTGATCGTTTGAAACATTTAGTTGATGAGGTATTTTAGTGAACTAAGAAGCGGCAGTTGCGCTTTTAAATTGTTTAAATAAAGTACATATATGAGCGGGAGGATGGCTATCCCATTTAGTACATTCTAGCCACAACTGTTTGATTAATACTTGCAAAAGAATAACTGGTGCAGCTAGACCTCAATACGTTCCAGAAGTAGCAACTAACGCAAGAATATTGCGTTTTGTGTAATCAAGATTATATTTCTATAGTTTTAAATGCTTTGCAATTATAGTTTACTTCTGCACGATACATTTAGTAATGTGCGAAGAGTCCCAGGCTAAACTTAAAATCTTCTGCGTTTCTAATTTATCAAAACCACTTGCAGAATTTGACTTCCGATAAAATATTTTAAAACTAAATCACTATTACTAGACCATTTTAATAATTGGAATCCACCGGCGTTAAACATACTAGTTCGTTGATTTGAAAGTTCTAGAGCTCACTTTCATCTGACGTCGACGTCACTAAATCACCCATATACATCTCCTTCTCAGCAACATTTTGTAACTTAGCGAATAATTATGGCGCTCATCGTTTCATAATTGACGAATGTGCGCATTGTAATATAGAGACTAGATTTTAAACCAAATGCGTTACGGTTGAACTGTTATTCCTGGATCGGTTCTGAGGATCAAATCTATTTTTTGATACTTTCCATCTTCCTCTTTTACTAGAATTTGTAGAGCACATCTGTTTAATGTCAGACGTTAAAGATTGGAAACAGTGAAATTTAGCAAAAGTAGAAATATATCCACTTGCAAATTAGGTACTGAGTGCAATACGTCATTCAGAGATAAACCGTTATGGCATTTGCGCTTGCGTCTAAGACAGGTCTAATCTTTGTACTATTTTTATCGTTCTGAATAATAGCGTGATGCGAATGAAATAACCTTCCCGGAGTCCTTGACCTTCATTAGTGAATTAAAAAGAGCTATTTATTTTTCTCAAAGAGTTGTGTACCATGGGATTGTTCGAAAAATTATTATTTCGAAAGCAACAGACACTTTACCCATTAGTATGTATCCGAATACGGTTTCAATAGCAGGTGTTGGAGGAGTACATTATATCACCTAAAGCAAATACGAAACAATAGAGCGCCATAATCAAATTAATCTACTACTGACTTTGCCAATCGAGGATCAGCTATGGAATATAGCCTCAAGTTTTTGCATAACTGAAGTATTAATGTTGTTCAAAGGTAACGTATCAGTAATACGATCAACATTTAACGCGTTTATATTGTATTTGTATTGTTTATTTTTGATTGTATTTGTATATTAACGTAGCTCCATAACGGACGCGATGCTAATCAAAAGAATTTGAAAGCGGAAAACATTCAAATTAAGTTGTTTCAGTACGCGATGTTTATTATATTATTTTGCGAACCGTTGTCTCATAAGTGAACGCACAGGTACAAAAATATCATTATTGTTTAACATAAACTCAGGGTAAAAAGAAGCACAGTCAAATGTTGACGCGCTGGCTTCAACGATATTTCAGAAATAAAAAGATTGTGATTAATTTTTGGTTCCTTTAGAAAATGAAATATTTTTATTTTGCGGCTGAGTGACTCAATACGAATTATTATCAAAATGTAAAACGTATGACGATCGTTCGTCACAAAGTTTTACAATTTATTAACGATTTGCATGCAGAAAGTATGCAAAGTCAAAGTCAAAGTCAACATTCTTTATTCAATATGGAAGCATTACACTTTCTTATTGATTGTCAAATAATCTACCACCGGTTCGGAAATGCAGAAGCCTCTGACCTGAGGAAGAACCGGCGTAAGAAACTCAGCGGACTTTTTCTTTTTCCTTTCTTCAATAAATTTTACAAAACTTTTACATAAACCATACATTTTACTACTTTGAAATAGCCTGAGCGAACAGTTCATTACAGGTGTGTTATCTATCAAGTAGTCATTGCAACAATAATATCCTTTAACACACAAACGTTCCTTTACAACTTTTTTAAATTTATTTACAGATAAAAGCTGAACGTTTTCGGTATTTTATTGTAGAAGAGTATACATTGTCCCATGAAGGATTTCTATCGTTCTTCGGAGCCTAGTTTTGGAAGAACATAATTATGCTTTATTCCTAGTATTTATATTATGTGGTCACAAATGTTTTACAAAATCATTTTTATTTTTATGAACATTAATATTTTCAAAATGTATTGAGAAAAACAGTCATTACATTAATTTCTGTAAATTTTCTCAGGATTCTTTGGACCCAGGTTATAGACTGCTCGAATCGCTCTTTTGAATTATAAAAATAGATTAATATCAGTTGTTTCCAGTAGAATGCCAAGACATTATACTGTGAAAATAACTAAAATATACCAAACGGGCGTTCCAACATCGGTTAATTGTCAATTTTTTTACTGCATAAGCCGCTGAGCTAAGTTTACTCGCCAGTCTATGAACATGAGGGCCCATTGGCTTAGAATCCAGATGCTGAGAAAAGTGAATGGCAGTGGTCTAGCGCTTTCTCCATCTAGACCACATCACACCCAGCTTGAGGGAACTTAGAGTTAAACCTTATAAATTTAGTTTTATTTTGTTTAACAATAAATTATTTGCACTAAACCAGTATTTTACTTTTGAGAGGGATTATTTACATCCGGTCATTTTGCAAATGTCGTTTTATTCTAAATATTAAAGAAGTATCATCAGCAAATAATACAACCTGTTATTGTTTCAACCTGGTGGTAGGTCATTATATAGACCAGGAAGAGAAAAGCCCAAAATAGATCCCGTGGGACCCATACCTACCTGCGTCCTGGAGATTCTTTGCGTTCACGTCAACTCTCTGAGTTCGATGGCTCAAGACGGTCAGAAGGTCGAGTGCGGCATTTTTGACACATAGGTTTAATTTCCGACCAAAGTATCATGTTGCCACAGTCAAATGGTTTTGTGTCAAGAAACAACCTAATGCATCATTGGGACTTCTTCCCATGCCTCAAATATAGTCTTTAAGATGGACACCTGCATCGGTTGTAGAACGACCGTTAAACCATACTGTTTGTTATTGATAAGGAGAGTTAAAAACAAGTAATGGTTAAGGAATTATTTTCTGAAAATTTTACAAGCCAGGCAGTATACTAATAGGTCTAAAGTTATTGTCTTAGTACTGCCTGGATTTAAATACCGGAAGAACTCTTACTGTGCTTCATAAGGTCAGGAAATTCTACTCACATGTAATACAATCATTAAAAATAGCTAAGGCAAGGTGATATAACATCAATAATAGAATTTATCACCTTAACCGAGATCCCCACAGATTCATAAGTTTTTTAATGTCCAGAGATTTAAAAGCGGAACAATATCTTTATCGCTTTATATTACTAAAATAGAAATTATCTTTACATTCTTAATATTTTTTTAATAAAGACTCTGCAACAGTTGAGAAGAAACAAGGACTTGTGGTAAAACAGAATGTCTGAAAAATTTTTCAAAATAGGATGCAAATCTTGATCAGAATTTATTTACTATTATTAACATTTAGCGAATTTCAAAGTTCTTGTTTTACAGCCCTTCCTGTTTCACCAGTAATTATTTTCCAAGTCATTTTTATTTTGTCGGATGCACCTTAATTTTTTTTATGTAGAGACTTCTGTCCAGCACACTTTCTGAATGTTTTGAGTATACATTAAATATGTCACAAAGGATTGATTGATTGAAGTCTTTTCACCATATAGTTCATATAATCTTTGTCTGCTCTTATGTATTCCAACTGTTGCCCATTCACTTAAAGCTGCAGGAATCCTTTTTTGATTTGACTGTTTTAGAAATAAATATAAAAATTCAGTTGTTATTAATTTTAAAATAATTTACTATAACAGTATATCCGGTTTACCTATTATAATCAAATAATTAATTTTTTTTATATTATTTAAACTTTCAAACTTTCCCCATAGGAATAAATTTTTTTTTACAATATTTTTGGGAGATCTATTATCATAAACAAAATTAATTGTCCCAATGATCAGATGATAACATAAAGATGGATTTATTAATAGGGATAAAATTTGTAAATTTTATCTATACATGTTTTTGAGGAGGCAGTAATTTTTGTTCTTCCAAGAAACCAAGTTTTAAAAGGTTATATTGATTTAAAATGATCCTGAATTCAATAGTGGTGGTTGAACCATCTATTAAATTTATTTAAAATCACCACAGACTACTATATTTTATTAGATTCAGATAGTTTTATTAAATTTTTCCAAATAATTTCCAAAAGATTCATATAACATTTGGAGGTTGTATAACATACAATTTAAGTGCTCAAGCCACGGTATTTCAATAGTTCCCAACAGAGGCTCATATATCTTGTACGATTTTATATTTTAAATTATTTTTCAAAATTATTATTGAGCCACGTAACTTTTTTCTTTGAACAGGTTGCAACCGGTAACATCCAAGGTTAAAATAATCTGGTTTCATAAGCCAGTGTTCTGTAATACACATGACATCTATATTACAATTGTTTAAAAAGTTCAACTTCTAGTTCTTACCGGCTATTCTTTGTATGTTTTGATGCCAGTAATACAATGGTTCTTATTTTTATTTTGTAATATGTCTGTAAATTTATTATTTTCTCATTAATACATTGATTATTATTAATACAATTAAATATGCTAGAGACAGCCCTGTTGTCTTAGAATTTAATTTAAATTATTTGGAACATATTCCAAGGCATTATGTCACAGATTTCTGTTCAAAAGAATCAGAGGGACTTTATAGCCAAAGACTTGGCTGAGTTAATAATACAATAATAAGCAGCTGAAGTAACTGTTTTTATAAAGTTTGATAGGTTAAACCTATCAAGTCAGGTAACTGTTTTATAATTAATTATTTATTTATGTCAGAGATGTATTTTATTGACAATTGTCAGAATAGGCAAGGATAACCAATTATTCTTATATAACATTGATAAATTATTTTACTTAACTTAGCATTAAACCAAGGCAACCACATCCATTATTTTTCTTAATAATTCAAGCATGTCCTTTGGCGAACGGATCTAAATAAAGAACACGTATTTAAATAAACGATCATTTTTATTAATAGGATACACTTGCCTTAATTATTAGAATAAACAATATCCGCGATATGAAGTATTGTGTACTTGTTTCGGTTGCGAGCAAGATGCGTCCGGCGGAACACATTATGCGGCCGATGTTGACGTTTTCGTGAGGCGTAAGTATTTAAACGGGTCGAGTTATATATGTTGATGGATTGTTCATAAAAATTTTAGATTGGAATCGAATGAAATTAGCAAAACTATCAAAAGTAGGTATATCTTCTTTGCGTGATTCCATCCTAAAAGTGTTAATAATGCTAAAAGGAAATTTCTTTAATGCAATATGTAGAAACATAAAATCTGCCAGGTTATTAATTTTAAGTTTTTAACGCGCCAACAGCTGACATATATATATCTAAAAAAAGTAGTGAAAGTATTAGCGGAAGCGGTTCCCAACATTTTAAAATTTAACAACTGATCGAAATATGTTGACGCTAAGATACGTTTGTCCTCATAGCGGTCAACCAGCGAATTCATATTAAAGAATAATTTTCTGGACATGGGGTAATACCAGCAAAAACATTAGAAGCGTTTCCAGTTAGTTTGCCTAAAGGTAATACAATTTGTCGCCATTGCTTAGCGAGTCGTTGTTATGAACGTTAGACTTAAAACTTATGTGCAATAGGGCCATTGTCGGATGTCACCGTCAAACGATGCGATTTCAATAGGCGGTAACCGAGATGGGCGTGCGACAATTGATTATCTTTTGAAGCGTTGGATTCATTGCACAATGAAATAATGCGTAAAATATACGAATACATTTCTTCGAAATCGGAAAGAATACGGCAATCCATTTTAAGGATTATATCAACAGTGATGAATAAAGCGTTATACATTATCTAAAATAGTCCTAAATTGATTTCTCATGTCTTCTAATGTTTGTTCTAATGAACATTGCTGAGAAATATTTATTTAATTTGTCATTGTTAAGAGCAAATTGTGCTTTATTATAAATATTCTTAATGCGTTTAAATAAAGCGTCACGTTTAGCGGTTAGAATAGTTAATTGATTAGTGTCAGTTATAGAAATAGGTGCGTCTCTTTTTGGTGGCATCTTGAATATACACGTATGTACGTACAAAGTGAAATGAAAATAAAATTATTAATAATTAAAAACCAGCACAGCGGTAGGCGTAAATGCAGTTGGTATCCGTAAGAGTAAGAGCTGGCGTTAGTAGATAAAACTACCTACAAGTTGAATGCAATATGACGCGAATGGCTAAATGATGCAATTATATGCGTAAACAATAAGGCGAGCGATTATTATAGATAGCGATTTAAAAACAATGCGTTTGGTACTAATAATAGATAAATGCGGTGGCCGATATGCGTTAGGCGAAATAAATTATAAAATATTAATGAAATAAACCCCAACAATATTGAAATAACTTTGAAACAAGTATCTACATGCGCGTGTATTATATGACCACGTGGTCAGGTTATATGATATAACTATTGCCGCGATTAAAAGTATTTGAAAATTACAAATATTAGTTACGCAATCTACGATATTTTAGAAGGACTATACAGGATAGGTAACTGATCTGTCCGGCTCGTATGGACCAAAATTTATGGTTGCGCGGGCGCGTGGTCACTCAAGTTTCGTCAGCCAATTTGATTGGACCAACTAGCTCGAGTGACGGCGATAGGGTAGATCCTATTTAAGGACCAGAAGCGAGGATGCGGTTCGAAGGACATGGTGCGTAATCCGCTCGGACAACGTGCTTGCAGAAGCCGGATTGGAATGCGATAAAAGAAGGATAAATACCCGTCTGATGGCGGCACAGCTGCTGGCGTCTTCGGTGATGCGGTTGGGTTCGCGGTAAACTTAAACCATAAGAACGAAGCGTTGGCCATTCGCGTCACGTGACTTTAAAATATATGCGTTGCGTAGGAACTCCCAATCAGGCAATTGTCGAGTGCAGCGGTGCTCGCCGCCATCCGGTGTTAGAAGAATTCACCATTATACCCTCTTCTTACCGCGAGATGAGGGAAAATTAAAAGGAAAAAAGGAGGGCAGGCGAAAGGAGCGTTATAATAAGAGAGGGAAGGAAGATTATTGCGTAACCAATTTGCGGCTGTGTTAGGCGACATAGCAATGCGCGCAAACTCTTCCTATGACTTAATTCACAAAAAAATTGGTTTTTACTGAGGGTTTAAAGCTGAGGGGAGCATATAATAATATCTATTGTATTTGCCATCAAAGCATTGATGGTTTATCAAAATATTTATATGTTTTAAGTATGGTAACTAATATAACACACATATATGCCTTCATTGTAAAATTCTACAAAGCTTTTTTTTCCATCACCATGAACAAAAATAGCGTGTTGCAGCTAGTTGTAGTTAATGGATGACTTGTAGCCACAATAACAGGGCGCCGTTTTCTTGATTCAGAAATCTCAGTGTTTATTTCTTTTTAACAGAAATTCGGTGACCTTTGCGTAAATAATTTAATAAATTGCTTTTGAAAACAATGCTATCATTGCTCAATCAGGATTGAAGTTTAAGTCTTAAATTTGCTTACATTTTATCCTTCGATTACCGCCGCTGTAAAGCGTTCAAGTTAGTCGTCGGTAGTAAAATATAATTAAATATGTAAATAAACAATATAAAGTTAAACGCAGACATAAAATTATTATTTATCGATGTTACGTTATTTCCGTGAATACTACACATTAAAGGATTCATTCGTCTTAGCTTAATTTAATTTAAAATAAAGAGATACAATAAAAAATATGATAACACTGCATAACGCAGTTACTACTCTTTTTATTATGTGACGTATTTTAGCTGGGATCACTTTTCAGGAGTGTTAGCAATAAAAGCATTTATTGAAAGCATTGAGTAACTGATACAGTGATCCAAGAGGAAGGAGGAACTATTTATATGTGAAAGATATGGATAATATTGTAGGGTAAATCGGATAAATTTGGAGGTAACGAATGTGACGATTTATTACAAAGCGACTTTAAGCAATACGGCGTTTTTCCTTATCTATTTAAGTACCTCAAATGCATTGTCTTTTAATATAATAAAGATTAATAAGTCACCCGTTTGAAAATAAAAAAAGAATAAAAAGAATCGGCTCACGTATATTATGTCTATAAAACGTAAACTGTGTTAAGTTGTGCGGAAAATAGATATACCTATAAGACTTATAATAAAAGACCAAACTGTGACAGCTGTATATCGAACTCCTCTGTTTCTTTTATTCAAATTTGGGGCTTTCATTTCATCGACATGTTGAAATAAGCTTTTGACGACTTATGAAGACGTATTTATGGCATCGCAGCGTTTACTGTCAATCAATTGAGAAAATAAGTTTAGTTTCCATATGGTTGCATACAAAACTTATAACCGCGACATGCCTTATGTTTTTTTTTTTTTTCATGTTTTCCCCTGACTTATGGGATCAGGTCCTTTTCGCTCTTTTTGTACTTTTTCCTGTACAGTGTTCTTTTGTATTTATTTTTGGTTTCATCTTTTATTTCTTTCATTTTGTTTTGCATTAACATTTATTTTTCTTTACATTTATTCATCTTATTTTAGTTACATAGGTATATTTCAGTTTATTATTTTTGATACGTTTATTCATTTATTATTCTTACATTTATTGATCTTATATTAATTACATAGTTTTTACTTAAATCTAGTTACTATTTCTTTTTTAGGTATTTCAAGTATCAGACGCTGGTATCTGCATAGTGCAAACCTTATTTCAGTACAGTATTTCGTATTTTAAACTTACATTTTTATCTTATGCCTATACTTATTTATTCTACTTATTCGCTACTTACATTCAGCCTATTGCTACTTAATACTTATTACTATTTAATATAGACTACATATATACTACATTATATATGTATCTTATTAATTAACACTATTTTTACTATTTGCGTATCTTATTACTCTATTACTATACCTCGCAAAGGCCTCTCTGTGTTCGCTGTTTATTAGGGTTGCCAAATTCTCTTTGTTAATTTTCATTCCACTCTCGATGGCCAGGCTCTGTCGATCACTTTCAAAAATTGGGCACTCTGTCAGCAAATGAAGGGAGCTCTGCGGAGCCTCCCCATCGCACTCGCATACCGGGTTGTCCCGGCACTTGAAGCGGTGGAGATACTCCGCAAAACCCCCGTGCCCTGTTAGCGCCTGCACCAGCGTTGGACTGAGCTCCAGTCTCCTTACCGCACGGTACGCGTCGACCGCATTGGGGAAGAAGAGCTTGGTGGTCGAGGCTGTTGGCTCTGATATATAGCGCCGGTTCCACTCGTCAATGGACTCCTGTCGGAGAATCCTTTTGACGAATGAAACCGGACACTCTTCGTAGTCCGGCCGTCTCTTTATGCGCAGGGCAGCCTCCTTCGCGAGAAGGTCCGCCCTTTCGTTACCCTCCACACCCGCATGTGCCTTAATCCAGTAGAGGTCAAGAGAGTCGCCCCGATTTAACAGTTTGGCGATATCCTCTCTTGCCTCTACGGCCAGCGGGTGTGGAGAGACACTCCTACTCAATGTCCTAAGGGCGGACCTTGAGTCACTGTATATTTTGCAGCTTCATGCAGCATGTTGAAGTGCCACTTCGACGGCCTACGGAGAGCCAGTAGTTCCGCCTGGTAGACGGTGCAGAAGTTTCCCAACTTAATTTCTTCGACTTAGTTTCTGCGACACCGTCCCAAATGGACAGTGCCGCCCGACTTTACCTTCAACTTTACTTCCGTCCGTGAAGATCTTAAGGACGAAGTATCTTGGGAGACGTCCTCACCGCCTCCAGAAAGACGAACTCCGGCCCTACTTGTTCCGCCGGATGTGGCAGCTTGATATAGGACTGGGACTCCTCAAGCCCCTGGTCACCGATCACTCGCGGGAACGGCCTCTCTTTACCTCGTAAAGAGTGGCCGCTTCCTGGACCCTAAGGTCCAAAGGAAGAATCCCAGCGAGCAATAGGAACCGAGTTTAGCGAGACCGTCCTGTATGCCCTAATAATCTTCTGCACGAAGCCGCGTTGCACCATATTGAGGCGCCTCCGCACCTGGACCTTCTTCGTTGCCGGGGCCCAGGCGCTCGCTGCGTAGAGGACGACCGGTTCTACTACGGCGGTGTATATCGTCCTGGTGATCTCCGGGTTCAGACCCCAGCTCAATTTCGCCGCTCTAATTAATTGCTTATAAAGGTTCTGGACCTTACAACAGACGTTTTAACATGGTTGTTAAAGTCAACTTATGGTCATTGTATGGCCCAGAACCTTCAGCTCTTGGACCATGTTCATGCATTCCCACCCACGCGCAGAACTGGGGAGTCGTATTTAGCTTCCTTGTGAGGAGCATTGCCTTGGTTTTCATTGGCGCAAATTTGAATTTATTTCTTTTCTCCCAGTTCTGCACACGAGCGAGGACTGCGTGTCGCCCTTTCTTGAATGTCTGGCTGATCCCCGGAGAACACTTAGAACGATATCATCCGCAAAAGCCTGTACTGAAAATGCCTCTTCCATCAAGCTCTACCAGAAGGGATTGAGCAGCAGGTTCCAAAACGTTGGGCCACCGATAGACCCTTGCACGCATCCCTTGGTGGTAGTCCTAACTCTGATTCTTCTCCGGCAAACCTGACGCGCACTTTTCTATCTTGAAGATAGCTATCTACAAGTCGCCTCAGGTTTACTGGGCATTTAGTCTCTGCTAGCCTGCATCTTATTGCCGGCCACCAAGCATGTCGAAGGCGCCCTCTTGTCCAGCGAGACCATGACGGTCAGTCGTTTTCGACTATTTGTGATTCGACATGTCTCACCAGGTCCTCGGTTGACCTTTGAGCGCTGAAGCCGTACTGTTTCATGCTGGTGGCCGGTACGACGTACCAGGTTGATACGCCGCAAAGCATTTTCTCCAAGATTTTGCCCAGGACTGGCAGAAGAACAATGGGTCGGTAGGACTTGGGATGCGTGTAGTCTCCTCTTCCCGGCTTACGCAGAAACACCATGTCGCTCCTTCCACTTCCTAGGGAAGTGTGAGAGGCGAAGGCACGCTTTCACGATCGCCAAGAAGAGGTCGGTGGACAGGGTGATTGCAGCCGTGCATATGTCTGCTGTGAGGGTTGAAGCTCGATGCTGACCATTTCAGCTCCTCCGCTGTAAAAGGTGGGTCGCATGAGTCATCGCCGTCCCTCTATTCAACTTTTCAGCTACCTCTCTCTCCAGCTTATGGTCAGCACTGTCGCTCTCAACCCCATCTTCCGGATAGAATATCTCGGCTAGGACCCTGGCCGACTCTTGTCTCCCCAGGGTTTTACCCTCGCAGACGATGGGGAGTTCTTCGTGCCTGGCTGCTGTTCTGTTTATCACCCTGTAGACTCCATCCCACATCGACTCCCTATCCTGCTTCGAGCAGAAGTCCTTCCAGCTGGAGGTTTGAGCCTTCCGTACAGCGAGCCGGTAATTCTCTTTGGCCGTGAGGTACCGTCCGACAACTCCCTCCCGCCTGACTTGCGCCGCACATGATATGCGGCGCTTGAGCCTGGAGACCTCCCTCTTGAGACCATTCAGCTCCTCATTCCACCAAGGCAATCCCTTCTTACTCCCTCTCTTCAGCTTGGGAATGCAGCTGTCACAGACATCTTCTATACTATTAGTGAATTTTGAAATAACTACGTCCAAATGTTCTGGGTGGTTTAAATTTTGTACAGTTTCTAATGTGATTTTGTTCTCGGTCAAAGACTGTGTGAGTTTCTCACGAAACTCACTCCAGTTTGCCTTTTTAGTATTGTAGACTCTTGTCGAGCTTTGGATGTCTGTGCCAACTGCATTTTCCAGCCCTATGTCGAAGAGGACTGCCTTGTGGTCCGAGCCGGAAATCTCATCGGAGAGTCTCCAGTTTGAAATTTTTGGGAGTAGAGCTGCCGAGCAGCACGTCACGTCCACACAGCTGCTGTATCTAATCCCGCCTCTTAGGGTGTCGAAGGTTGGCTCATCCCCCCAGTTGAGGACATGGAGTCCCCATTCGTCAATGGCTGCCGCCGCATCTAATCCCCTCCTGTCCGTTATCCGGCTTCCCCACCACGAGTTTTTCGCGTTCAGGTCCCCGCCGAAAACCACGCTACGCGTCCTCAGGCCCTCCAGAGCTGCCTTGATTTTGTTAAGATGAGGGAAGATGGGCTTATCTGGTTCCAGGTAAACCGACACCACCCCCACCTCCCAGGACCCGGTTCTCAATTTCGCGACTGCGACATTCGTAGTTGTTAAGTCCGGGTACTGGGTGACGTTGATGGTGTCGTCGAACAGCACAATGGCGGCTTTCACGACGTTGTCCGTCGTGTCGCCGCACCATTGTACTGCTCTTGAACCTGGATACTGCCTCATCTTCCCTATTCGGCCGATGTATGGCTCTTGCAGCAACGCAAATGCCAATTTACGTCGCTGCGCCTCCACCATAAGTTCGGCCGTGCAGATTTCGCTCCTCTGGAGGTTGGCCTGGATCGCGTGGTATTTGCGGAGACCCCGTGTGCCCGTGTCTGACCCGACCACCTTAGCAATAAGCTATTGATGATCGGGCCAAACTATCCCATTTCCTCCGCACAGCGCACTCCGAGCTGAATGCATTGTGGTCTCGTCGGTCGGCCTTCGCTTTTGTGCAGTTCCTGCACGAAGGCGTCCCTCCGGCTAACTACTCCTGACATGCCTTATGTCGGGTAAACTAAAAATGGTTCACTTAGTAATTTATATTATGCATTGTATTGTAGTATTTTCTTTTAGATTTTGTAGTAGGGAATAATAAAATAGAGGAATATAATCCCTTTTTTTTACATTTGGGTCGACTCGTAAAAGTGGAATTACAGGAATGCGACTAAGACAGCTCGGAAGGCTAAGGTAGCCTACTCTCGGTCTTTGAGGTCACTCTATGTCTCGAGCTGTCTAAGCGTGGGTAGAAAATTCATAAATGTTCATTGCCGGCACGGCTTTCAGTGTGAAATTTCAGCGGCTAGAAATGTTTTAGACACAAAGTAAATTCATATTGGCAATGTTCATTCAGTTGGTATTGAATCTCCGTTCTTCCTCTGTAGCCAAGTTTAGCGGTCAAGGATCTCAAAATTTTGATACGAGGAGTATTGTCAGCGTGTTGGACGATAAATAAGCAAGTTTGAACTTCTATATTATTGAATAAAGATATTTTAATTTTAATTCTTGGTCTTACAATGACTTAACGTTGGCTGTGAAGGAATAGCAAAGGCGATCTTGACAAGCCTACTAGAATAGACTTGCATGACTAGCGATTTTATTTCTATGACGTATTTCTTAGACGGATACATCTGCTGCGTATTTTATCCGACAAAGAAACTGTTCATGGCGCGTTGCCCTACGGCGAACTTCTGGACTAATCCTACAGATGGAGGCCACTTTTCAGCCCCGTAGGTCATCATGGTGAGCATGTATTGTATGAAGAACCTCATCTTTAAACCCTGCGGTATCAACGACGTGAGAATCTAGTTTAGCTTCATAAATGGTGCCCAGCCTAATTTGATCCTCCTATCGGATTCCCTCGCAAAATTGTGTCTTCCCCACTGCTATATGTGCCCAAGGTGTGACATTTATTGACTACTTCGAGAGTAACACCGTAGATATTGACCGCGTAGGGAAAACGTTTTCTTTGAACATGACTTTCATCTTGTCCAAGTTCATTTGAGGACAATGCCTCCGGAGACTTTATTAAAACTGTCTAGGGGTCTTGAATACCTCCTCGTAAGCATCAGTGAATCGTTTTAGGATGCACTTGGATCGGTCTCGATTAAACCCCCGGAATAAGGACGGAAAACGCATCACTATACAGACCTTACGATACCTCGACGTATCAATAATCAACCTTACGTCGTTGAAGAGCTTCTAGGACAGCCTAGGTTTACGCAGGGTAAAGCTCTCTTATAGTCCACAAAGGCAAGGCACAAAGACTGGTTTTACTTTTGACTCTCTTCTACGACTTGCCTTATGGTGTATACGTGGTCTGTAATACTGAATACTCTGTGAAACCCAACCTACCCCTGTGGTTAGTATCCATCTATGTTGTTAGATATGTTATGTATGGGTTAAAAGCGAAATCAGTTGGTAGTTCCTGTGTAGGGTGTAGTCTCCCTTCTTGAAAAACAGATAAATCTCGCTTTCAAGCCACTTTTTCAACTTGCTTAGAACAATGTCGCCTCTCACCCAAAGCAGTTCGGTCGGGACTCCATCCATCTCAGGAGCTTTTCCTCCGTTAAGCTGCTTTAAAGCTAGGCTAACCTATTGAAACACATTAGGAAGCTTAGCAGAATGATGTCTTGTTAGTAGGTTTGGTAGAAACGGCCAAGCCGGAACTATTTACGAACGTTTCGGCTTCATCCGAGTTTCTCCAAAGATACCTTCGACTAATACCACTTTGGCATTGAAATCCATATAAAACAATATAGTAGATCTGGTGGCTGTTTTGCAGGGCCCGGGAGACATCTTCGTAAGTGGCCTCTACTTTATCGTCTGGGCGTGCCGTGATTTTAAGAACGCCTCCCATTAGTTTAAGAACAGTTAGTTTAATAGGTATTAACTGTCATTTGGTCCATGCCATCTGGTTTTTTTAAGATAATTATGTGATTTGTAGTTAGTTAGATGATTAAAAAATTAAGGAAATTACAGTGACAAAAATCAAACCATCATTTGATTAAACTGCAAACGCTGGCTCAACGTTAAAAGGTAGACTTAAACTACGTTTTATATAATTGTAACGGGCCTACTACGAAATCTGCGAGAGCATATTATATCTGTTTTAAGAATAAGACACGATAAGAATTTTAATGGAAACATATTTTTAAATAACGATTAGGCATATTCAAAGCTCATCTATATATATAAATGAGATTCCCACCTATATATTTACTCATTACGATATCTCTGGAATTATGACTTGAAATTTGGTAGGAATATTCCTTTCGCTGAGGTCAGCTAAGAACGGATTTTACGAAATTCCACCCACAAGGGGTGTTGGGGGTTGCTAGTTTTATATATCGCAGCTTAAGTTCACATAAAAGTTATTTCAATGTAAAAATGTTTCATTCTATGTACATAAAACCTATCACAAACGTTATTTTGATTAAATACCTTAAAGATATTAGAGATTTTAAAGCATAGCATATTCTGATTATGAATCTTTAGAAGGTATAAATAATTTAAGCTATGACGACACACTAGCTGGCACATGCTTTACCGATGATTACTGAGAAAGCCAAAACAGATGAAACTCATGCATTCATTATTTTATAGCCTTAAATTAGGCTTGAATGATTTCCGTATTCAGTGAATTTGGTTATAACGACGGCGGAGAGGGCACTTTAATGTCCTCGATAAATCCTGAGGTCACTCTGTCCAAAATAATAAAAAGTCATATACATATGTACACATGTACATGACTTTTACTTATCATTTATTTTATTAGGGTATACAAGAATGTTATTGAAAAGCCGTAATAAAGTGCTCTGTTTAAGTTTAGTCTTCTCTGCACACTATGAGGTGTATTATAATGTTACAATTCTTTCTACATTGTAATTATCTTGATCTTCTTCAAATAAACAGTACTCTTTAAGCGTCGTTACAGCACACAATGCTTCTCTAGTTGTTAGGATTTTCTTTAGATTGCAATTTTCTTCCTCTTTGTCAATCCTCGATTTATTATGTTTAAAGTACAGACTCAATAGTTTCATTGTCAGTTTATCCCAAGTCGCTATTACTGAATGAATTTCTTAAGAAAATTTGCTTTAAATTCAAGGAACCGAAGTTTGAAGAGTTCTTTGTATATACTCTTGCATTTTTTATATTAAAAATTGGAAAAACATTGTCACTACAGGTTATTTTTAATATGATATTAATTATTCAGAGACTTTTGCTATAAATATAAATGAATTTTGAATAAAGGTGTTGTTTTGTTAACTATATTATCTAATGAGAATTATTAAAAGTAATTGTTTTTATACGACATAACCAGACCAATAATTTTCATTACATTCACCTTACCGGTTTTAACAATTATTTTTAATTGGTTAAATTAAAACAATGATTAGAATGGGTCTCTCGGTCCCGTTTAATTAAAAATGTTATAAATGGAAATTAAGGTTAACGATAAAAGGGCATGCATAAAGCTTACATTGAAGGTGATTGTGAAATTCCATCCCATACAGTTTAATTTATGATAAGCAGTTAAAAACGTCAGATGTTATATTATTCGCACAAGCGACGAGATATTTCGTTAAAGCCAGACCATTTCATTTGACCAATAATCCAATAACGCAGGTGTGACGTATCTTTCGAGCTATTCTATACATTCATATAACTTTATTCGTTATAGAAGTTCACACTTGCTTATTGATTGTCGAACACACTACCTCTACGTATAGTATTAACACTACTTATTGTATTCCTAAACGGTGTCCATAAAACTAAACTTGCCTTCTCACTCATTAGGCGACCACCAATGCACGCTTCTCCATTAAGGGGTTTTTGGATCGTATCCCATCACGCTGGTCCAATGCGGGTTAGTGAGTGGACCGACTTTTTTCATGCTTATTTGATGACAATTGGATGATCGGCCCAAATAGTCAAATAGCCATGGATATTTATAACGGTCTCGTGTGCCATATTTTGCGACATTTCGAGCGCTATGTTCCCATGTAACTGTGAAAACTTACCTGGATTTGTATCCGCTCCTTTTTTGCATTTACATACTTAGGGTGATGATAAAACTTTGATATTACGATGAGATTTTTCGATCGATGTTTAAGTATATGCATATAGTCAAGTTAAAGAAGGAAAAAAATATTTTTTTATTCACCTTAACAACAAAAGTTCACAGAGATTTGAGCATTCAATATGGTAAATAATTTAAATCTATTCTTCAATATAATGTTTTTTCTATATTGCCCCTTCTGTACACTTCATATTCGTTTTATCATTTTTTTATTCCCTACGAAGGAAACGACCGCTCCATCTGATGGAAAGTGGTCATCGACGCTCATAGGCATTGGCAATATATTGTTTACATTACCTTATACTACAAAAGTCATGATTTTTTTATTACCTTATACGGTGATTGTAATTCTACTCAGTAAGGATAGTTTGAGAAAACTCTATTTCAACCCAACTTAAACGTAAAAAATTTTAGACAACAATCATTTAAGAATGATCTTGATGTGATAAGCATGAACTTTTCAAGCATGAGCGTTTCAGTATTAAGCCATGAGTGTATATTTGAGACAAGTTAGAATTAAATTAAGTGTCAGTGCCAGATTTTCAGTACGTACGTGCTGTGAAAGCTCCGGCTTTATGAATTTATATGTCACATCACAATCCGACATTGTTATAAATTAACTTGTCAGAGCAATGTTTCCAAGATGTCGTCTTGTGGGCAAAAAGAAAAAAAAAAACATCGTTTTTTAACAAACCGTTCTAGCCAGTGACAACAATAATTTTAGTACGTCATATACAATGTTTTGCTTTGTATAACGCTTAATGTAAACGTTACGTCAAAAACTCGCTTTTTAATTTTTCATCTCGATGCAACACATATGCATGTACCTGCCATTGATTTTTAGGATTAAGGTAAAGATTTTTAGGAATAAATTTCCATTCATACACTTCCTTACAAGTGAGTTAGGGTTAACTTTTAACTGCACTTTAGGCAATCCATTTCACAAACCTATTTTTTAAATACATTATTAAATTTAGAGTTAGTAGATATTTATAAAAATTATTTTAGAAGCATTCTTGTGATTTCGCCTATATCGTCACTCACTTAAAGTGAAAGTGAAAGTCAAACATGTAATAACGAAAGTTTAAAATACTAATGATAATTGTTGTTGCGTGAACTAGATTATATCAATGTTCACTACTTAACAATCACTTCGACAACTAAATTTATATATTATATTTATTGCTGTGATTAATTCCTTGATGAACCATTTGATTATCCATACTGATTTATGAGTGAAAGTTCCGAGAGAGACCGAGGCTCAGCAAACGTAGTGTGGGCGCCATGCAGCAAGATGGAGTGCCGACATTCGCGAAGACGCCGGTGGGGGCTAGATCAGAATATCCGAAGATCAGAAGCGGTGGCGTACATTAGGGGACGACGATGTCAGTCCACACACGGGCTGATGGTGATGAACATGATCATGATTTATCATTTATGGCTGCCGTTCATTTTATTTAAGTTTGTTTTGCACTGAGGCTTATTGTATTTATTTTAGTTATATCGTATTCTTAGTACACGAATAACAAATCATAAAACTTATTTCATGTTTGTACATTATTTTCGTAACAATAGAAATTTATGATAGCTGCTTAAATTTTAGTATCTATATGTGGAATATATTTAGGTTTCGTCGTACTAACTCGTGTTCCAGGCATTAAGGGCGTTCGCACTGTAAAGTAACGTTCGTAGAACTGTTAAGTTATAAAATATTTTTAACGACGTTTGTGTGTTTTATGTCTTTATGTTCAAACGGCACTTAGCTCAATAAAAATTCGGTTACTTTGTTCGAGAACCCACTTGGTGTAGTGCTTATGCTCTTTTATAACGAAATTAATATAATGTTCTTATTTTAGTTCTTGATTACAGACTTTTGCGCCCTAAGGTAAAGTTTCGGTGCACACAACAGGGTAAAAATTGTATTTTTGACTAGATTACCATAGCACTTTTTGGTATGCTAGTGATTCGACTACAAATTATGTATTTATTTACACAAGGAAAGTAAGGTTACGTATTTGTCGCCCAATATCCATAGTGCAAGCTTTCCTTAGTTGCTGAGGATGGATGGGGTGCCAATTCCTTAGTTTTTAAGGGTTGATTCATAATATAGCCATTTCATCACGATCAGTTGCTTAAAACAGAAGAAGGGTGTGCTGTACAGTATTATTTACTAATTATGTATTGTCTTGTTGTTATAATTTTTATGAAATAAATTCAAATTCAAATTCAAATTCAAATATCTTTATTCAATATAGAAGTTTACACTTGCTTATTGATTGTCAAACACACTACCACCGGTTCGGAAAAGGACGCCACAGACCTGAGAAGAACGGCGAAAGAAACTCAGCGGGCTATTTTTGTCATCTTTTAAAATAACAAACATTTTGATAATTGGACATTACATATTATGCAATTTTGAAACAGGACCTGGAGCGAGCATTCCATTACCAGGCTGTGTTATCATTTTAAAAATTCATTAATATCGTAATAACCTTTAATCACTATAAACGTTCCTTGACCACCTTTTTAAATTTATTAATAGTTAAATTCTCGAACGTTTACCGGGATTTTGTTGTGAAAAGGTATACATTGTCCCATAAAAGACTTACTTATTCTTCGCAGTCTAGTTGCTGGAAGAATTAGATTATGTTTGTTCCTTGTATCTATGTTATGTGCATCACAATGTCTTAGGAAATCATCTCTATTTTTTTGCACATACATTAAATTTTCAAATATGTATTGAGAACTAACGGTCATTATTTTTATTTCAGTGAACAACTTTCTTAATGATTCTTTGGGGCCCAGGTTATAGACTGCACGAATTGCGCGTTTTTGGAGGACAAAGATCGTTTAGTATCTGCCGCATTTCCCACAGTAGAATGCCACTAAGACATAATACTATGAAAAATAGCTAAAATATACTAAACGAGCTGTCTCACATCGGATTAATAATCTAATTCTTTTCACAGCGTAAGCTGCAGAGCTTAGTTTACTTGCCTTAGCCTATTAATATGAGGAGCCCCATTGTAGTTTCGTATCTACAGTTATTCCTAGAAATACAGTTGATTCAACTACGTCTAGCGCCTCCCCATTCATAACCACTTCAAATTTACCATGTTTCACATTAGGAGTCATGAATCTAATACAATTTGTTTTTTTTTTAGTTTGAATAGCAAGTTATTCACTCTAAACAAGTTTGCTACTCTACAGAGAGTATTATTTACATCGTCATTTATTGACGTATGTCGTTTAATTTTAAAAATTAGGGGTATCATCTGCAAATAATACTATCTCTTCGCTATTATTTATCACACATGGTAAGTCGTTTATATAAATGAGGAAGAGAAAAGGCCCAAGAATGGATCCTGTGGGACCCCATATTTACCGGGCCCTGGAGATCTTTTATCATTCACGTCAACCTCTGAATTCGATGGCTCAAGTACGAAGACAGAAGGTTGAGTGCGTATTTCTTATACCATAGTGACGTAATTTCCTGACCAGGGTCTCATGGTGTACACAATCAAAGCCTTTTGAGATCACAGAAAATGCCTAAAGCATCCTGTGATGCTTCCAAGCCTCAAAAATGCTTTTGACTAGCCTGATGCCTGCGTCGGTTGTTGAGCTGACCCTAGTGAATCCATACTGCTTGTTATTTAAAAGGCAATTACGATTAAAATGTTTTACTAATTGATTTAGTAAGAGTTTTTCAAATAATTTACTAAGAGTAGGCAGTATAGATATTGATCTGAAGTTATTAGGTCCGTATTACATCCTGATTTAAATATCGGAATAATTTGCTATGCTTCATTAGGTCAGGAAACTCGCCCTTCTGATACTTACATTGAATATTGCCGCTAGGTTGAGGTGATATTACATCGATAATAGAACTTATCACCTTAACAGAGATCCCCATAGGTCTGTAGTTTTTTTATATCTAAAGTTTTAAATGTACTTACAATATCTCCGGTATTTACGTCCGTAAAATTAAAATTCTCTGTACATTCATTGGTATTATCTTTTAATAGTGACTCGGCAACTGTTGAGAAGATAAAAGTGACTTAGTAGTAGAAACCGGAATGTCCGAGAAGAATTTTTCGAAATAAGTAGTAACATCTTCGTCAGCTTCTATGGAACGGTCATCAATATTTAGAGTTATATTAGAGTTGTCTTACCCCTTCCAGCTTCACTGTTGATAATACTCCAAGTCATTTTATTTTGTCTGATGAATTTTTAATTTTTTTTTATATATAAGGATTTCTGACAGTACAAACTTTTTTAAATATTTTGAATAGCACTGACATGTGCAACAAAGGTCTTATTATGATTATATGTTTTTCACTGTAAAGCTCATATAATCTTTGCCTGCTTTTGATAATTCCAACTGTTGCCCATTCACTAAAAGCTACAGAACCCTTGATTTAACCGTTTTAGAAGTAAATATGGATTTAAATTCTTTCCTTATAAAAGAGAATAATGTATTATACAGCACATGTGGGTTATCATCATACTGTAAATAGTCAATTTTTGTAATATATTAATTCTAAACTTCTCAATACGTTTTTTATACATGGAACAAACATAATTTTTTATTTGTATTTTTGTCCGATATTTTATTTAATCTAAAAAGCAAGCTGGCCACAGTGGTCAGAACTTAATTTTTAATTATTGACTTGTTTAAAGGTTTACAGTTTGTAAATATATTATCTATACATGTAGAGAAGTCTCAGTTATTCTAGTAGGTTCAAGAAATAAATTGATTAGGTTATATGAACTTAACAATGATCTGAATCTAATTGTGGTTGTAGAATTATCTAATAAATTAATATTGAAGTCACCACAAATTATAATATATTTATTAGATTCAGATAGCTTCTAATAATATCTCTTCTAACACAACTTCAAAAGGTTCATATAACGAAGTGGGAGGTCTGTATACGCATACAACAATGAAATGCTCCAGCTCTGCACAGGCTATTTCAATAGTCCGTTCAATAGAGAGGCTTACAACATCTTTACGATTTTTATATTTTAAAGCATTATTAATAAATATTAAAGAGCCACCGCGTATAGCTTTATCTCTACTGAACAGGCTAGCAACCTGGTGACATCCAAAATCAGGCATAAATTGATGTTCTTGAAGCCAGTGCTCAGTTATACATAAAATATCTATTTTACAGCTATTTAAGAATAGCTCAACTTCATGTTCCTTACTGGCAATTCCCTGTATATTTTGATGTACCAGGTTTATACAATAGTTGTTATTATTAAAAGTTTTATTATTTAAAAATACATTACTTAATTGTAAAAATTTTTTATTTATTGTGCAAGAGGTTTCCTCCGTTGTCTTAATATTTAATTTAAATTACTTGGAACGGATTCCAAATTGAGAGTCAATGTTTGATCCTGCTCAATAGAAGCAGGGGTCTGATTAGCTAGCTTCATTGGCTGTGTTTTTAAAAATACAATAGCATAGCAAACTAGCTAATTGTTTTTTATAAAAATTAGATAGGTAAACCCTATCGAATGTCAAATAACAATTATTATAATTTAATATATTATTAATGTCAATTAAATTAATTTTATTTAAATAGGTCTGCGTTAAATATTTACAATTATTTTTATATAATATGCCTAAATAATTGTTAAGCTTATATCTATTATTGTTTTCCTGCTGGCAACTCTTTAAAATAGGAAATGTGAACAGTATTACCTTTTTACATTAAGTTTATTAAGTTTTTCTTGATAGTACAGTAGGTTTTGTCTATTACCATTTTCCCTTCTCCCAATCAAAATGATTAAAATAGTGTTGGGGCAATGTGTATCGGTCAAAATTTTCTCATTATATGTGAGTAAGTAGCTCCGGGCATACAGATGTTAGATACTGATTCCCCCGAACACTTGTCTAGTAGGAATGAGCCCATATTTCTTCCCAGTTCATCACTGTATACTTTAATATAATTATTAGAAGAAATATGTTCTGATGTGTCTTTAAGGCCACTGTGAGACGCCACAGTCTTAGAAAAGGCTTAGCACCTTTCAGCTCTGAACGACCCTGTATGTCTTTGACAGTCCATACACAGTTTCTTGTCAAGGAATCAAATCTGTCAGAATTATGTTTACACAAATCTACAAGATCATTCATAGCCAGAATGTGTTTTGAAATTTCCCTCTGGGATGCCTCATATTTTTTAGAAAGAACATTTAAAGATTGCATTAAAGATGCAATCTCAGCCTGCAAGCGTACTGACAGCAGCCTCATGAGACAGCTGAGCTGTCTTAGCCTCCATAATAACATAGGTTTACTTTATCTTTAAGTAAATTCCTGTCTTTACATATTTTGCCATAATTTTGTAAATACTACGCCTATATTTTAACAATTTTTCTGTCTTTCTGATACATTTGTTTATTTTCTTGAATTTCTTCTGCTTTTTCCTGCTGATACCTGGGTGGTAGGCTCCAGAGTCATCACCAGTCAGATCTATAGTGCTAACATTGTTTGTAACATTTGAGACTGAAGAATATCATATTCGTACATTCCCTACTAATTCAGAATATAGGCTTTGGGTTTGATTTGTCTTTAAATTCTGGTTTTTAGTTTCTAAAATGCAGATAGTTTTATGAGCCTCATTCAATTCAGACTTCAGTTTAGAGGTGAGGCCGAGAGCTGCCTCATACTCACCCCTACACTGGTCAAACCCATCGACTACACTTTGCAAATTATCATTTTGCTCTTGTAAAGTTAAATAATTTGAGTGTATTTGAGCTAGCTCTTGTTTTAATTTAAGATTTCTATCAATAATTTGCAAAGTTTCTTGTTCGTTATCATCCCTTTCCCTCAGCAATTGCTCACATTGCATTTTGGCTCCCTTTAACTCTTTAAGCGCCAAATGGAGCTGTTCCTCAGCCTGACGGGCCTTGGTGTTGCGGGTCATCATTTTTTAGGTAATTAAAATTTGAATTTAGTAAGAATGTATATGAAATGAGCACTTGAAGAGGATAAAGGAACAATACGCTAAATTTAAATAGAAAGACGTTACCTGCGCAATGACAGCTAGACGTCCAAACACAATATTACACAATAACACAATAATCGCGTTCACAATCTGAATTCTAGTATTTGACAGACTTAAATATATACAAAGGAGGCTAAGAACGTTAGAATAATTGTTAATAACTTAATAAAATATAATTAATTACAATAATTATTTGGGACAATTTAATTGACGTGAATGTCTTAGAGTTGCACACACGGAAATATAAATAATAGTTTGTTGTAGTCGAATACTCAAATGGTCTCCTGATAAGATGTAAACATATTTAAAGTAACAATTTCAATTGGTATACCGACATATAAAACCTTGGTGACTAAACTCTCGCGGGGTCCACGTGCTTACAATCTGGCATAGACATTTAATTTTTTTTGCGCTCCCGAGGGGCGCACGAGCGAACCGTTTTTTGCATGACAATTTAATAATGCTACGAAAGTATTGTTCTGTATAAATTAACGAAAAAATTCACTGTACTTTTATACGTTGATTTCTCTAAATTAAACGTTATTAAGATAAGCATCAAGTGATATATATCTACGAGTCTTTGTTTCAACTTTTCATTTTTCTTTTTCATCATGACCACCAGAACCGACTTTTTACATGACGATCCGACGCCTGCCTTTACAGACAATTGGGTGATCGGCCCATATTGTCGTAACCAATCAAAAAACAACGATATCACAAGGTTTATCTCAACGGGATTCGAACCCATGTCCTCCCGATTATAGAGTAAGGGCCAATACTGCTAAGACACCGAGGCGTTTATATATCTTCGAGTTTTTACAGTACAAATAGAATTTTGTGTCCTACGTAGAAAATGACAGCGTATTATAAATTTAATACAAATTTCAGCAGTACGTCCAACAAAGACAAAAGTTATAATCAGATTCCAATGACAATTGTTGCGAACCTCGTAAATTACGAGCAGAAATATTGGAGGAATCCAATTTTCAATTTGCTGTATGAATAATTACCGAGGGTGGTGCGAGCGATCAGCATAATGAGTCCGAAGGCTTAATTATTACTTCCCATCTTAATTTAACGCGTCACCGCAAAATGACAATGATCTGTTCTTATAGCTTAATATTTTAAAGCTAACAATTTTTTTTACAATCCATTAAGATTATTGTTATGTTTTGATTTTAAAAACGTTTCTAGGCCTATACAAGTTAATATATCTATTAGAAGTATAACCGTATACCAGCAACTGCGATATGTGAAATAGTGAAATAATAATTTCATATTTCTAAATCATTATATTAAAGTTGTATTTAGAAAAAAATGTAACATAAATGTATTTTAAAATTTAAATACTTTATAGTTAAATTTCTTAGAATTTCTAAAAATGTGCTCTACGAATTCTATTCAGGAAGCAAAAAAAGATCTTTTGAGGGATGTTTGTAGGGCATGGTATCTCATTTATTGTACCCTCCCTGGAGATTACCACTTCGGTGATAATTATAACAGTTTTTATTTTTTAGAAGGAGAAATGTCCAATATTTTGTTTTGATTAGAATCATTTTGCAAACTGTGAGTGCACTGGATATATTTTTATAGGAATGCGTATAAACAAATTTCCGTGGATTGACGAATCTTTTAAATAATACTAAGTATTGTAATCAGGCATATTGTAAACTCATTTAAGATAATACAATTTAAGTTCACATAAAAGTTATTGCATTAAAAAAATTCTTCACATTATATGTATATGAATGCCTTATCCAGCTTGCTTTATTTTGCTAAATTGCCTGCTTATATGCCATCCATCTCAAGTCTGTGATAGGTCATCACCTCAATACTATCTCCAAGTTGGGTAAAGAAACTGCACCAGACCACAGGAAAGACTTTGGCTATCCGATCATACTAAGAAGTTATTGAAAAAAGGATAAACACCATGGTAAAGGGTCTGCAAGATGTGTTCGTCGAGAAACAGTAACTATGGTAATTTGTTGAGGGGTCCTGTCGCCGTGACTATGACTACTCATAGCAACCATACGCTAGCACATACTAAGGCACGCCATCACGTACCAGTCGCATGACCTATTAAAAAAAGTCCGTATCATCTGTAGCGAATTCAAACCTAAAGTGTGGATTATTGTAGATAACTGCAGCTAATATTTACATGAGCTTAATAGCGTTGTGGAAAGGTTGCGTGAATATTGTGAGAATTTGTATCGGGATACAATTTGTCACTCGCAAGACATTATACCTTATATAACCTTGAAAACCTTAATCATAAATCGGATATTCTACGCTCGGCAGTAGAATGGGGCAGTGGAATATGGGCTAACGACTGGTTGGAGTCGATAATACTGCCATTGTATATAAATGGTTCCATCAGGATTGGTAAAAACTACCGGACTCTGGCATTTATTTCGCACAGAAGCAGTAAACATTTTATCACCTTGTAAGCACTTTATAATGCTCTTTAGGCGGAGTTTATACTTTTCATACACACCTATCCTAATTGCTGCCGCGATCTGTCCGTAAATCGGTAGTGTTAAAACACTGCTAGATTTCCATTTCAAATGTGCGGTGCTTAGAGTATATACTAAAATAAAAGAGACATCAATTCATGTCTGTATATCCAGTGGTCATTTTGCGTTTTGTTCTAATTAAATAAACATAACATCAGCAAATAACCTACTATATGTACTATTTAAAAACAAATAAAAATATTATAGCTTTAAGGGATTAGTCGCTTGGAGTGAAATAAAAACTCAAAATAATATTTCTAAAAAATATTAACTTCACATTCATTTTTATAAAGGAATCGCGATAGACAATGGAGTGCGATAAAGAATTTGGAGGTGCAAAATCTTCTTGCTGATGGAAACACACTTTTAATTTGCAGTTCCTTAACGTGCGAATAATCGTTGTGACAAGTTTAACGCTAAATAAGTGAAGTTGCAAATGATGTAAAGAACTCTAATAGATGAACATAAGACTGCGCTGCGCAAAATATGGTAGTAATTTATTTCAGAAACTAATATGCAAAGTTTTTATTTGTTTTGTACCGTACTAAAAGATAGCGGTGCTAAATTTAAAGAGATATATAATACCAATAAACACCATGTTGAATTATTATCCGAGGTAACTACGATTTAATTTAAACAGCTATTTAAAGTGTCATTACTTTTCACCAAGCCATTTTATTAATATTAGTGCGCTTTTAAGAACAAACCGAACTGGGTCAGAATGATTTTAAATACTAATATAATTCTAAGAATTAACATAAAACTAACCGATCTATTGATATATACAATTAAAGTAGATAATTTTACAAATAAAAGTTTAGGATTTCTACGAACCCACATAATTTTTATAGTATGATGATTTATACCTTTTTTTTTACATCTAATTTACATAGTATAGACGTAATATCATTTGACTGAAATAAAATATTTCATTCAGAACGACATAAAAACGAATCGGAATTAAACAATTTTTTGGGAGCCTCCACCATCACTTAAGATTACGCCTCAAATTCTTACATAATCCTTTAATATTTTGTTTTTATTTTCTAAAGCCACTGCCTTTGTATTATGTTTTTAGAATCCGTAAATATTTAGTAAGGATTTGCTTAATATTTTGTGAGGATTTAAACAAATCTGAAACCTTTTAACCGTATAAGATAGGAAGCAAAAACAATATCCTTTCCTTTTTTGCATAGGAAGGTAGACGAGCAGTTGTGCTATCCGAGAGAAAATGTAACAACGCCTATTGACATCGACAATTCCGGGGTAACACCAACGCGCGGCCAACCGTGAGACATTGAATGTTACGTCTCGTTTGTTCAGTAAATTCGTTGGCTACAGCGCCTTTCAAACCAGAACACGGCAGTGTTCACACTACCGCTTGGCAGCAGAAATAGGCACGTAGTTAGTACCGTTCTAGACGACCCCCTGTATAAATGGGACCCCATTTTTACTAAATAATAATTGAAAATCATCTTTCTCATCATGATTCTGTCGATTTTTACCCTAGACCGATTTCAATAACTTTTTTCTTGTTCCGATGGTACTGCTTAAAATGTTGTTAGTATTTATTTTTGTGAAGAGTTAAAGAGGCAGGAGAGGAGAGGTGAGACATGGCAGAGTCAAAGAGAACAGCAGCCGGATTGATGATTATGATGAGATAAAATGTAAAAGATAACATAAAAACAACATTTTAGTTGACAAAACAACAATACAGAATACATTATATAACTATTACTTATTATAATTCATTATTAAGAGTTGGTTGTACTTAGGTCTGAATGTAATGTTTAATTTAACTCAATAATTTATTTTTTATTTACATATCCGTAAATAAAATAAAATTTCCTACTAATTAAGTGGCAACATTCCAAAAAATTTTGTCGTAAACTTTATAGTCAATCAGTTTCTCCTTTTTCGTAGGTTTTATCGTTATTGCTCTGTAATTGGAAACGAAATTATAACGAATCGTGTTAAACTGGAACGCCGAATGTCGTTAGTAATTAATTGGATCGGTTTCCTTTGAAAAACTGCGAGAATATTCGTTTTATTCGTCGCTGACATTTTATAAAGGCAATTTCTTTCAATTATGTTAACGGTTAAGTAAACGTTAATTTTCTGTTAAATAAACAATATCTGTTTATTTATAGTATCGGTGATAATGGTATACATATATTTAATGTATAAATTCGTATTAATTAATTTTACAAGCTATCTTTTTTCACCGATTTCCCAAAAGAAGGAGATACTCAATTCGGACGTATGTTTTTTTATATACACTTATGCTACCTCGTTTCTCCGCTCCTTGAGCTCCGATTTTGTTCATTCTTTGAGTGATACATATTAGCTTCCCAATGGCTGGTTTTTTTTAAATAATTCTGTGATAAGTAGTTTAATAGAGATTTGAGAATTAAAATAAATATTGCACCAAAAATTACAACCCATTGCGATTAAGTTACAAGCGCTGCCAAAAGCGTAAAAGATAGAAATAAATTACATATAAATAATATATGTTGATATATATATATCTATGTTATAAGAATAACGCACCATAAGCATTTTAATGTATTTTTTTTAAATTGCAATCAGGTGCATTCGAATCTTATTTATGATAATACAGTTTAAGATCACATAGAAGTTATTACATTACAATAATCTTCATTCTATGTACATAAAACGTGTTATAGACATTATAGACATTTTGATGAAATGGATATCTTAAAAGTTATCAGAGATTTAAAAAACGGTGGCTGAAAACGCGACGGTTTTTCGTACCGAGAGCACGTTGCTACCTGCTTATATTGCGTGAAATAGTTATACGCTGTTAGAAGTCGATCATATTTGTTATAATTTCACTTGCTTTTAAATACTTTATTTAATTATATAATTTTTAAAATAACGACGAAATTTTTATTATTTGATATAAGAAAAAATAAAAAGCTATCAGCAGCTTATAGCTTATTAAATCTTGTCTGAACAGAAAAAGTAATACTGCAGTCTATAGCTGTTACGGTCTAAATACATCACACCTTAACTAGCAAATAATTAAATTAAGATTCTCAAAGATAAGCAAAGATTCGTTGTTTTATTAACTTTTAAAAATTTGAATTTGAGTATATACTCAAATTCAAATTCAAATTCAAATTCAAATATCTTTATTCAATATAGAAGTGTAACACTCGCTTATTGATTGTCAAGGACACTACCACCGGTTCAGAATAGGAAGCCTCCAACCTGAGAAGAACCAGCGAAAGAAACTCAGTGATCCTTTTATGTCATCTTTTAAAATAATCAAATATATACATATAATTTTTTTAAGAGCTACATACAGTACTATCATACGTATATTACATTGAAAAAGCCTGGAGCGAGCATTCCATTACCAGCCTGTGTTATCATTTATAAATTCTTATATGTTATAATAACCTTTAAGACATAAACGTTGCTTTACTACTTTATTAAATTTATTAATGGTTAAGTTCTGAACGTTTACTGGGATTTTGTTGTAAGCGTATACATTGTCCCATAAAGTTTTACTTATTCTTCGCAGTCTAGTTGCTGGAAGAATTAAATTATTTGTTTCTAGTATTTATGTTATGTGCATCACAATGTCTAAGAAAATCATTTCTATTTTTGCACATACATTAGGTTTTCGAAATGTATTGAGAAGTAACGGTTGGTATTTTAATCTCTGGGAACAATTTTCTCAAGGGATTCCTTGGGCCCAGGTTATAAACCGCTCGAATAGCTCGTTTTGGAGGACAAAGATCGTATTAGTATCCTGCACTTCCCCACAGTACATTGCCATAAGACATTACACTGTGGAAATAGCTAAAGTATACTAACCGGGCCGTCTCGACGTCAGTTAATTGTCTGATTTTCTTGACAGCATATACTGCAGAGCTGAGTTTATTCGACAGTCTATTACAATGAGGGCCCCACTGCAATCTGGTATCTATTGTTATTCCCAGAAACACGGTTGACTCAACAACGTCTATCTCTTCCTCATCTATAAACACTTCACATTTACTCGGTCCTACATTTGGAGTCATAAATTTAATACATTTTGTCTTTTTCTGGTTTAATAGCAAATTATTGACACTAAATCAGTGCGCCTCTAGAGAGAGTATTATTTACATCGTCATTTATTGATGTGTGTCGTTAACTTTAAAAATTAAGGAGTATCATCAGCAAATAATACTATCTCGTCGTTTTTATTAATAACATATGGTAAATCATTTATATAGATGAGAAAGAAAAAGTCCAAGAATAGACCTTTGTGGGACACCCATATTCACGTCAACCCTCTGAGTTCGGTGGCTCAAGTACAAAGACAGAAGATTGAGTGCGGCGTTTCTTACACCATATTGACGTAATTTCCTGACCAGAGTTTCATGCTGTACGCCATCAAAAGCTTTTTTGAGATCGCAAAAAATACCTAAGGCATCCTGCGACGCTTCCCAAGCTTCAAAATGCTCTTAATGAGCATAACGCCAGCATCAATCGTGGAGCGATTCCTAGTGAAACCATACTGTTTGTTATTAATGAGACAGTTACTGTTAAAATGTTTCATTAATTGGTTTAATATAGTTTTTCAAATATTTTACTAAAAGTAGGCAAAATAGATATAGGTCTAAAATTATTTGGGTCCATATTACACCCTGCTTTAAAAACCGGTATAACTCTTCTGTGCTTCATTAGGTCAGGAAACTCGCCTCTCTGGATGCTTACATTAAATATTGTTGCTAGATGAGGATATTACATCAATAATCAATTTATCACCTTAACAGAGATTCCACGAAGGTCTGCTGGTTTTTAATATCTAATTGTCTACATGCACTTATAATGTCCTTAGCTACATGCATCAGTAAAATTAAACATTTTTGTACATTCAATAACATTATCTTTTAATAGTGATTCAGGCAACTGTTGAGAAGACAAAAGTGACTTGGTAGTCAAAACCGAATGTCCGAAAAAATCCCTCGAAATAGGTACAACATCTATGTCTGGCTTCAATTGTATGGTTATCAACATTTAAAGTTATTTTAGAGCTGCTCCGTTGGCCCTTCCGGTTTCGCTATTAATAATATTCCAAGTCATTTTCACTTTATCTGATGAATTTTTAATTTTATTTTTAAAGTATAAACATTTAGCTCAGATAACACACTTTTTAAATATTTTAGAATAGGCCTTAACATGTGCAACAAAGTTATTGTTATGGTATATATGTTCTTTGACTATAAAGCTCATATAATCTCCGCTGCTTTTATAGATTCCGACTATTGCCCACTCACTAAACACTGCAGAACCTTTAGATTTAACCGTTTTAGAAGTAAATATAGTATGAAATTATTTTCTAATTAAAGTAAAAAATGCGCTTAAAAGCATAGTTGGATTTTCATCATAATGTAAATAAATAATTTTTGTAATATATTACTTCTGAACTTCTCAATACGCTTTTTATACATAGGAACAAACATTCTTGTTCTTCGAACTTTGTTATATATCATTTTATCTATTTGAAAGAGGCAAATTACCAACAATGGTCAGAAGTTAAGATTTTAATAATTGATTTAATGGTTGATAATTAGTGTATATATTATCTATACGTATTACAGAAGTCTCAGTAATTATTGTTGGCTCAATAAATAAATTTAAAAGGTTATATGAACTAACAATGATCTGAATCTAAGTGTGTGTTGAAATTATCTAATAAATTAATGTTAAAGTCACCACAAATTATAATATACTTATTAGATTCAGATAGTTTTACTAATATTTCTTCTAGAACAACTTCAAAGGTTCATATAACGCTGTGGGAGGTCTGTACACACATACAACAATGAAGTGCTCAAGCTCTGCAAGGCTATCTCAATAGTCCGTTCAACGAGAGGCTCACAATATCTTTACGATTTTTAAATTTTAAAATACTATTGATAATTATTAAAGAGCCACGCTTAGCTTTATTCTACTGAACGGCAAAAACCGGGACATCCAAGATTTAAATTAATGATATTCTTGTAGTGCTCAGTAATAATAATATTCAATTTTACAACATTCAAGAAATTCAATTTCAAGTTTTTATCTATTCCCAAATTTTGATGTACCAGGTTCATAATGTTCTTTTATTAGAAAATTATTTTTAACATTTTGTTTGATAATAAAAAGTATTGTTTAATTAAGAGATTTTCTCCGTTGTCTCAATATTTAATTTAAATTATTTTGGAACATTAAATTATTAGATGTCACAATTTGTTCCTGTTCAATAGAAGAGGAGCGTTAGAAACATTTGGCGTTTTTAAAATTTTTATACATAAAGTAATTTTTTTCTAAAAAAAAATTTGAAGGGGAAAACCATATTCAAATAAAATTTTACAATTAATTATATTATTAATGTAATATCAATTTTTTATGATATTTTGGGTTAAATGTTTACAATTAATTTAAAAATATACAAAAATTATTTAACTTATATCTTTTGGTTTTCCGGGCAACCCTTAATGTGGGAAATGTGAACAAAATTACCTTTTTACATCATTATTGTTTATGAAATTGTTGTGTGTTGTCTATTAAATTTCCCTATCCCAATAAATAATCAAGATAGGTTAGCAATGAGTATCAAAACATAATATGTAAGTAGGTTGTTCGGATACAAAATTAGATACTGATTCCCCATACATTTTCAATTAAAACCCATACTTCTTCCCAGTTCATCGCTGTATATTTTAATAATTATGGGAAATATGTTTTTCTTTACTATTATCTAGAAGGCTACGTGAGGCACCATACTTGAGACAGGTTTAGAATCAAATTCGTTCTGAATGAACCTATGCTTTGACAATTTGCATACAATTTCTGGTCAAGGAGTCAAAAGGTCGAGTTATTTTACATAAATCTAATTGCATTCCCGGAAATTTTTAGATATTTCTTTTTGAAATGCCTCAATTTCTTTTTAGGACTTTAGATTGAATAGTATGCAATCTCAGCCTGCAGGAATGACACTAGCCCAGAGAGAAATGAGTTATCTTTACCTATTGTAATTTTTAATTTTCTTTTGTTTATTCCTATCTTTTAAAATTTTTGCCAAGCTTTTAAAATACTTGTCTACATTTCAACAATTTCTGTCTTTATGGTTTATTAATTTTTTTAATTTCTTTTTTTTTTTTTGGATTACTGGACCAGGGCTCCAGTCATCACCATAAACATTATGCTAATATTTTACAAATTTGTTACTGGGGATACCATATCTTGACTTCCTCAACTAATTCACATAAAGGCTTTGGGTTTGTGGTCCCAAGTTCTGATTCAAGTTCGTAACTAATGTTTTAGACCTATAATTCAGACCTCAGTTTAGAGGTGAGGCCAGACCCCATATTCACCCCTACACTGGTCAAACCATCAACATTTTTTCAAATTATTTTTTTGTTCTTTAAGTTTAAAAATTTAAAAACTGAATAATTTGTTTTAGTTTTGTATTTTAAAAATTTGCAAAGTTTCATTTCGACGTCCCTTTCCTCGCAATTGCTCACATTGCATTTTGGCTCCTTTTAGCTCTTTTCAGAGTCAAGGAGTTGTTCCTCGACCAGACGGGCCTTGGTATTGGGTATCATTTTTTATGAAAATTGATTGAAAATTATAAGATTAAAAAATGAGCTCTTGACGAGATGGGACAAAAACTTTTTTAAACTAAAAGTCGTTACCTGCCAGTGACAGCTAGACTTCGTAACCCGTATCAGATAACGCTATAACCCAGGTACACAAGTAGATAATATTATTTAATTTTACAATTATGTTTGAGGGGCTAAAAAATTACAAATTTCCTTATATTTTTAAGTAAATATAATTATTTAAATAAAGGGGTATTTACATGAATGTGGTCTTTGGAGTGCCAAAGAAAAAAAAACTACACAGCTGATACCACGTCAATGTCATTTATCTCAACATAAGCCGTGCAGTCCGATGGACATAGGCCTCCAATTCGCCCCATCCGATCTCGCCACCCCAACGTCGTCACTTCATCTTGCCGAAGGTCTTCCCACATTACGTTTGCCGAGCCTCGGTCTCCTCCCCAGAACTTTCGGACCCGTAGCGGTCGTCAGTTCTGCGGCTTAGGTGGCCTAATGTCACTTCAGCTAACTAATGAACTATGTGAGTCAAACCGCGTGTTTAAGTAAGTTATTTTTTCACTTTTGGATATATAAAATTTTAATATGTTAATTGGCGATAAACCCGTTTTACCGACAACGAAATTTTTTAATCATCTTAACTTATTTACATTTTGTCTTTGGAGCTTATATACAATTAATTATTTGAAAAATTAGGAATAAAAACCGTTTAGTTATAAAACATGAACTGAGCCTTATTTTAAGCTGCGAGAAGGAAAGTGTTTGGAAGCATCGCATGAAGGCCTATTCAATGAAGTTTTTTACCATAGTTAATTTTTCATATTTTATATTGAAAAAATAGTAGTAGTAAATAGTTATCGTATCGGCTTGGTTACATCGAAACCATGGGCATTTAATCTTTTGATAAACAGTTAAATCGACAAAAAGGAATTCTTCAAATATCATATTTAAACAACTTATTATTTAGTTAATAATGTTTACATCTTTCCCAATTATTTTTAAAAAAAATTTCCTAAACATACTTTTGTTTTATCTTTCAAAAATGGTAATTTTTTTACGAATGATAATATCCTGAACAAAATTTCGATTTTTCTTCACTTATAGAAAAGAATGCCAAAAACCTAAAATGTTTTTTTTTAATAAGATTACGAATTTGGATAACATTCCATGCCCAGAACATATATATATCGTTTTATGTTTAGAAGTACAAAGCAGAATAATGGTTTGCTTTTGGTTAATGTCAGAAAACTAGACTCATTTTGAAAATTCATTAATTTAAATTGCTTATTGTTTTAACTTCCCCAATTAAATCTAAATTATTTATCTCTTTTTGAATATCACTGTTTGAAGTTAAAGCCAATAATAGTAAAGGTTTTTTTTAAAATTTGAAAATTAAAAAATTTTAACCAATCCTTCCATTCAATTGGCTTCAACCTGGTTCTCAATAAAAGGAAAAGAATGAATGCACTCGGACTAACTGAAAGTTCCCCAATCGCTTATCCCTTCTCGGAAATACTCAATTCCTAAGTGATTGAATTTTAATATACAAAATCGGAATTGTGAATTTTATACTGCACAATTGTTAGATTTTGACTTTTGGAAACATTTATTAATAAAGAAAATGGAAGACTAGGAAAAATAATAAATTATAGAATTTTTGGATAAGACGTTTATAAATAATTATCCAGGCATGCTATTGTTTGAAACCCCCCTTTTTACTGTTAGTTCAAAAATCTTTTGGTTCTTATAAAATATGAAGTGATTTCTCAAACAAAGGTAAACTGGAGTTATGTCCCAGAGGCGCCGCTTTGAATGCGTATGTCGTAAGCTTTGGAAACCCTTTCCTGTAAGTCAAACGTTCTTAAAGCGTCGAAAAACGATTAACTGTAAGGAGGATGAATTGGGTCGTGATTTTGCGCCTGACATCCTATAACACGGAAAGGGGACTTGACAATCGGGACCGACTTTCTACTCGCCCATCCACACGGATCATCTTTCTTTTCACAACAATTCACAAAATCTGAGCTCCAATGCTAACAGGGAAGACGTTTAAAAAAACAATCATCAGTATATACGCTTAAACTTTAAATTACAAAAATAAGATAAATTATTCTTCCGGTTATCGTTCCAACACGATTTAAAGTTTTAATGGTTTTATACAGTTTAATTATGGCAACTGATTTTTGGTTAAAATTTAAAGTTGTTTTAGACCATATATTTATTTATTTGGGATAAAAACATTGACGACCGAGCAAAGATTCATAAAACTAAAACTACTTTGAAGACCATTACAAAATGATTATCTCCTTAACCAAACCTTCCCGAGAGGTTTAGACGCTTGAAATTGCCTCAAATATATCATCGGGTTGCAAAGTAGTAAAATTAAAATCTATCGCTGTTAAGAGCGTAACCATAATGAAAAAACAAACCCACCTCTATAAAGGTGATTTTTATTAAACTACAGAAAAAGACATATTGTTTTACACAAGGAAAATACTTGTCCCGGAACAGTACAAAATTTTTAAATGAAACATTTACCGCCACGAAGAAACAGTGCCTTCCAAATGATTTAAAGGTTTACGGGAAGGGGGAAATAAAATTAACCCGGAGTTTGTTTGTGACAAGTTGGAAACAAGAGGTTAAAGGAACAGTTGCATACTGATATTAAAAATTATTATTGTTATAATCTTGGTCAAAAAATACACCTTTTTTAGTATTTGGACTACAGGTGACCGCCAGTCGCAAACGGTATCCACTGAAATAGTCCCCAACAATTTTGGTTTAAATAAAAAAAAACAAACCTTTAAAAGTTCTCAGTAAAAAATTCAAGAAATTAATATAATGAAACATTTTGGTCTTAGGTATAGAGAGTTCCGGAAGGAGACCAGGATGAATCTAAAAAACGCTTTTTATTAGGGGTTGTCAGCCGTATGAGGGAATTTTAATTTTTGCCATCCCTTTAATCTGAACAGGTAAAGGCAGTTTTGGTAGAATATGGCACGTTTCCGGAATCCGGTTTAAAAATAATAAAAAACTAAAAGCTATTTAAAAAAAGTTTTTTGCCCAAATTAGTAAATATATTTCTTTATTTATTTTATAAAAAATTTTTGACGATAAAGGGGTGAATTTGCCGTGAAAGGAGTTTACCCCCTTTCCCCCGCGACTCCCCTCCTTGGGTTGCGAAGGAGGGGGGCACCCCCCCCGCCCCTTCGGACCCCAAAGGCTCATCCAAAGGGTTCGCAGCCCGCGAATTTCCACGGCCGGCCTTACCCCTCGGCCGGCCAGGTTCCTTTATTTACCGGGCTGGCCCCAAGCCGCAGGTCTACCCCACCCTTTCACGGAGAACTTGTTGGGGGTCCCCTAGTTCAATTCAGTTATTTTTTTGATATATTTTGTTATTTTGTCCTATTTTTAAATAATTTTACATAGTGTTTAAGCTACAGTCGGAAATTTGGTTTTTTTTTGCAGAGAACGTTCACCCTCTTTAATAACCAAAAATGGCAATACAGTTTTGCGGTTTTATTTTTTGTTTAAAATTTGGGTTTTTACCAAAATTTGATTTTAACCAAATGAAAAGTTATAACGTTCATTCATCATCATTAGCCCTTTCCTCCCTGGACGGCCTTTTCAAGAACGCCGACGGCGATCCCCGCACCGCCGCCAATTTGAACCGGCCTGGCGGAGATCGGCATCCCACCGGGGGGGTCACCAACGCCCGTTTCCCAAACGCGGCCTCCACCCAGAACCATTGGCCCATCGGCCATCGTTCTTCTTACCCTGGCCCGCCCGCCCTTAACGACTAACCCATGCACATGTCGGACCTTATTTTTGGCGGATAAACTTAATTTTATCCGACAAAAACCAACATTTCGCCCATAGGGAGCTACGGAAAGGGACCAGTCCCAGAGAGGCCCGTTTCGGCCCCCGGGTATCACGGGGTAGATTGTGAAGCTTTGCTTCAAATTTGCGGTATCGGCGACGGAGAAATGGTTTTTAAATGGCCCAGCCAATGAATTCTCTATGGCTTCCTCTCGAAGTTGTTCTTCCAACGCAAATTCCCAAGGGAATATTCATTGACAACCGAGAACCTACATTAACTGGCCCGGGAGAACGGTTCGTTGAACATGACTTTGTCTTGTCCAAGTTCTCCGAGGAATGCGTCGGGAGGATCATTTTAAACGGCAACATCTCCGGTCCTCCCGGTCCCGGCCAAAAACGATATGTCGGAAAACGGAGGTGGTGGGTACGGCCGTTGATTCTTCCACCATCCAGTCCAGTCTGGGTCAAGACATCCTCCAAAGATTGGTGAAAGTTTCGGGGAAAGAACTCCCCCTTCCCCCGATGCATTTGGAGGTCCTGCCCCGGAATTGGGGGGAAAACGCGCCATATAGAGATTTCCAACACCCGAGTTCGATAACATAACCGTTGAGGGCATCCAGAATGCCCAGGTTTCACAGGTCAAAGCTTTCCAATCCACAAAGGAAAGGCAAAGTGGCGATTGTACTGAGGTCACCTTGCCTTTTGGGAATTGGGTCTAAATCCCTGGGAAACCCAGCCTGCCCAGTGGCGGAATCCTGCTTATTGGGAGGCGATTTCACTACCTCGAGAAAGCGTATTGGACAAAAGAGATTGGTCGGTAATTTTTGAGGAGGTATTGTTCCTTTCTGAAAAACAACACAACCTCGCTTTCGGCCTGTTGGGGAAATGCCTTTGAAGGAGGAATCAAATTTTGAACGCCCCGGGGGGTCCCCCCCCCGAACGTTCGGTCGTGATTCCATCCTTTCCAGGGCCCTCCCCCTTGCGTGAGAGCCCATAACCCAAAAGCGGGTTGGCCACCAGAAGATGTCGGTCAGACGCCGGGGTTAGACCGGAATTAGGTTGAGGTGGCGCATTTTGAAAAGTCCTCTTCCGACAAGACCCGGTTATAGAAACAGTCAAGGAGTTGCCTGAGCTGACAGATGGCTTCTTCCGAGCTTTTTCAAAAAACCGACCCTATTTCCCAACGCCGTTATTCGTTGCGTATTTGAGCAGCGAAGGTCCGCGATAAGTTTCGGATCCGCTTTGAAAAATTTTCACATCTGTCAATGGTTCCTTATGGCCGACGCCCTCCATAAGATTGAGCGTCCTCAGGTTTGGACTTCCCAGTACGCTTACCCCCACCCTTTTGACCCAATTTGGGAGTCTAACGGCATCGAGGGCCCTTCAACTGCTTGTGGTTTGAATGTTAAGGGCATCAATCTTTTAACCAGTTGGTTTTTCCATGACGGTTTGCCGGAAGTTGGTCGGGAAGGACCTCACCGGACCCCTCGCAAATCGTTCAGGGTGCCTCTCCCAATCGGGATCACCTGGTTTTGAAACCGGATCACAAGAATCCCAAAATTGTTTCGGTCCGTCAGTAAGATCCCGTTCCTTGCACAGATCGGGGACTCTGCCTGTCCATTTCCCGTGAGGCCTCTTCTTAAAATATGAATCATTAAAAGAGCCCCCTTCTCGAGGAAGTTTCCAGCATCTGTCCCCGGTTGACACCGACACCGTGGGGTCCTAAAAGACCCCCTTTCGTACCCCACCTTAAATCCCCATGAAACGTTATATGGGCCCGGGGTGTTGTGGCCCCGGGAGACATGTCGGGGTGGCTCCCCGTCGTCGGGCGGCCGGTGGGCGCGACCCTGTTCCTTTGAGGAATTTTAGTGGTTTAAAAAATAGCTACCCTACGGTAAAGGCAACGTTAAAAAAAAAAATATTTTTTGTTTTAATTAAAACATTTGGATAACATTTAGAGATATAAAATTCCATAAATGGGTAAAAGAAAATTGGTAACGGTATAATTTTCTTTAATTGACAAAGACGCTAAAAGGGATCAAATCAGAAAAAAAGCTGATATTACCATTAAACATGACTTATATTAACCGTCAAAACTTTGACTGTTAATAAAAACAACGGGAACCAAAAAAAAAAATTATTCGTATAACTGTTAATAGACTGCTTATTTGATTTTTTGTTTTGAAAATTTAAAATAAAATTTCATCAAATTTAACCTTAAATTTCTTTGTTAATGCAAAATTTTTAAAAGTTCAGCATGTTATTGAGATAAAAATTTTTTTAGACTATGATCACAGTTACTGTATATGCAAGGGAGTAAGAATTTTTTAGAATTAAACTAACATTATTCATAGTATAATTTACTATATACATCATATCACCCGTACAATTTAATTAACTTTAAAATTGATCGGTAGGATTTTATGTGGAAAAAAAATTTAAACCTAAAAAAAAACTTAACCTGTTCCAATAATTTTTGTTCCCATGAGAGGAGCTAAATCGGAAAAAATTCTTAAGGGGTTATATTATTTTATCTTTTGAGAATATTGGTTCCGGGCCCGTTTCAGATCGGTTCCGTTTTCACAACCATCATACCCGGTTTTAACATCAAGATATTCCACACGTTTATAAAAAAAACAACGTAATTCAAAAGACTATAGTGGTATCCGAAAACATAAAACCTTGTATTTTTTCATTATATGTTTTACAATTATTTTATTAAACAATTTTTAAATGGAAACCCACATTTTTAAAACCACTGTTGTTACAGCTTAATCAGCTTAAAGTTAATAAAAAAGAAAAAACAAAAAAGTTATTATATAAATCAAATTTATTAGATCAAAGGAGGAATTATCCTAAAAAAAACCCGCGCGTTTAAAAATGTATGAATAATATTGCAATAATCCAATGGATTTAAAATTTAAACAACATTTAAGGGATTTTTTATCCATAACATCAATTTCAAAATATATCATATCCTATCCGGAGAATTTTAAAAATAAATGATTTTTTTTACAACCTAAAAAGGTATTGAACTGGGAGAAGTTTCATTTTTTCCTTATTTTGATAAATATTTGTTTTGAACCCTCGGTTTATCAGTTTTTAATTTAATTGCGAGAAATAAATTTATATACGATATCGTTTTAACATTTCGTCGGCAAAATACCCCCGAACAAAAAAAATCTTAATTCTTTTATATGTTAAAAGTATATAACTTTAAATTTAGTTTTTATTGATGTATAAAACTTAGGAGTTACAAAAAAGATGTATCATCATTGTAATTTCTTTTCCACAGGGAGTCAAAAAATATTCAAACAAGAAAATTCAAGGATAAGAATAAAAATAATATTTTTAAACGATTTGTGGCGCGAAAGATTGTTTTCCGCCAGGAAATAATAAACGAAAAGGGACCATATTGTGTTTTTAAAAACAAAATAACGGCACGGATTCCATAATTAACACGTAATTGCTATTTTTAAAAACTTTATTATTTATTATTTAATGTGCAAAAAAAAAATTTAAAAGCGCCTTTTAATTTTTTTTTTAATCATGTTATTATTAAAATTTTGGAAAATTTAAAAATTTTATTAAATGAAAAAATTATTTGGCTTATATTGAAAATTGTTTTTATATTACGAATAGGTAATAAATAAAATTAATGAAAAAGTTTAACAAAAATTAAATGTGCTTAAACGCGCCATGTGTGTCAATTAGGTGGGCTATTTAATTCCAATTTATAATTAATGTATTAATACATTTACTATCAATAGCTGCGTAAAAGTGCCCCCAACAAATTAAAAAAAAAAAAGGCTTTAAGCTTTGTTTATTCCTTCAATAATAAAGTTCCTTTATTATTTTTTAACTATAGTTTTTATACAAGACAATTTATATATCTTTGATATATATTTTCATTCAATCAAAGCATTTCGTACACTAAAAGAACTTCATTTTCAATTATTAAGAACTGCTTTTATTAAGAAATGTTGTCTTCTGGCTTAAAGGTCACTGTAAATGTAATTGTAGGTAAAGAACTTAATCCCAAGTTTTAGGGGATGAGCGGATCTGGCATCTTATTTTTTTTCTTGGGGCCCCACAGGTACAATCGTTTTTCATGTCCATTAAATCATTAGGGTTTAAGATATTTGGTTAAAATTATAGCCCGTTTATTTTAAAATTCTACTATTGTTATTTTATTTAATTTTTATTCTCAATATATTGTTCTTATTATAACCTGTGTTAATAAAGTCTTATTGTTTTTTTATTTTCTTCACAATCAGTCATTGATGGTTGTTTTTAAAATTTTCTATAAAAAACCGTTAGCATTTTTAAAAGTCCAAATATACAGATTTTTTGGTGATTTTATTTCAATAAAAAATAAAAATAAAATGGAAAATAGCTTATTTAAAAAAAAGTGTTGAGACAGGCCCAAAAAAACTGATAGGTTATTAATAAACCCAATGATTTATTTTGTTGCAAAAATTGGGAAGATAAACAAAGAAAAATAAAATGCTTAATCACTAGTCGTTATTTTTTTGCAAACTTTTGAAAAGGCTCGCTGGTATTTAAACAAAAATAATAACAACTGTATTAATAGGAATAATATTTATGGACACATAACACAACATCTCATGTCTCGAACTAAGGAAAGAATAAAAACAGATGACTAATGAATCCATAAATTATGCTTTTTTTTTTGTAAATATATAAGTTTCATTAGTTAAACAAGTACAAAAAAGTAGCCTGTGGTTTAGTGGTATTAGCGCTTTGAACGGACTGGATCGAATCCGCAGGATTCAACTATTTTCATTGTTGTTTGTTGGTTAGGGCATTGGGATCACCCAAGTCTGAAAAGTAAGATGATCCAAGTCGGATGGGCAGAAGGCGGTCCACAAACCTGTCATTGGACCAGTGGTGGGGATGTTCCAAATCCTGTAATGCATGGAGGTTTAGGGAGGTTTATATCAATGGACTAACAGGCCGATGATGATGACTTTCATTTATGAAATTAAACTCACCTTGTACCAGCATCGCAATAACTTCTGCTAAGTCGTTATTGTTTATTTCGTTAATTTAACAGCTCATCTTATGGGACTAAATTTACAATGGTTTCAATACTTGACCTTACATTATTTAATACTCTTGCACTTTGAGGCCCTTTAAAAATAAAATCAAAATATCAAACAAGAATTCATGAAAACTATAATGTGGATGATAAAATAAATAAGTACTTTTTTTTCCAAACTTGATTTTATCAAATATCTTTTACTAATTATTTTAAAATTAAATAAGGGGTTGCTTTAAATTGATAAGAACATTATGTTGTTTTTATAATTGCAACACCCTGACGAAATATTCCCATAACTTTAAGGTCATAAGAATACAGTACTACTAAATCGCACAAAGCGAAACGCTTTCAATGCATGCAAGGATTTATACATTTTCCTTGAGGCTTAACACTAACATCAAAGTATTGTCCTGACACAGAGGCTCCGGGTCTACTTGTGCTTAATTGAAACCCTACTTGTAAAAGTCTTGTTGGACAGTGTTTGTTGTTATTTGTAATACTCAGGTTTTATTTTACAAGACAAATAAATTTGAAATGAATATTTCAGAAACGGGATATGAAGGATAACCAACGAACATTACAAGGTAATTCCAAAAACTTAAAAACAAGAATTATATTATTTTACATTTTATCAGGCAAAATGAATATCAACTGTCCCATTGAAAATAAGACCCAACGCTAGCGACAAGCACACCTATAACTTCGAAATATATGGTGGGCATGATAGAGACTTCATCAAAAGAACATACAATTCAGATATAAATAAAAAACATCATTCTTTGAAAGAATCCTGTAAAATAGAAATCAAATATTTAAATTAGAACTATATTATCATTGACGAAAATATTATACTTGCAGTATTGATCTAAAAGTCCTTTTCACCAAATAAATTAAAATCAATGATTAATATAGAAATTTGATAGTGTTTTGTATCAATTTATCATTGATTTGCTATTAATGAAATTGTTATATTCAAGTCAATACTTTTGAGGAAAATGCTACTTTAAAACAAAATAAGAATTATCAGAGTAAATGGTTATGAACGAAGAATAAGATACATAAAAAGATACGCCAATAGAGGTAAATTCCTTTGAAAGTCGAAAGAGAATCTAATATTAATAAGTGTACGGCAATGGCTACTGAGGAATAAAAAAAATTTATAACGTTGATTCTGCACGGACAAGCGGTCTCCAACAGCCTGAAAATTATTCAAATTAAACTAATATATTCCTTATAATTCCATTTTAATACAATGATTTATGTTAATTTATCTTATAACGGTTATTCCAAGATCACAAGGTTCGTTGTTTAACTATTTCCCAGCTTATGAAGATCATATAATTAGAACATAGATAAAGCTTTTTTGCTAACACATAATGCGAAAGAATAAAAAAATTACAAAAAATAGACGACTTGTAACAGCGTATACTATTTTACGCAACATAATAGACAAGTAAGAAATAACGTTTATAAATTGCGTCGGTTTTCGTACCGCATTTATAATTTCTGATAACTTATAACATTATCATCAAATTTGGTATGTTTTACATTTCATGTAAACATAGATGAAGATTTAATTAAACGATAACTGGTGTATTTATATTCTTTAAATGTTCCAATTTTTTTAATTTTAACATTAAAAATGTTTACTGTGCTTATTCTTAAAACATAAAATATAGCTGCGGATTTTATTGTAGTCCAAATCAAGTAGATAAAATTTAATATCTTCTCGGTAATTGGCAGCTTTTGTAATTTTAATCGCAGGTGTTGTAATTTTTGGCCTAATTATTTTTCAATTAACAAATGTCTTTTAAACTTCTTATAACAAAATTCAAAATGGGTAATGGAATAAAATATTTAGATTTTTAACAATTGGATTTATTATTAAAATTGTACCGCATTAACCTTTCTGTGTATATGTAACATGCAAGGTTAGTTTATTGGTTCCTCAAAACATAAATCAACACCTTTCTTATATTATTATAAATAATAAATTTTTTATAATTAACACCAGTTATTATGAAAACTTTAATAATTTTTTCATTAATTTTGGTCACGATATTCTTTAGGGTCGTACTTCACCCTTTTTTTAATTTTAGGCGAATGTTTCCTACATCATCATCATCATCATCATCATCAGCCTGTGTTAGTCCACCTGGACATAGCTCTAATGCATCCCGCTTCCGATCTTGGCTATTCTCATCCAGCCCACACCAGCCACATGGTTGTACCATCTTGCGCGGGCAACAAACCAATCACAGCCTGTAACTGTCTACTGCTGAAACAGGGCCTCTATATATTAGGGTTGTTTTGGACTATCGCAAGCTTCAATGGGTTGGTGGACCGACTTTTACATGCCCATCCGACGCTGGATCATTTTTTCGACAAATCACAAATCGACTCAACTAACAAGGAAAGAAATTGAAATTTGTTGAGTCCTCGCAGATTGGAAACGACTTCCGGTTTTGTGCTATACGCCATCCATAGGTTACGAGGCGTGTGTTTCCAACTCAATTTTCAATATTTCAACGGACTCGCCTCGCAAGAATCATCAATAAACAATATCTCCCTATGGTGGCACTGGTGATCGTTCTTGAGACCATTGGATGATGGCTTATAAAAATATGGGAAAATAAAAGTGTAAATCTAAGTGCCAAACAGCTAGTGTCATCAAAATCAAATTTGCAATATACGGATAAAGGAGTAGAGTCTAAATTTTAATTTTTTTTTCATTAGCTTTTGTTTTTGAACTATGTCATCCAGGTCATAACCATTTTCATTTATCATTCTAACCCAATGACTATTTTTTCACTATTAAGTAACCGAGATGTGCAGAACTAGCATACAGTAGGTATAAAATATGGTTTGGGGCAGAAAAATGCACCATGTTGTTTCTCCCCAAGATCTCAGTAAAAAGTAAACCCGCCACTTCAAAATTAATATAATAAACTTAATATACCAGTGTGATTAATCAATTAGATTTTTATTGTTTAAATTATAAAATACCAAGTTCTTTCAAGGCTTGAATCTATTTTTCCATTCCACAATAGGTAGCCATAATTAATTCATGCCTTACTTTTAATCTGAATTACCTTAGGTTGAATATTATAATCTTTTCATTTGAAGCTAACCATAGACCATTAAATAACATAGTAAATATTTATAATAAACCTGAGATATCTTGTCCTATGTAAATATTCATGAAGAAATGCGTATGTGATATCGCCAGCTAAAATTTACCTGACACGTTTTACTTTAAATGCCCAACCTTTCATTTTAACATCTTGTAGTTGTCTTAAAAAGAAGCTGTAATTACGACCCAACTTCTTCAGGTGATTGTTTTAAGATGTAATTTTGATAAAAGGAAAGAAAATTTTGGTTCCATAAAGAGAAGCAAGTTATAATAGGTAAAAAAACTGTTTAGTATTGATTACTGGTTTTATGATTGTAAAGAATTACTTTAGAATAGCTAAATCGAAATTTATGAAAAGAATATAAATGTCATCAGTGAAAAAATTTCAGCCTGTATATACTGTAATATTATTATTTCACGTATCTTTAATTAGTGCTTATTTCACAAACGATTTCTTTATCAATTTACTTGTTGAAGTGGCAAACCATAAGGGCGTTAGGTTATAAAAAATATAAACCATAAGGACGCCATGTTTTGAGTTCTTAATTATTATTTAAAATAGAGTGTAACATGTTATTGTAATTAGATAAGGGATACTGCACTTAAAAGCTAGGCGGTTGTAGCATTTTGTCTTGGTAACTCAAAAATGACATCTCATGTATACTAACCAACTGGCGTGAATCTGATGCAAGTGAATCAACTATTACTACGTTAGTAAATCTGTATTAGATATCGGACATCTACACAGGAAATGTATGCAATCGTTATTCCTTTAAGATCTTAGTCATTGGGATAATGACCAGTACGGCGGAGGATGATTACTTTCTGCATTTCTATTCATCGCATGGATCATTTTCAGTCGATCGTGTAATTCCGTTACCAACAGTAAAACGATAATGAAGAGTTAATGAGTCCATTGCAGAATTTGAACCACCTCCCGGTTTCTAAGTCCAACTGAGCCGAGGCAGTTAAAAACTTTACCACCGAACAATAGTTACGAGAAAGTTACGTAACAATAATTACTTCTTTAATGAGTTTATGCCAAAAATTATGAATACAGAACGACACAGCTAGAACTTGCATTTCCAAGCGACGCCATTCTTTACGAGGCACCAGTTTTCTTGTCTAAAGGCTACTCCACAAAAACGGATGCCACCCATTTAATTCAATTACGTCACGGAATACTGTTGCAATTAAAGGAAGCTGGATATATCAATGCCTTCAGCACTTTCCTATAAAATTTTGTTTTCAGTTTTTTTACTATGTGGAGTCTAATTTTTATAGACTGTGAGGGTTGAATGCTAATATTTTCTTATTTAAATTATTATTTTATTAAATATTGTGGCAGTTTTGTTTCTACGGAATTACCTTTATTATTATTTTTGTGATCATAATAAGGATTTATGAGATTCGAATGAATAATTACCGAGCCATGTTCGGCGGAGCTTAGGTCGCGCAGCGCTGAAATATCTTAATTAAGATAATCATTTCTGTCCTTCATTTCCATCGTTAGACACCGAGCATTTCTGAGAATAAACCAGTCGTTCGATTTCGCAGAATATTTGTATTATTTCGAGTACATTTTATTCTGTGAATGTATCGTAAGTGTACGTAATGACGTGAGTGAGAAACTCCTAAGAATATTAGGCTTCTTTCATCAAGGTTATGTTATTGGAGCAAATGCACGAAAAATAAATTTATTTAAAATTTTTATCAATGTAATGTTTAGTTAACTTTGAGATATCATGATATCTGGTATATATGTCGTTACTTTAAGTTAATTGAATTTAGTGATCCATACATTGGATTAAATACAAAATGTCAATTTGGTTTTGAACCTCTTTGAAATTTTAAAGAATTTGAAGGGCTTTTCATTAACAGACATCGAAACAATCCGTCGAAGCCACTCACGTCTTTTTAAAGATTCCGCGTTGTCATGCTAATAATCGTATATCAATGTTTTATAAAATAAACATCTTCGTTTATCGTTATAAAACTTAAAATTTTAAGGAAGGGGTTTAAACTTCGTTGAAGGACAATTTCCATCCAACGAACACCTGTAAGACTTAGTCTGGGAGCATAACATCTGTAAACACAAAGAACACACAAAAGAATTGAACATCGTCATAAGTTACGACCACAAACAGTCATTGGCTAAGCCTTATAATTTGTGAGCCTTTAGGAAACCAAAATCATAAACAACTGAAATATTTAAAGCACAAAGAGTATACGGGTTCGGCGGAAACCTAAGGCATCTAACTCACCTTTTAATTTTTATCACTACGTGTGATACATCAACAAGAAACTGGTTCTTGCAAACTTTTCCTTGGTTTAGAGCAATACAGCCAATAATAAACAAGCAAGACTAATATACAACTGAGCTCCTTCAGATATTAATTAGCGTAAATCAAGCAATAAGATTAGTCCAATAACTTAGTTAATAATTAGTGGTTTGTCTTCGATCGTAACATGTTGCAATATTGAAATGAAATGCAGAATACCAAAGATTTCCTGTGAAATAAAACATAAATTCTTTTATATTTTGATAAGTAGTCACTCAATTTTAATTTATCCAGTCAATAACATTATTTGAAACCTGAACGTATTCAGAAGGCATAGCAATAATCGTATTAATTTGTAGCTAAAATTCATAAAATTTTCACTTTCAAGTTACAAGAAGTTTAAAACACTTTAAAATTACGTGAATAATACTTCAAGAATAACATTCAAACCTTTTTAAAATAAGAAACACAGAGCAGAGCCTCAGTAATGAGTAAAAGTCATCTGAACCGCATTGGGCTAGCCAACCGTCTCTATCATCTATCTATTAACTTCAGCTAAGTGTTGGACGCTTTGTTCAAAGTGTGTTGTAATATTTATTGGCCCTATTGCTTGAAATACAGCTCATATTAGTAACACCATGTTGCACGTGAGGACAATAGAACATTTCGTGGCTGCTCCTGACTTTGTGGATATGAGTATCAAATATGTATTTAGTATAAATCTGTTTGTCATTAGTTTTTATAAGACATAAAAAACATGTTGGACATGAACATACTAGTGACGATAATAATAAATTAAAAGTAATTAAATTGGATTTTAATGCTTGATTTTCTCATTGATGGAGAAAATTATAACTTGCTCTTATATTTCTGATGAACTGACAAGTATTAATATTTTTAAATGGGTATTGTTTTAATATCGAGAAATAGATAGCCAATATTTAAATAACATGTTTGGTAATCTATCTTATAAGGAGGAAAGTTTTGAGTTTATTCAAAAACATAAAATAACAATTTGTGTAAAATTGTTTGGTATTAAAATTCAAAAAGTTGAAAGCCGACGACAAATAAAATTCAATATACTAAGTAAGCCTATTTTTACCACCGGAAAAATCTATTCCGAAATCTGAAAATGAAACAATGCTGTGATAACTGCCAGTTAATAAATATTCATATGCAGTCATATCTGGTGTAGGTAATATTTATGTACAACTGTATAATTATTAACAAATATTAAAAAGTGCTAATATATTTTTAATAACATTGCATTTCAAAATTGATAATGATGCAAACGGGCATATCGTTAAGTCCATTGTTTATTTCCTATTATGAATGACATCGTTAACGGCTCTAATGAGACCTGGAATATGAACAATTGCTTTGTTATCAGATATTGCATTATTAAAATTTTGGGAAACAATTTTTTGTTAATAATGCACAGTGATTGCACCGTTTGAGTATAATTATTATGATTCGATTATACTAATATGTAATTGCAGTTGAGTTTATAATTTGATAATAACGCTATTAAAATTTGAACTGTACATATTTATCGTCGCCTACCGTATCAGCATAATCGTATTTTAGTAAAATCATTTGTAAACAAACAAAATGTGATCGGTCGCCTGATGGTCAAATTAATTGCTTGGTTTAGTCTTATAAAACAAAAAGAATAAAAATTATTTACTATCTGGGATAACTTTGGGTCGCCAACGTTTTATTGCCTACTCGTCCAGATAAGGAACTCCAAGGTTCCTAATACCGATTTCTAGGAAAACAATCGTTTTAACAACGCGTTAAATCAACATGTTCTGAAACTAAGGTTCCAGGAGTATTTGGACAAAAAATACACCTTTCAGATATAAATCGATTTATTTTCTTGTTCAAAATTCAATTTTCCTTCTTAATTTTTTTAAGAAACTAAGTTCACGGTTTTTACCACGTACAGCTTAATCTGAACAATTTACTTTTCTATATAGTATTAGCGATTATAAGTTACTGTGCCATGATGATTTTGGTCGTTTCATTTAAGAAGTATCATCGAGCAAAATACTTTTATAATTTAAAATAAATTTATACCTAACATTATGTATTAAAAGTTATGTCTATGGTAGTACCACCACGGTGTCTATTTCTGCCGCAAATCAGTATAGAGTGCAAACTCTACTGCGTTCCGATTGGCCATCGTAGCCACTGTGATTACTGTAACATGTCAACGAGACGAGATGAATTTGTGGCGTCTTCGGCTGCTGTAAAACAGCCGTGTTGTTAGGCTTTGATAGCTATCGCCTGCTTAACCTTATGCGTTATGCCCAAGTAATTTATCGTACGAAGCAATTTTACATTATTTGAGATATATTTTATAAATAAAAAATATAAATATATATATTGTTAGAAACTAATAAATAAATAACTGCCTCCGTAGCCTAGTGGTATGGGCGTGTGCTTTAGAAACCGGAGGTCGTGGGTTCGTATCCCGCGGGGACGCAACAAATTTTCATTGTTTTTCCTAGTTGGTTAGGGCAATTTGGGCCATCACCCCATTGTCTGAAAGTGATGATCCATGCGTCGGATGGCATGTAAAAGTCGGTCCACCCACCAACCCGCATTGGACAAGCGTGGTGGATACGGTCCAAACCCTAATGGATAGAGTATATTGGGGAGGCCTATGTCCAGCAGTGGACTAAAACAGGCTGATGATGTATGTATGTATGTAAATAAATATAAAAATAATATTTTAGACCTAGCACTACCAATTAGTGCTCAAATGTTTTCGATTTTTCAATATAAAATTATTCAGACACTCTTTAACGGTTGTTTCGTTTTGGTAGCCGACTGAGTCAATTATGAAATTATATAGAACCATTGCAATGTCTCCCGCCAGGAAGTACGCGAGCAAAGTTTTTAGGAACAAAAAGCGATGTGCTTTGAAAGTTTTCGAGATTGGGAACACAATGCAATTAGAACATTTAATTCATAATGTATTCATTATTTTACAGTTTAATAATGTCTATTTAAATTCTTGGTGAGAAAAACCAATTTTTTGGTGTTAAAAAAGTTGTATTTATGAAGTATTAAGTTTATTATTACATACATCATGAGAATAATCAACTTCCTTCAAAATATATTAATTAAAACTGGTATCTCGTATCCACAATTGATTCGCCATATCCATAACTGAAACAACGTTACCACTTTCAGATTGTACGTCTCATTTGAAAAAGAACCGTCTGATCTAGTATTATCGTGATGTCCATTTGCCGTAAATCAATAGTATGACACACCAGTTTTTGTGTTTGAATGGAACCGCAGCTCAGTTATTACTAGGCAAACAGTAACATCTTATGTCTTTTAACACGAGGGTGACGGATTCCGCTGGTTTTTTATGATCAGAGCGTATAACTGCCATTAAGTGAACGTCCTGTTTATCTTATCGTTCACACCAAGGAAAACATAAAGTTATCTTAGTGTGGATTAATCTTTTTCCTTCCATTTTCTTCCTTCCTTCCTGTGCTGAATCAGGTCTTGCAGCTAAGAGCTACCTTTATTTAAAAAAATGTTTTTGAGGAATGTAATTGAGCTTCAATTATTTGGTAAGTCCAGCCAAATGTAATGATAATGAAAGCAACAAAATTCATTTGACACTAGAGTGAAAATGATTGTCGTATAAGTGGTGCAAGACTTGTTACGCTAAAAAAATGCTATATAATGATCGCTAAAATTAAATAAATATTGTTTGTAGCACCAGATTTGAAAATAAGAACTGCAGTGATCATTTGCAGGTACGCACGTGTGTATGTGGAATATTTTAATTTTAATGTAATTTGTCCGTATGTTAACAGCTAACTATATGTTAACTAAAGGCAGAACGTAGGTGCTATTCGCTGAGTCAGAATCTGGAAACACTGGCTTTGATTTAAAAGCCCGTTGCCGCGTAATTATTGGGTTAACGAGACACAACACTCATGTCTCAGGCGGTTGGTGATTGGGCATCTTTTCACTCTTTCCTTTTGGCAGGTATAACAGCTGATTGTCCTGTTCGTCCTTTCGCTTTTATAGTTTCGAGAATCAAAAGTTTTCTGAAAATTTTACTAGAAGGTTTACTTGAAAATCATTGTACATTAAAGATACAGTTATAATTACGTTATCTTATTTGTATTCTGCATGTCAAAATATAGACATTTTTTATTATTCCGTTTAAAATGAAAAAATAATCACATAAAAGATTTGATGTTGTTTTGGCACATAACAGGTTTTAATAAGATGACATATTGAAAGACCTTGGAATTAACGTCAGTATCGTGAAATAACGGAGGATTTATCACACTTACATAAAAGTTCATAGTCAAGTCTGTAAAGGTACCAATTCTTGCAGTTGATTGAATTAGGTTTAGTTATTTCCAGAAGACCAATCCTTACAATTGTCTGTTCAAGTAACTTTCGTGTTTTGGAAAAGTTGTATAATTTTCTGGAAATAATCATTAAATTATTCTTCAGATACATAGAATTCTTTCCAAGAAAGATATATATTGACACGTAAATAAGTTGTTTTATGCTATGCTCGGTCGAAGTGAACTATTGACCTCATAGATTAGATAGAAGTGGTTCTCTCACATGTGACACTTAATTGTTAAATTCAAATTTTACCTAACGCATTCTAATATCTGTTCCGGTAATTCACTAATTATGGTGAGGATTTATAAGCTCTCAATATCTTTAAGATATTCAATTACACAGCTTTAAATTGTTCGATGTAACCTCCGTCCGCTTCACCAAAAGTAAATTTGCTGTATTTGCCAAATAAAGTTAACATCTGGTGAGTTATAAATCTTGAAATAGCGGCACTGTATTTATGTTTATGATTGGCAAAATTTTGTTACAAAGGAAAAATTTTGCGTCAACCCTTATCGATGCGATATCGAATAGGGGTTAGTTACATAGTTTTGTAGACCTCTTCCATCCTTCCTGGTTTATAAACTGTATGCACTTGACATTTGACGATAATAATACCGGCACTTTAAGAAGTAAGATTGAGGTACCGTACTCCCAAAATTGTATTCTTGTGGCGATATTGTATCTAGTGAGACAGTTACATTGTTGCTAAATACTGCTTCATTAAAAAATACCGGAGTACTTTTACTTTGATATTTTCGCAATTGGACTTGGGCACAAATTATCAAAACAAACTTGTTTCCAAGTCGATTATCACATTTTGTTTTCTTAGGTAAATTCCTTCCGTTGTTAAAATTTTTTTTAAATTTGTAATGTAATATACACCGTTCTTTTCCTGATAATAATCCACACATAAAACTATGTTTTGTTTTCATTTTACTGCAATTGATTACAACGTTTCTTTATAGATGGATTCGTTTTGTATAGCGCTAATTTTTATCTTAATGCCTTGTATGGTTTCCGTTATAAACGGGACGCTTCGGTTTTTCTTGGTTGAGGGTTTTGAGAGGTACTTGATACTGGTGTTCCTTGACTATTCTAGTACTTCAGATTTACTTGATGAATCATACTACTGCTTTAAATGATGGAACTAGACAGATGGATCTACCTTTGATTGTGTAGGAGTTGGTGAAGAATTATTTACCTGGTAACAAAATTCTTGATATGCTGACAAAAGTGTTTACACGGGTGATCAACTCATCGTAATTTATGAGACTGAGTGCCTCAAAGCACATGCTTTGGAGGTAACTAATTTTTCTCATTTAATATGGTAGGTTTGCTTCTTAAATTTAGAACTAAATTGATATTTTTTGCTACTTCCAAAGCGCACAAAATAACAAGTGTACACTTTAGACTCCAATGAACTGGGTGGGATACCCTTAAACATATAATATAATTAATAATATTATGAAGAAAAAATAACCAATAACGACGATTTGCTCCTTCCCGTTCATATTACGGTATATCAAACTCTAAAGTGTTGAAACAGAGCTACCACACCAACGTTTATTGTTATTGAATTTTGTATAAATAAGCTGGATAAAGTAATAATGTTTATACTATAACTGAGCAGGTTTTAGAGAGGCACACAAGGTTCTGCCATTGCTCGTGTCAAATGAAATGTGGTAAGCAAAAACAGCTTTTTTGGTAAATTCTAGCTGCTGACATGCATATTTTTAAGAGGTCGTACTGACCAATATTGCGAAAGGTCATAGATGTTCTTTGTATAATGTGAATGAATAACGCAATGGACTATCCATGGTCAAATCTCAAAAATGACACATAGCAGGTTTGAATTTTGGTTTGATAACGACGATACATAAAAATAGAGTAAGATGGAACGATTACGAACCCAAATGAAAAATATCTTTGACCCTTCGTTAATAAATTTTACCAAAATTAAAGCTTTAATTAAAGTAGGCCGTATTTTGCCCTGGAAATGCAAAACGAGATTCCCTTGGATAATTGATATCGTCATAAATCCGAACCAAACTAGCCTAATTAAATAATTATTTCAGAACTTTAAAATATTTTACTTTGAATGCTACAATCCTTATTTTATTAAATAAATGAATAAATGTTTAATTACAAAATCTTTTTTGTTTTAATTATTTATTTAGAACGAGACTGGCAAAGACTACATTCTATGGAACTCGTATTTCTATGTTTATCCATATAAACGTACGGGATTTATCTGCAATTAAAGAAAAATATGTATTGATATATGAATTAGTATAAACAATTATAAGCCTTGAAAGTATTATGGAACATATGATGGAAATTTCTAAAGGCTTCAGTAAACTGTCTATACATATAAAAAATAATTGTTGTTCGGTTAATTTTGGTCTTGAATTTTATGAAAGTCCAGGCAAAGCAAAAACATTGTTATGTTTTCAACCACATATTTATTCTCAAGAGGTGAAAATAAACTTAACTTAAATTAACTCAGTCAGTACATTTACTACAGTTGTTAACTATCTGATTTTTTTATCTGTAGCTTGATAAATCATGTAGAATTTTTTATTTTTATTTTAAAAATCATGAAGAAAAATGTAGATATTTTATTTATCCATTGAGGTGTAGAATCGGCTGCAATATAATATTACTAGTTATAATAATATATTGTTGAAGATTACAACTATGTATTAAATGTAAAATTGATTTGAATTCAATCGACGCACTTTAATATTTGATAACAAAAATCTTCATGTCTATAAATCTGTCCTAGTGTAAAATCTTATACAATCCTTAAACTTTCCCTCACCCTATACGATCTCTTACATTTAATAATCTCAAATGCAAATGTCTATAATAATGATTTATCTATAAATTAATTTTATTCATGACGGAATATAAAACAATAGAATATTAAATACATACTTTGACTAAAGACCAAGTTTAATAAACATTGGCAAGAAAATAAAATGCTTACGTAATACATGATATGTCTGATTTTCCTAGAAATATCGTTTATTATATATATTATACAATAGAGCAAAATATCAGTCTATTGCTCTCCAAAGTACATTTTTACTTACTTTGCAACTTGATGATGTTGTGTTACTTGACGGAATTATTAATATTATTTTCGTCGTTGTGGTTGATGTTTTTGCCTGTCAGTGCCCACGGCTGAGCCTACGCCTCCCCCAAAAGTCGCCAAGAGACGCGATCACTCATATTTGTACAGGTCGTCACTTTATATTTTTTTACTTAGTATTCATCCATAGTAGAATAAAAGTTTTAGGATAAGCTATGTATGTATATATTCCAGTACGTATTTAGTAATAAGGCACCAATTTGCAATGCGCCGAACACATATTATCGCGTTGGTAGTTGCGAGTAATATGAACAACTCATATCCAATATCAGTATAGCGATAAGTTAAACAAATTACCTAATTATTAACGAGTCAGTTAACCACAAGTTGATAATTATTCAAACCCAATTTCACGCAATAACCAGGATTTGAGGATACTGGTTTTTAACGACATGTTAGCATTGTTTATTTTTTTATCTAAATTGTCTGTTTTTTTGTTAATTTTAAAAATTTTGCATTACTAAATAATAATGAAACAATTAAATGTTGTTGATGCAAAAACTGTCGTCTAATAACTAAAGGCTTGAGAACTCGGGGTTACAGATGTTTAAATACATTTAATTAGCAAGTGAGCCACTAGGCTAACGAGTTTGTTACTGAGATAATAAAAATATCCGTCACTCTGATCTGACAGAGGAATAGAGAGAGTTTAAAGAGAGTCAAATGAGAAATCACATGAATAATAGATTAACTAAATAGCTAAAATCGTAGACCGAACACATATCATCCTCAGCAATGAGCACGATTACGTCATCCGCACTCGAGTTATCTAAGCGTCGCGGGCCGAATCTCACTCATCTCAGCAAGGAGCTACTTTCCTTAATTCCTATTCTTGTTAAAGCTATTTGAAATAGTAAAAGTTATTGGTTTAGATTTTGCTGGAAAATCATTAAAAACAGTAATTTTAAATTTAAATAATGGGTTAGAAAATGGTCAAAAGATCAATTATAGCAAGGAAAAGAATACTTAATATACTACATATTCATTAAACAAATAAAAATTTCATAAAATTTATAAATACCAAAACACCATTTAAAGAGAAATAGTGTCACAGTCATCAGAGTCATCCATTGTCGTCAACTTCTGACATTCACGGGAACGTGAGCTCCGTCCTCACTTGTATACCCCACCGTAACCTAAATTTGTTATGTCTTAATAATTTCAATTTATACGTTGCACATTCCCCTTTGATGTTGATATTACAGATACTACAACATTGCCCATAAATGTTATAGATGACATTTATGGGCAATGTTGTAATATAGTTAAATTCCGTAAGATTTATGTTTTCTTTTTTAATATTCTTAAAATTTATATATATATTTTTCCCAACGTTTCAGTCTGCCCATGATCACGGACGCTAGAAAAAGTCTGAAACATCGGTATGCAAATATATTTAATGTAAACCATATAGATTAAAGAAAATTATCCAAAAAAATAATAACTAAATAGGGACATAGACATTGTATTAAAGGATCAGTTTAGTATCGAGCGAGAACTCATTTCCCACGTGATTTGAAAGATGATGAAAAACGACCGAATGTAGGGCGCAGTATTACGTTTTTCAGGGATTTTAGAATTAAAAAAAAAAGGTGAAAAAAGGGTCATAGAAACCACTCGTACCACAGCTAGCTGCAGAAAAAGCAGGAAACATTCGAGTTTCTAAAAGTCCCTAAGAAACTGGTAAAATAGTCCATCGTTCAAAAGATAGCTCAAAAGGAGATACGGTGCTGTTTGCTCCGGAGTCCGGGTATGATATTATTTTCCATTAGAAAGTTTGAGTGTTTAAAAATCGTAAATACAAAAAGAGTAAAACAATTATAAATATATATACATAAAAGTACCCCCGACCAGGTGGGATGTTGATCTCCGAGCGGTAGCCGGTCAAGTTGGCAGCGAGTAGCAGGGGATCGGCCGTCTTGGCGTTCATAGAAAAGGCCCCATATCCAGCAGTGGACTGATAGGGGCTGATTATGATGATGATGATGATGATGATACGTAAAAATTATGTACATTTTTTTCACGGAGTTCATGTAGAAAACATTACACCCGAGTTCTAAAACTGTTCTTGCGCTTCAAACTTTTGTAACAAAGACCTAAAACTTTTCGAGATAAAAGTAATACGTGTCAATAATGTCATCTCGACCAATTTTCGTCTCGTCCAATTTTTACGTACAATATGTAACAAATAGAATTCCTTTGTTATGGCGAAGAAAGTCTGCAAATATTATTTAGCATTTTTATCAGGCGTCTCGACTTTAACAGTATTTGCTTTTGAATAACAGGGTTTCTAGTATTTCAATTGAGTAGTTTATGGTCCAATGATTTTTAAAATAGGGCTTCATTATTTTGGTTTATTAAAGTTAATTGACACAAAATCTTCCAAAATTTTCCATGTAAAATATTTTTTTTAAATATTCCGATAATATTTAGTACTTATCTGAATTTTTAAGGTAACTTCCTAAGATACTCGTTAATTTTGCTTATATGTATAACAAATGTATTTATAATAAACAATAATAAGAAATATGTACAAAAAAAAGAAACTTGTGGTACGTAACGGTAATAAAGTATAAAGTTTATTCCTCCAAACTATTATGTTATTATTTTTGTGTTTCATAATCAATCCAATTTATCTGTTATGAAAACTTTTCAATAAATTATGGTATTTTGTTTCTTGTCTTTACAACTGCTTTTTTAAAAGAAGTCTAGCTACTGATATAAAATTTAGATCAAAAATTTTGAAATGAACTAAAACTTCCTCATTCAGTAAAGCAGCTTTCCTTGAAAGAAGTCAAGCTGTTAGTCGCTCGGTCACGCCCCAATTGTAAGTCACAATGACGTTTTATTCCCACGCCATTTGCTGGAACTGTTAAAGTCATTTGGACATAGTGCAAGGTACTCGTAGCATCCAGCGGCACTGAAATATCGTCTTTATTTAACAAGGAACATTGTCACAATGCGCAGTTAGTGAAACTAATATACTCTTTGTAGCTTTCATTATTTTAATAGAGGTCACAGGACGACAAAACCGTAAAGGAACTTAAAATAAATGGAAGAAAGTAGATTGTGAAAATTTTAATTATTCTTGTACACCTTCCTTAAATTCTGGTTAATACTTTGTACTTTTTTACGAATTTGTTCTGATAGTGGCATTTTCACATTGAACCTAGGCTTTGAAACTAACTCTATTACTTTTAATAAGTTTCATTAAGGCTAAAGTAAAAGTAAATTCTGAACGCACAATTATATGATGTTGGTGATTTTTTTTAAGATCCACTATTATTTAATTTAGTAAATCAACAGACCAACTATTAAATTGCACTTTGTATAGGTTAAAAATGTTCATTACGGTGACATTTCAAACACTCATTACACTCAAACATACAACCTTTGTGACACCTCAGTGGGATATATGTACTTTACATGAATTCCAGTGATTACCAAACTTCATTGTACTTGTAGTAAAATAATCTGCCATTTGTAAATATTACAAACAACTTATTTTATAAGGGTTTCAGTATATCGTTCCACCTACCTAGTCAGCGTATACCGTATTCTGAGTTTAATTAAGAATAACGCGAGCAATTTCATAACTCAATGTTATTACAGCAATGCAACCGCATTATAGCGTTGTTATGCGAAGGCGATGTATGGGGTTAATATGCGAACACATCACTTGAGAAACAAAAACTGGCTGGTCTCAATGGTGCTAAATTATGCAGCGAACTCGGCCGGAGTTAGGTCATGGTTAAAGAACGCTTAGTTTACTGTATACTTCGTAATTTTCGATTTAACCATGGATAGACCACTTGCTCATAACTACACTTTATTAGACTAATATGAGAACTCTAGTCTAACATTAAATAACTTGTATTGAATTGTATTAGACAAATACAATTAACAGTTTTGGGTTTATACTATTTGATTGTAGATTATTTTCTTATGCATTTATTTTTGTGATCGCATGATCGTTTGAAATGCTAGTGGCTAGATTTATTATTCAATACGCGATTTATTATTAAATACGCCTGTCTTAGAGAATATAATTTCTTACGTCTTTTCTTATATAATTGTTTATTGTTGAATTCTATTTAATATAATTGTTTGACGTATACATCAGTTTTAATTTAAATAAAATATAGAAAGAATTAAATAATTTTATGATGCACTTTTCAACGAGTACCACTATTAAAATTATTCTTTGTATAAATAGATATACCAAAACATTTAGCGTAAAATTTCTGTAATATACTTATTTGTGTACGGATGACTTCAGTTTATAAATCTAAATTTCATAGAGTCAGAGCGCTGAGCAGATTTTATTTTCTGCTTAGCATCGAATTCCCAACAGTACAAACGCTGTGTTCCATTAAACGCTTAACACTCGATTTGAGAAGCTATTGTCTCAATACAGAATTCTATGAGCCAAGAGATTTGTTGCTTTAGCTGGACTGAAAGTTCGAATCATCACTTTGCAAATTTCAGACAAGATATTTTTAAATATTTACGGTAATCGTGGCTGGCAGATGGTAATTCTACAAAAATTCTGTTAATTTAATGTTACCTAACTGAACTGTTTCATTGCAAATGTGTAAATAATAACTTGATTTGATTTATTTGATCATGTATTCCATGTTAACTGATGACCATGATCACTTAAGTATTTGTGTATTCGTTAACTCATTCTTAAACTTTCTTAACATGTTGACAGTGTTTCCAATACTGACTACGTTTCACAGTATAAACCTCCTTTGTTCACCACACACTTCAGATTCAAACGTTGCAAAAACACTCAGCAACAGCGTCTACTTCGTCGGACAGAAACGAATGAAGATGTCACGTATCCCGTCTGAGACATTCATACGGAATCCAGGTGTAGTTTGTGTTAAAAACTTAGGCATCTTTTTATTAAAAAGCTCACAATTCAGTTCTATTACACTCTGGTAATAAATATTTAATTAACGCATCTAACTGGCAGTAACTATTTAGTGCAGCTTGTTTATTTTAATTTACGATTGTAATTGCTCGAAAATTGTTTAACATTGACAAATCAACATGTGGTTTTATGTTTTATTTCTTTAGATTAATGTTTAATTGTTGTATATTAAATTCTGACACCCTATTAGAAACATAGAATCGAGCTCGATACTTATGCATTATCAATTTAGCAGAAGGTAGCGTCACGACCTTAATGCTTGCAGCAAAAACTTGCAGACAATGAGAGACTTTTTCCCAACTTAAGATGGTTTTATATAGATTATAATCCAAATATTTTATTTACCTCCAAAACTAATATTACAATAAAAACTCTACGATAAAAGATTATAGAAAAATACACACAGACATAAAATATAGGGTTACTTTGCTATCCGGTATTCCGTCCATTATTCGGTTTTAACTATAAAAGGCACGGAATAATAGTAATTTGTTGTCAAACACATCTACTGAAAAATACTGAATGACTTCATGATTATGAGATGGCCTCGTCTTTCACGTGATCAATCAATGCCAAATTTTCAAAGTCATTGCTAGGAAAGTAACAATAATGTATACGAACTGTTTCGCTATATTTATAAAGAATAAAAAATATGTCAAACGCCTTTTGAGATCTATCGTTAAAACTGTTAACTTTTTCACATTATTTTGTGTAATTTCTGTTCAGTATCCTATTCATCTCAATATGAAAGTTAATACGTTTTTAAACCAGCAAACACATTTCTCTACCACATACTCTATTTAATTACGGCAATTTAGGTCAATCCTCTTTAGTGTGCATTTAATTCCTTAAGTATCAACTTTGTATTTCACATATTATTTTTTTTTACTCTGAAAACAAGTTCATTTTTTCATAGACAGAATGGAATCAAGTTCTCCCCGAAAATACAATTTGAGTGTGGAGAGGCAAATCAGATAAACCGAATTACTTTTCGAACTAACTGCAAATGTTTACATTTTCTCGGGAGTCTTAATTTAGGAGACGCGAATAGCTCACAGTAAAATTACCTGTCTAGCCTAGTGATGGAGTTTGTACAAGTTTCGTCTGTTTTTCTAATAAAGAAGCAGTTACCATAAAAGATAATGAAGTGTTTTGGAAACTCTCATGCACATTGCATGCATTATATAAAGACGCAAGTTTATAAAATAATGTTCATTATAAAATAGAAGACATATGTTTACGTACTAAAACTGCACTGTAACTGTGTCTTTGTTTATTACTTAATTTTTTTTTATTTTGAGATTTTTTTTGGCTTTTTAAATTCGGTAAATGTGCATGACATATAATAATGAAAACTCTTGAAATATACTTAAATCCTTAACTTCTTTTAGTAAAGCGTAGTTATTTAGTGCGTATATTTGAATATCTATTCATAAAAACGACTAACGAACTATTTTAAATAGAAAAGTCAATCAGCTGTAATAATCACTGTAAATATCCGTTAGTAAAATTTATTAAAATATTTGATTTTAAGATATTATCCATGAAAAACTGACAAAACCATTCTATAACAAAACATTACTTTGTTCAACATTGCCCTATATATAATATTATCCATAGAAGAATTCAAAATACTCATCATTTTATCTTTCCCAAAAAGTATGAAACATATTTTTGTCTGGATATAATAAAGACCTGGCAACAACAGAAAGTTGTGGGATGGACCGAGGCTTGGCAAACGTATTGCCCTGCGGCAAGATGGAGTGACGATATTCGCTAAGTGGGCGGTGTGGCTAGATGAGAATAGCTGAAAATCGAAGCAGGCTCAGTATTAGGGAGGCCTATATACTAGCAGCAGTGGATGGACACAGGCTGATGATGATGATGAACAACAGAAAGAAGATACGTGTCTCCTAAAGAAAGTTTTAAAGAGAGAGTTTACAAGCGGTTCTTCTGAGCTAGGTATCGAAATATGGCTACCATTTGCAAATTGCATAATATACCTCATGTTGAATGTGTGCGTGGCAGCTAAATTCATTTCCGCACGATACCATTTACTCACCCGTACTTTCTTTACAGGAACTTATTTCAACTTCATACACTTCACTTTCTAACTATTAAAAACTATCTGTCAAACGCACCAAACAATCTTGAAAATCTTTGTTTGGGGTCATATTACGTGATTATTAATACATGACCCATTATTCGAGGTAAATTATCGTATATAAGAATTACTTTTAATTTAAAACTGTTCAAGATTCCATTATTTTTTGGCATTCTCATTTCTTTTCACGGAAAATAAACCACCATTAAAAAAGAATAGCACGATAGCGGCAGTGGTTATACCAGAACAAGGAAGTTACGACCCAATCCGCAACAAAATGCTCAAAGCAGCTTATTACGGTCTTATTGAAAAATTGCCGCTCGTAATATTCTCAAATTTACTGTCACGCGTATTATTACAAATATCATGACACTTATCAATCCATACAATGGTATTTGTATTATGAAATATAATATAGGGAAAATTGATAACGGTTAAAGGTAAATTAGTAATTTTTATAATAATTATACAACAAAATCGTTATTAAGTTACTGAAATCTAGACAAAACAAGCTAAGACAGCCATCTAAAAAGATATGTCAAAAATGGAGTGAAATGACAAATACTGCCGCTTCTTCTTCACTGCATTTAAAACCATGACTGATATTTTAATCAATAAGTGGTAGGTCACTGGTCTCTGTTATAATAACCACTGTGGGCCGAGGAAAATATTATATACAACTTTTAGGTACTTTCAAATTACCTTTCTACATCATATTGAATGATATGGAAAGTTAATTAAATATTATCGCATAATAATAATGTCGCCCCAGACAGTTTCGATTTTCTACGGCATGATCCAGGCTAGAGATCAGCCAATTCAGCAAGAGATATTTTAGGTAAACGTAATGCAAACACAAGTGTACCCCTTCCTTCACTCTGATAGTCCAAGGGATTGATAACCGACACGACCGGAGAGAGATCGGGCGCAAGACCGAATTTTAAAATGCCTATCCGACGCACGGATCATCTTACTTTACTGACAATAAGGTGATCAGCCCGCATAGCCCTAACCAAATAGGAAATAGTACGAAACTTGTTGAGTCCCCATTGGATTCGAACCTACTGAATTTCTGGTTTCTAGAAAGGCCAGGCCCATACCAATTAAGCTACGGAGGCATATAATAGTACCTACCTTGAAAATTTTGATAACACTAATCTGGAAGTATTATTAAATTTTAGTATTAATCTTTTTCCATTACATTGATTTTTATTTGTTTCGAGTGCTTTTAATCTTATAAATTTATTTTATTATATTTTAATTATAAATTTATACGCTAAAGAATACCTAACAACCGGCCTAAAACCCATACGTAATTAGCTTTAGAGATGAAAATTAATCATGAAGATTATTGAAAATAATAAGTTACATGACGTATAAAGGCAATTAGCTACAATAGCAATGAGCCTAAGAAAAGCCATTGTTGCACGAAGGTTCTGAGTAATAGCACCGTACCGTAGAACGACTCACAAGAAGCAGTGAGACCTGTGCAAATGCGCAAAAGTCATGTTCATATAACATTATTTGTTCAAATAATTTTGTATTTATTTCTAAATGTCTTCATTCCGCAATATATAAAATAAAAATCTTAGAATGGTATTAAACGCGTAATTTACATCTATAATATATAGCCTGTATATATCTCAATGAATTGATGCAGCAATAAAATTTGTAGAATTTGCAGTCAATACGAAGTGGAAAGGAAGACGGCAGCAAATAGCGTAAGGAGGTAATTGTTGTCCGACACAAATTTTAATGTATGTCCATCGCCAATGGAGTTTCTGACAGTTTCATGCTCTTAGGTCCATTTTATAATGTAAGGAAATAATCTCTACGCTACTGAACATTCAGACTGCTCTGCAGCCTAGCAGGCGGGCGGTTCTGTAGTATTGGCGTTAGTTATGTAAGATGATCCACCCACCAACCCGCATTGGACCATGGTGGGATACGGTCCAGAAAACCCCAATGGATAAGGGTATTAGAGGAGGCCTATGTCCAGCAGTGGACTATCATGGCGGCAGATGATGTTGAATCATTCAGCAATTTATATTAATCTATACCAATGCAATGAAAGTGCACGCCTGCAATATCACCAATCACAATGGTAATAAGGCTGATCTATGGCTGGTAGGTCCCATTTGCGCGACCGTCTGGTGGAATTTCTCCGCGGTGCCTATTTCACTGCAAAGCAGGAAAACACTACTGTGTTCCAAGGTTTGGCGGCACCGTAAGCCAGCGGTATTTACTGCTGGGCAACGGTGACTTAACATCCTATGCGTCTCACGGTAGGCGCGTTGGTGATACCAGGATTACCAATGTCTATGGGCGTCGGTGACACTCCATCAGATGGCCTGATCATGTTCGTCTGATGCGTTGGCAATAAAATAAATAAATAAAAACAATATTGGAAACATCTATCCACGCAGATATTATGTAATCTTGACAAACAAACAAGTTCTCGTTATATTTTATCTCTCGTTATATGACTTCAACTGTCATGGTATTTTTGTGTTATTTAATTTTTGTTACTTTGGTGATATTTATGTGTGAAACTAAAATGGTTCAACATTGGAAAAAAGAAGGACACCAATATTCTGTATAAACTATTTTAGTATTATCATGCTTTGGTTTAAGTTATCGAAGGTCCGTTGGTTCAGTTCCATCGCAAAATAAGTAAATTAGTAAGCACAGCACTACCCGTAAACACCACCCGAGATTATTACTGTTTCTGAAGTGAGTTACTTTTACTCATTTTGTTGCCTGGGCACGATGATCATATAGAAAATGTTTTACATAGTCTTAATACCACTTGGAATGCATTAATGTTATAAAAATACAAAGATCTGCAGTATTATTAAAAAACTGGTTTATCCGTTTTGCCGCAAAAGTTCAAAAGTTGTAATAACCTCGAGACCGGCTGTTCTCGACACCCATCCAATACAGGAAGTAAGTGTCTTATACGCACCCACCTAAACGTTCTATAATAACTATGAATAATTGAATAAGTAATGCCTAAGAATAATATTAAATAAAATAATTCAACAGAAAATGAACATTTTTCATCAAAATTAATACGAGTAAATTTATAGAAACAAATTCAAGGAAATTACTAAAGTGCTCCTTTATATATTATGGAGGATCATTATCGTGACCTGTGGAAGCAGATAATTGGTGTTATTATCTTATCTTAGGTTGAACCTCTGCAGTACCCCTTTAGCAATTAGTCTGGCTATAATGCGTATTTTAATTAGGAAGCTATTGGTTTATAACTAATGGTTTACATTGATTTCAGCAAGAATGAGCCTGGTTTGTTTGTTACTGTTTACACTCTATTGCTTATATTAATTGATTCAATCCGTAGTAATTATATAAATGACCTTGTAAATATATTATTTTAAGACAGCGTTAGGTCGTTTATTGCTAAAAGAGGACAAGAGCCGTTTCAATTTAGACAAGTTTGCTATTGCAATAAAGTTAATTTTCGAACCATCTTGTAATGAAGGCTGCATTTTTTTTAAGCAAATCGTTTTGAGCAACAATATTTATATCTGATCACTGATTCTGATATTTTTCACGGTTCTTTCCTATGTCAGAGACTCCGCTTTCCGGAACTGTTCGAGAATTATACAAATGTTATGACTTCTAGATTAGAAAAAAAATGGACTCTTGCATTGATAAAATGGTTACATATCTAGTAATCACTGACGATAACTTGCAAAACCTGACCCTTGCTGCTTGACTTATTATATAAAGCTTCGTAAAATATATATTAAAACTGTAAGTATAAATTTATAAACATATTTTCAAGATTCTAAACCAAAGGCCATAAAGTTTTCAAACAGTAATACACATTATCACTCTTGTTCATACGGATTCGAAGTAACCGGTACGTTATCTCATCATCACTGCTTTGTTTAGGCCAATGCTACGCTCTTTCCCACACCTGACCTGGAGAAGACGCGCATTAGTGCATAAATACGTAGAGAACTTGACTTGAGAAAGATGAAATACTATTTACATCATCAAGGCACAGAGGACTTTCTTTTTTTATATTTGCTCTTTCTTTTACCCAGCCATTTTCTCAAGTTACCATGTTGGAGTTCTAAAAATCTAGAACTAATTGAGACCGTTTTACACAGAGTTACTAACATCTGACCTCCAGAACCCAAAGATAACCTTTATTCGAAAAGTAAATTAGTTGTCAGTAAGGTCTGATATTTATTTATTTATTTATTAAACCCTAGAATCGCCTCAGTAGCCCAGTAACTGCTCAGCCTAGTGGTATGGGCGTGCTTTAGAAACCGGAGGTCGGTTCGAACTTGCGGGACTCAACAAATTTTCATTGTTGTTTTAGTTGGTTAGGCAATTTGGGGCTGATCACCCAATTGTCTGGAAAATTCAGATGATCCCGGCGTGTCGTGGATGTAGTATAAAGTCGGTCCGCCCACCAACCCACATTGACCAGTGGTGGATACAACCCAAAACCGCCTAATGGATAGTATCAGAGGCCATGCCGGTTATGGACTATCACAGGCTGATGATGAATGAAACCTTAGAGTAAGTTTTACAAGAGGCGTGACTTAGTTACAGGGCATTCTCACCAGTCAACCCAGGGCGGTGAAAATTACTATGGCACACAAAATTTTTATAGGTAGCTAAATGTATTTGTTCTTCAAATATTATGCTTGATAAATACATATATATTAGTATAAAAATTTATTAATATATACTCATACACAGCATATGTATTTATACACATGTTATTCTTACCCACCCATTATGTATAATGACATCACACTAACACACGCAAACGAACACATGTCCAACACTAACTATATCGAATAATGAAACCATGAGCAATTTACCTGGTCTCATCCTCTTGGTTAACCCTAATCAGACGCTTAAATACGGTTTTGGGTGCCCACGTAAAACTTCAGGTAAGGAGTCCCAGAGTAGCACAGCCTTGGTAAAAGATTGTCGCAAAAAGAAGACTGTGACAGGGACCTAATTTTTAAATTAGACGAAGATCGTAGTTGTCTGTCAGCGTTGGAGAAATATTCGAATATGTTCCTGACTGAATTGAATTGATTGTTACATTTTGCTGAAAGTGTCATTTGAGACGAGCATGACAGGAAGAAACGTGAGCAAACTGAATAAAATATAAATTAACTCAATAAAATTTGTCAACTGCTTAAATAAATAACACTTTTAAATGGTCATAATATACAGTCAAACACCAAAATAAAAATATAAATCAAAATATTTAAAAGTTAACAGTTTTTTTTAAATTAGTTGTATTCTGCGCCTTTGTCGACGTAATAAGACGTAAAAATATTTTGTGAATCAAGCAGCGGGGTTTCAGATCGCGAAACTGTTAATCCGACAGCGTTTGTAAATTTAAGAACGCTAATGAAGTAAACAGCGCCCTCAACAACGCACAAAGGTACAGGCCTTAAAGTAAAACAGCGATTTAGTATAAATTGGGAGTAGAAGCACTTTTGTGTCGTGATTTGTGATTTTTTCTGTTCTTCAGCTAAGTTTTGTAAGTTTGAGTGAAGGTTAGGCAAATTGACTCTCATAACTTTTATATAACTTTCATAAAGATATTATTTTACCCACCATCAACTCCATAATCGCAACAGTCAGTCGCGTGAGAAATGGTGAAACCAAAACAGTGGGTGGGTTTTGCTCATAAAGAATAAGATGGATTTATATAAAATTCCATCACCCTTATTTAAACACCAAAAATCGTGTTAACACTTGGGTGAGTATGACATTTATAATTTAGCTGTTATGTGTTAAATTACTGCTATTTTTTATATATTACAGACGTTAAATTACCTTAACAGTTCATAAAGTTGAATGTTGAAGCTAATATGTCCTTCATGTTAGGACCGCTCATGATTACCACCACGGTAGCCTTTCCGCTGCAACCATAATATAGTGGTGTTTAACCTACTTTATACCACTTTAAGGGCACTATACCTGTGTTATTACTTTGTAAACGAGATAAACGTCCTATATCTCAGGAGCGACAGCTGACGGTGGCGTTTTACGATAATGATCAGGTCAACGTCCACCGTCTCATCGAATTTAACGATCACAGCCAGCGCTCGCAAGCCGGGAAACCAGTCCGTGACACCAGAGTGGAATCAATAGTTTTACGCATTACTTTACGAATGACTTACGGAGACTTATTTCAACTCGGCCTCATTGAAATATAAGCATTGTTCACAAACGATAAGGACACGACCACCAAAAGTGTATATATGTGACATGTAGAATATGACTTGGAGGAGCTTATTCACTGACACCGTTGCTGACAGGTTCCTATTAGATTTTGTGATTATTATTTGTCATTAACTGATCAATTGTTTTATAAGCAAAATATTATTTGCTAGGTCTTTACCACTTAATTGTCAAGAACAAGCTATTTTAACGAAAACATATTGTTTTAAATTTATAAAGTTGATAAAATACGCGGACTGTTAGTCTCTAATAACCGGTATAACTTAATCATGATATATTCAACTGTTCGTGAAAATGAATAGTGGCCAGGTTACATAAATTTTTGTTTGAAACACATTAAATTGCGTAACATCTATAGCAGTATCGTAGTTAGTTTTTACCTTTTACTATTTTAATTATAATTAACTACAGATGAAAGAACATGTTCTGCATAAGAGTAGTTTGCAATATAATTTAAATTATGCCAAGAGCAGATAGAGTAGATTTTATGTCCTCGCGCATCTTTCTGCAGTTGAACTCAAACTAGAGGATATATACTTGACATAAAGTATTACTTTTTTTATTTAGAGAGATAAGCCAAATATCGCAGCACGTACTTTGTGTATCACACGAAATGCAAATGGCACAGACAAATTTTCGTTCATATTATAGCGACATTTTTAGATTTTATTAGGTTACAGCAACTGGCAGGCACAATTAATTCCTGTGCTCTGCTGCAAAAACACGTAAGCGTCGTAAGTCATTTAATCTGCAAGGCTCACAACATGACAGGGCTCTTTCTTGACTAAATGTACAAGGCGTCTACACATGCTAGCTCTCCTTACATTGCTGCAAAATTGTTCTCAGCTCATAACCAATAATCGAGCTAAACATAATATCTCTTATTCAACATAGAGCCATTGCACTCACCTTCTTATTGATGGTCATGAACCATGAAAGAAACCCAGCGGGAATTCCAGAAAATAAAAAGTTATGGGAGTGCTAAAGTCAACAATTAATGAGAGACTTCCAATTGGTAAAAGAAATATATTTCTTTGAATTATTATAAACAAATAGATTTATTAACCAATTTGTTGATTAAATTCATAGTTATTGCTATAGCATGGATTGGTATTTAACCAACAGCCAAACATTACAAACTAAAATACAGTTAAAATTCTAGAGCTTATGAAACAGTCATAAGAGGTGTTGTTACAGGGTTGAAAGATTGGTATTGCATTGTAATCGTAACGGAGCGAAGTAGGCAAGGGTTACGGCAGATTCTGATGACGTGCGCTGCGAAACGACCCGATGTTATTTTGACTAAAGTTAATATTTTTATAAAGGCTCATGGATGCATAAACGCCGACATTATGGAAGTAAGTACAACGTATCGACATTACTGTAGCATAACTAATCTATATTTATATTTTCGATTTACAATAAACATCAGATAAAATAAAAACAATACATATTTGCTTCAATTGAAAACAATTCACTAGAAGTATTGCTATTTCTAGACACTTGACATTTTGTTTCATAGTGTTTGATTTGTTGCAAACCCGTCATTTGATACATTACTTACACCCATAACATTATATAGGAATTATTACGATACCCTCTACCGAATTATCGTAACGTAACAAGAAGTACTATAGTAACAGATGGACATACATATGTACTCTGGATGCGCGGGCGTGGTCGTCTGCTTCATCAGCCACCCGACCAACTAACTGCTCGAGTAATAAGCGATATGGTAGATCCTATTATGACCAGGCGAGGATGCGTCTGGAAGGGACTATATGCGTAATCCGGCCGGACAACGGCAGGGAAGCCGCATTGGTGCCGTGGTGTGCATGATAAATGGTCCGACAGCAGCACAGCCAGCAGGCGTCTGTTGATGTGGTTGAGGCTCGCGGTAAACTTAAACCATTAGAGCGGAACGTTGGCCACCTGCGTCGCGTGACATTAAAATATGATGCGTTGCGCAGGGAATTTCGAAAAGGAGTTCGACTGCGGCGGCGCTGGCCAGCTCGACCGCGTCACAAAGTATTCTCCTTATGCCCTTCTTATCGCGAGATGAGAAAAATTAAAAGTGAAAAGGAGGGCAATGCGAAAGGGAGCGTGACAAAAGAGAGAGGAAGGAAGATTGTATAACCACTCTGTGGCTGAGTTAGGGCAACATAGAAATGTGCGTGACCTAGTTTAGTCAATTAGTTTTTATTATATTTGGCATCCTAGCTAATTATGTTACATTTTAATTATACCAATCAATTGAACCAACTAATAATAAAAAATACCATGTACGTATCATAATTCAAATGCAGATCAATAAATTTTTAAACTTTCAAGTAAATCTTTCAAATGTAAGAACTCCTGGTCAAGGGCTTGGAGTTTGTTGGTACAATTCCAGACGCCTAGCTTACTTTTTTATATATACTGAACTTCATCAATAATAAGTTTACAAGTAATAGCATGCAAATAATATATGGCCTTGGATACCACTTAAAGGCTGTGGCACACCATAATAAAAAGTTTAGACAACTTTACAGTTCTGCTGATAAGACGTTCAGTAACACGTGCTTTGAGAAAGTTTATCTCGATAGGGAGAGAAAGTTATTCTACCATGTAGCGAGTTTCACAACTTTTAGTCGGGAGCTAATAAGATTAGAATATCTTTAATATAATAGGACTGAATTGCAAAAGTTTCCAGCTGATTTGTAGCATTTTAGATTACACGCGAAAAAATGAGTGGTGAGAGTACCTACCGTTAATATTTATAATACCACGTCCATTCAGTGGATAATACAACCCCCGCTTATTCCTCCAACTGAACTAGTCTCATGGCCCTCCCCAAAATCAGGACGGACATAAACGCAGACTATCTAGATTTTTCAACAATTGACGTATCGATAATTGATCTGAGATCTTGCAGAGCCCAAACACCCCAGTGCTTTTGCATAGAGCCAAAAGTTTCCGACCGCGGGGTTTCGGCGCGGCAAGGGCTGGTGCGGTTGATTGTACCCATAAGTCTATCGTACAAATTCGCTCCATGATGAAGATACACCATGGTCCCAAACCCAGCCTGGCCTCGGTATCCGTCAAGCGACAGAGGCGATTCAGTCGCGACTCCCGAGTACAGACGGTAGGCGAGAAAGGATTGGTCGTAAATCTTGAGTAAGGTATTTTAATGTCTTAAAGAACAGAATTACCTCACTTAAGCCAAGACTTTGGAGAAAAGGCCCTGCTATGATGAATGAATAACTTCGTAACTCTGCTTAACATAGGTAGTCTCAGCCAACCACAGTTCGGTCGCACTCCATCCTTTCCAGAGCCTCCAAACCGCTTCTCAGAGCCAGACACCCCATCAAAGCGAGTGCTAGAAAGCCTAGTTAGTAATCTTTCTGAGCCCATCACGGTAAAATAAAGAATTTCAACTGGTTTAATTAAAAGTGTAATAAATGGTAAATTAAGATTGATGATAGTAAGGAACATCGCCTTCAATATGCATATAATGCTCAGTATTGAAGGTACTGTAGTTCTTCATTCATTTAATTTATGATTGGCAGTTAAAAAAGGTCAGGCGTTACATTATTCGCACCAGCTTTAAAATATTTCGATAAGCCAGTTTGACCAATAAACCAATAACGCAGATGCGATGTACCTTATAAATGTTGTGATTCTTCTAATTATTTTATTTTTTTTTTGTTAAACAAAGTAACAGCACCTGCAGAAGCACGTTCACCTGATGGAAAATGATACAACAGCAGGTAGGTTGTATCACTTTTCTAAAGACATATGCCGTGCCCAATTTCACAAGTTTTCTCGCTGCGTTGATACATTGGATATTGCTCATTGTATGGGCATATACAATGTTCATTTAATATATTATATGATAAATACAACAATACACATGTAAAGAAATCATAAATAATATTGTGAAGACACGAGCTAAATATTATACTGTAGTGATAACATTCACATTATTTTTTAAATTATATTAGTTAGACAGTTTTTAATTTTTAGCCGTTAACTGAGACATGTTTATAATAGTATGTGATCTTTTCTCAACAATTATTTGTTTCATTATGCTCTTAAAATACGCCAACAAACCCTAATCTACAGAAATATTTGCCGCTCTCAGTCTTCAACTATGTAACTCTGGCTATGACTTTGTAACCGTAATGTTGAATCCTATTTATGGTGTGTGATTAATCGGACTTGCGTCCACTTTTTGTGAGGCTTTTTTTCAAATAAGTTTGTGGTGAACAGAACCTGAAGAACCCTTTTTTATAAAGCTCGGCTGTTCAACTTGACCTGTTACGTTGCCCGTCTGGTAAATACGCCTTCGGCGTAAATGGAATTTTCTTGGCTTAGATAGAATATCTCAATATCTATATCTATGTGATTCCTATATATCCAAAGATCTAACATAATTTTTCTAAAGACATACGAAAATAAACTTTTAGTACTTTTTTGGGTCTTTAGAGTGCATTTGAACTGCATATATGTACTTTAATAAAAAAAAATAATTTTGAATAACATTTGAATAAAAATCATATATAGTATATATAATTAATAACAACTTAAAACATAAAGTTACCTCTTTATCATAACAAAACAAGACCACAAACGATTTAGCAAAATATTCTAGAAATGCGAGTACCCTCTTGTTGTATCAATTGCTTGATTGTAGAGTTCAGGTATTTTTCCAGTAGACATTTTTGCATAATGCATATCCTCCGATCATTGAAGCGCATTTAAGGCTGCAATAAAATAGAGAAATGGAACGGTCTTTCATCGCTGCTGCAACGCTGTTGATTGTTGGGCGTCGTCCGAATATAATTTTAGTGCCGGGTTGATTTTATTCAATTCGTTATTAATAATATTAGATATTGTATGATGTGAGTAACATTAATTAAACTAACAAAATAAGAAAAAACGAGGGCAATCTGTAAACTGAATTTTTGATTATAATTATTTATTTCATAGAACCACCAACAGAATAACATGTTTATTTATTTATTTAAATTCTGCACAAATAGTACAAGGCGGCTTAATCTCAAGGGTATTCTACCAGTCAACTTGATGTTGTTTTGCTTTAATGGTAAATAATGTGACGATAGTGAAGAACACATAATCACCTATAGGTAGTTTTAGCGTGGAGGTATATAAATGTGATAACATCACTGGCTTTTATTACAAAACTTGGTGAAGTATTAGTGAAAACAGTAGAACAAATTAAAGAAATTTAAATTACATAAAAAGTTAAATTAATTGTTACTTAATAATCATTTAAACATTTTAGCTTTTAAACTTTTTAAATTGCGGTGTTAAATATATCAATAGTGTTATCTTTATTTAGAAATTCATTATACAGTGTACAAATTCTGGGTATTAGCGAATGAAACCAAGATTGCTTCTAAAATCTATGAGCCAATAAGGGACCACAAAAAACGTGATAAACGACACGAACGTTAATTAGTACGTAACAATAACCTGAGTTATCAATAAATCCATTCATAAGATTGTAAAGAAAAATTAGACCATGTGGTTTAAGTCGGTTCGATAGTGAGTTTAGTTTCAATTTAAATAAGCGAGTAGAATAAGATTCTAAGTTTTATTAAGTGTGAACCCTTTGTATGCTTTATACGGTCTTTTATATATTTGGTAGTAGTTTAAACTAAAACTAAAGCTGGTATTCCAGTTTGCTTCAATGAAGAAATATAGAGTATTTTTTTGTTTGATTTTAGTAACGTTAACGTTTTGAGTTTCTGTACAAAAACCCACATTTTGCGCAGACCTACAAATGTTGTCGTTGTCAATGTTAATTTAATTTTAGTATTTACTGTTATGCCCAATCACAATAAAGTCTACTGAAGTGAGACATTGTTAAGAGTGTATTAATGGTAATACTGGATGATGAATAGTAATGAATGAATATTTGGATGTGCGTTTAGATCCATACTACTTAATTCTGCTCCACTCAGCAAATCTTTTAAACTGATCAGAAGCAAGGCATTTGTAAATCGCTCAGGCTGCATTTTGCGAGTTTGACATCATCGAATATAAAACATTTGAGAAGTACTCGTAAAGTTATATTTTTTTTTTTTGTTAGTTATTGGAAAACATTACGTGTTGCATTAGGGAGAAAATTATTGAATTAGATGAATCTATTAGCAACAATTAAAATCATCTAATAAATTATTCCTTGATATTCTAAAACGAATTTTAGCGATCTAACAATTAAATTTATTTTTATTAAATTCTGGTTAATACTTTGTACTTTTTTACGAATTTGTTCTGATAGTGGCATTTTCACATTGAACCTAGGCTTTGAAAATAACTCTATTACTTTTAATAAGTTTTATTAAGGCTAAAGTAAAAGTAAATTCTAAACGCACAATTATATGATGTTGGTGACTTTTTTTAGGATCCACTATTATTTAATTTAGTAAATCAGCAAACCAACTATTAAATTGCACTTTGTATAGGTTAAAAATGTTCATTACGGTGGCATTTCAAACACCTATTACACCCAACATGCCAACCTTTGTGACACCTCAGTGGGATATACGCATTTACATGAATTCAAGTGATTACCAAACTTCATTGTACTTGTAGTAAAATAATCTGCCATTTGTAAATATTACAAACAACTTATTTTATAAGGGTTTCAGTATATCGTTCCACCTACCTAGTCAGTGTATATCGTATTCTTAGTTTAATGAATAATAACGCGAGCAGTTTTCATAACTCAATGTTATTACAGCAATGCAACCGCATTTAAGGTTGTTATGAAGGCGATGTGGCAATAATATGCGAACACATCACTTGAGAAACAAAAACTGGCTGGTCTCAATGGTGCTAAATTATGCAGCGAACTCGGCCGGAGTTAGGTCATGGTTAAAGAACGCTTAGCTTACTGTATACTTCTGCACTTTCGATTTGAACCATGGATAGACAACTTGCTCATGTTCACACTTTGCTAGCTAATATTAGAACCTAGTCTAATATTAAATAACTTGTATTGGAATTGTATTAGACAAATACAATTAACAGTTTTGGGTTTATACTATTTGATTGTAGATTATTTTCTTATGCATTTATTTTTGTGATCGCATGATCGTTTGAAATGCTAGCGGCTAGATTTATTATTCAATACGCGATTTATTATTAAATACGCCTACCCTAGAGAATATAATTTCTTACGTCTTCTTATATAATTGTTTATTGTTGAATTCTATTTAATATAATTGTTTGACGTATACATCAGTTTTAATTTAAATAAAATATAGAAAGAATTAAATAATTTTTGCGATGCACTTTTCAACGAGTACCTAAACAATTGCTACAAATTATTCTTTGTATAAATAGATATACCAAACATTTTAGCGTAAAACTCTGTACAATATACTTATTTGTGTACGGATGACTTCAGTTTATAAATCTAACATTTCATAGAGTCAGAGCGCTGAGCAATATTCGTATTTCGCTTAGCATCGAATTCCCAACAGTACAAACGCTTTGTTCCATTAAACGCTTAACACTCGATTTGAGAAGCTATTGTCTCAATACAGAATTCTATGAGCCAAGAGATTTGTTGCTTTAGCTGGACTGAAAGTTCGAATCATCACTTTGCAAATTTCAGACAAGATATTTTTAAATATTTACGGTAATCGTGGCTGGCAGATGGTAATTCTACAAAAATTCTGTTAATTTAATGTTACCTAACTGAACTGTTTCATTGCAAATGTGTAAATAATAACTTGATTTGATTTATTTGATCATGTATTCCGTGTTAACTGATGACCATGATCACTTATATTTGTGTATTTGTTAACTGTCTTTAAACTTAACATGTTGACAGTGTTTCCAATACTGACTACGTTTCACAGTATAAACCTCCTTTGTTCACCACACACTTCAGATTCAAACGTTGCAAAAACACTCAGCAACAGCGTCTACTTCGTCGGACAGAAACGAATGAAGATGTCACGTATCCCGTCTGAGACATTCATACGGAATCCAGGTGTAGTTTGTGTTAAAAACTTAGGCATCTTTTTATTAAAACACAATTCAGTTCTATTACACTCTGGTAATAAATATTTAATTAACGCATCTAACTGCAGTAACTATTTAGTGCAGCTTGTTTATTTTAATTTACGATTGTAATTGCTCGAAAATTGTTTAACATTGACAAATCAACATGTGGTTTTATGTTTTATTTCTTTAGATTAATGTTTAATTGTTGTATATTAAATTCTGACACCCTATTAGAAACATAGAATCGAGTCGATACTTATGCAATATCAATTTAGCAGAAGATAAAGCGTCGCGACCTAATGCTTGCAGCAAAAACTTCTGCAGACAATGAGAGACTTTTTTCCCAACTTAAGATTTGGTTTTATAGATTATAATCCAAAGGTTATATTTACTCTAAACCAATATTACAACAAAACTCCATGATAAAAGATTTAGAAAATACACACAGACAAAATATAGGGTTACTCTCATATCCAGAATTCCGTCCATTATTCGGTTTTAACTATAAAAGGCACGGAATAATAGTAATTTGTTGTCAAACACATCTACTGAAAAATACTGAATGACTTCATGATTATGAGATGGCCTCGTCTTTCACGTGATCAATCAATGCCAAATTTTCAAAGTCATTGCTAGGAAAGTAACAATAATGTATACGAACTGTTTCGCTATATTTATAAAGAATAAAAAATATGTCAAACGCCTTTTGAGATCTATCGTTAAAACTGTTAACTTTTTCACATTATTTTGTGTAATTTCTGTTCAGTATCCTATTCATCTCAATATGAAAGTTAATACGTTTTTAAACCAGCAAACACATTTCTCTACCACATACTCTATTTAATTACGGCAATTTAGGTCAATCCTCTTTAGTGTGCATTTAATTTCTTTAAGTAATTTTGTATTTTACATATTACTTTTTTACTCTGAAAACAAGTTCATTTTTTTATAGACAGAATGAAATCAGTTCTCCTCGAAAACACAATTCGTGGCGTGCAGAGGCAAATCAGATAAACCGAATTACTTTTCGAACTAACTGCAAATGTTTACATTTTCTCGGGAGTCTTAATTTAGGAGACGCGAATAGCTCACAGTAAAATTACCTGTCTAGCCTAGTGATGGAGTTTGTACAAGTTTCGTCTGTTTTTCTAATAAAGAAGCAGTTACCATAAAAGATAATGAAGTGTTTTGGAAACTCCTATGCACATTACATGCATTATATAAAGACGTAAGTTTATAAAAATAATGTTTATTATAAAATAGAAGACATATGTTTACGTACTAAAACTGCACTGTAACTGTGTCTTTGTTTATTACTTAATTTTTTTTTATTTTGAGATTTTCTTTGGCTTTTTAATTCGGTAAATGTACATGACATATAATAATGAAAACTCTGAACTATACTCAAACTTTTTAACTTCTTTTAGTACAACGTAGTTATTTAGTGCGTATATTTGAATATTTCATTTATAAAACGACTAACGAAATATTTTAAATATAAAAGTCAATCAGCTGTAATAATCACTGCATGAATATTCGTTAGTAACATTTATTAAAATATTTGCATATCTACCACAATATAAAGATATTATCCAAGAAAACTGACAAAACCATTATATAATAAAACATTACTTTGTTCAACATTGCCCTATACATATTATTATTCATAGAAGAATTCAAAATACTCATCATTTTATCTTTCCCAAAAAGTATGAAACGTATTTTTGTCTCGATATAATAAACACCTGATAACAACAGAAAGTTGTGGGATGGACCGAGGCTCGGCAAACGTATCGCCCTGCGGCAAGATGGAGTGACGATATTCGCTAAGTGGGCGGTGTGGCTAGATGAGAATAGCTGAAAATCGAAGCAGGCTCAGTATTAGGGAGGCCTATATACTAGCAGCAGTGGATGGACACAGCTGATGATGATGATGATGATGATGAACAACAGAAAGAAGATACGTAATCAAAGAAAGTTTAAGAGAGAGTTTACAAGCGGTTCTTCTGAGCTAGGTATCGAAATATGGCTACCATTTGCAAATTATATAATATACCTCATGTTGAATGTGTGCGTGGCAGCTAAATTCATTTCCGCACGATACCATTTACTCACCCGTACTTTCTTTACAGGAACTTATTTCAACTTCATACACTTCACTTTCTAACTATTAAAAACTATCCGTTAAATGCACCAAACAATCTTGAAAATCTTTGTTTGGGTTCATTTTACGTGATTATTAATACATGACCCATTATTCGAGGTAAATTATCGTATATAAGAATTACTTAATTTAAAACTGTTCAAGATTCCATTATTTTTTTGGTATTTCTACTTTTCACGGAAAATAAAACCATCATTAAAAAAGAACAGTAATGATAGCGGCAGGGTTATACTAGAACAAGGAAGTTACGACCCAATCCGCAACAAAATGCTCAAAGCAGCTTATTACGGTCTTATTGAAAAATTGCCGCTCGTAATATTCTCAAATTTACTGTCAGGCATTATTAAAAATATCATGACACTTATCAATCCATACAATGGTATTTGTATTATGAAATATAATATAAGAAAAATGATAAAGGTTAAAGGTAAAATATTAGTAATTTTTATAACAATTATACAACAAAAATCGTTATTAAGTTACTGAAATCTAAACAAAAACAAGTTAAGAATATCTAAAAACACAAAAAATGGAGGAATGACAAATATTGACGCTTCTTCTTCACTGCATTTAAAACCCTGACTGATATTTTAATCAATAAGTGGTAGGTCACTGGTCTCTGTTATAATAACCACTGTGGGCCGAGGAAAATATTATATACAACTTTTAGGTACTTTCAAATTACCTTTCTATATCATTGAAGGATAAGGGAAAGTTAATCAAATATTATCGCATAACAATAATGTCGCCCCAGACAGTTTCGATTTTCTACGGCATGATCCAGGCTAGAGATCAGCCAATTCAGCAAGAGATATTTTAGGTAAACGTAATGCAAACACAAGTGTACCCCTTCCTTCACTCTGTTAGTCCAATGGGATGGATAACCGACACGACCGGAGAGAGATCGGGCGCAAGACCGAATTTTAAAATGCCTATCCGACGCACGGATCATCTTACTTTACTGACAATAAGGTGATCAGCCCGCATAGCCCTAACCAAATAGGAAATAGTACGAAACTTGTTGAGTCCCCATTGGATTCGAACCTACTGAATTTCTGGTTTCTAGAAAGGCCAGGCCCATACCAATTAAGCTACGGAGGCAGTGATATAATAGTACCTACCTTGAAAATTTTGATAACACTAATCTGGAAGTATTATTAAATTTTAGTATTAATCTTTTTCCATTACATTGATTTTTATTTGTTTCGAGTGCTTTTAATCTTATAAATTTATTTTATTATATTTTAATTATAAATTTATACGCTAAAGAATACCTAACAACCGGCCTAAAACCCATACGTAATTAGCTTTAGAGATGAAAATTAATCATGAAGATTATTGAAAATAATAAGTTACATGACGTATAAAGGCAATTAGCTACAATAGCAATGAGCCTACGACAAAGCTTAGCTGTTGGGCACGTAAGGTTCTGGAGTAATAGCACCGCAATGTAGAACGACTCCCCACAAGAAGCAGTGAGGACCTGTGCAAATGCGCAAAAAGTCATGTCTATAGTAATATTATTTGTTTCGCAAATAATTTTGTATTTATTTCTAAACAAGTTCTTACATTCCGTACTATATAAAATAAAAATCTTAGAATGGTATTAAACGCGTACTTATATCTATTCAGTATAGCCTGTATATATTTTAATGTAATTGATGCAGCAATAAAATTTGTAGAATTTGCAGTCAATACGAAGTGGAAAGGAAGACGGCAGCAAATAGCGTAAGGAGGTAATTGTTGTCCGACACAAATTTTAATGTATGTCCATCGCCAATGGAGTTTCTGACAGTTTCATGCTCTTAGGTCCATTTTATAATGTAAGGAAATAATCTCTACGCTACTGAACATTCAGACTGCTCTGCAGCCTAGCAGGCGGGCGGTTCTGTAGTATTGGCGTTAGTTATGTAAGATGATCCACCCACCAACCCGCATTGGACCATGGTGGGATACGGTCCAGAAAACCCCAATGGATAAGGGTATTAGAGGAGGCCTATGTCCAGCAGTGGACTATCATGGCGGCAGATGATGTTGAATCATTCAGCAATTTATATTAATCTATACCAATGCAATGAAAGTGCACGCCTGCAATATCACCAATCACAATGGTAATAAGGCTGATCTATGGCTGGTAGGTCCCATTTGCGCGACCGTCTGGTGGAATTTCTCCGCGGTGCCTATTTCACTGCAAAGCAGGAAAACACTACTGTGTTCCAAGGTTTGGCGGCACCGTAAGCCAGCGGTATTTACTGCTGGGCAACGGTGACTTAACATCCTATGCGTCTCACGGTAGGCGCGTTGGTGATACCAGGATTACCAATGTCTATGGGCGTCGGTGACACTCCATCAGATGGCCTGATCATGTTCGTCTGATGCGTTGGCAATAAAATAAATAAATAAAAACAATATTGGAAACATCTATCCACGCAGATATTATGTAATCTTGACAAACAAACAAGTTCTCGTTATATTTTATCTCTCGTTATATGACTTCAACTGTCATGGTATTTTTGTGTTATTTAATTTTTGTTACTTTGGTGATATTTATGTGTGAAACTAAAATGGTTCAACATTGGAAAAAAGAAGGACACCAATATTCTGTATAAACTATTTTAGTATTATCATGCTTTGGTTTAAGTTATCGAAGGTCCGTTGGTTCAGTTCCATCGCAAAATAAGTAAATTAGTAAGCACAGCACTACCCGTAAACACCACCCGAGATTATTACTGTTTCTGAAGTGAGTTACTTTTACTCATTTTGTTGCCTGGGCACGATGATCATATAGAAAATGTTTTACATAGTCTTAATACCACTTGGAATGCATTAATGTTATAAAAATACAAAGATCTGCAGTATTATTAAAAAACTGGTTTATCCGTTTTGCCGCAAAAGTTCAAAAGTTGTAATAACCTCGAGACCGGCTGTTCTCGACACCCATCCAATACAGGAAGTAAGTGTCTTATACGCACCCACCTAAACGTTCTATAATAACTATGAATAATTGAATAAGTAATGCCTAAGAATAATATTAAATAAAATAATTCAACAGAAAATGAACATTTTTCATCAAAATTAATACGAGTAAATTTATAGAAACAAATTCAAGGAAATTACTAAAGTGCTCCTTTATATATTATGGAGGATCATTATCGTGACCTGTGGAAGCAGATAATTGGTGTTATTATCTTATCTTAGGTTGAACCTCTGCAGTACCCCTTTAGCAATTAGTCTGGCTATAATGCGTATTTTAATTAGGAAGCTATTGGTTTATAACTAATGGTTTACATTGATTTCAGCAAGAATGAGCCTGGTTTGTTTGTTACTGTTTACACTCTATTGCTTATATTAATTGATTCAATCCGTAGTAATTATATAAATGACCTTGTAAATATATTATTTTAAGACAGCGTTAGGTCGTTTATTGCTAAAAGAGGACAAGAGCCGTTTCAATTTAGACAAGTTTGCTATTGCAATAAAGTTAATTTTCGAACCATCTTGTAATGAAGGCTGCATTTTTTTTAAGCAAATCGTTTTGAGCAACAATATTTATATCTGATCACTGATTCTGATATTTTTCACGGTTCTTTCCTATGTCAGAGACTCCGCTTTCCGGAACTGTTCGAGAATTATACAAATGTTATGACTTCTAGATTAGAAAAAAAATGGACTCTTGCATTGATAAAATGGTTACATATCTAGTAATCACTGACGATAACTTGCAAAACCTGACCCTTGCTGCTTGACTTATTATATAAAGCTTCGTAAAATATATATTAAAACTGTAAGTATAAATTTATAAACATATTTTCAAGATTCTAAACCAAAGGCCATAAAGTTTTCAAACAGTAATACACATTATCACTCTTGTTCATACGGATTCGAAGTAACCGGTACGTTATCTCATCATCACTGCTTTGTTTAGGCCAATGCTACGCTCTTTCCCACACCTGACCTGGAGAAGACGCGCATTAGTGCATAAATACGTAGAGAACTTGACTTGAGAAAGATGAAATACTATTTACATCATCAAGGCACAGAGGACTTTCTTTTTTTATATTTGCTCTTTCTTTTACCCAGCCATTTTCTCAAGTTACCATGTTGGAGTTCTAAAAATCTAGAACTAATTGAGACCGTTTTACACAGAGTTACTAACATCTGACCTCCAGAACCCAAAGATAACCTTTATTCGAAAAGTAAATTAGTTGTCAGTAAGGTCTGATATTTATTTATTTATTTATTAAACCCTAGAATCGCCTCAGTAGCCCAGTAACTGCTCAGCCTAGTGGTATGGGCGTGCTTTAGAAACCGGAGGTCGGTTCGAACTTGCGGGACTCAACAAATTTTCATTGTTGTTTTAGTTGGTTAGGCAATTTGGGGCTGATCACCCAATTGTCTGGAAAATTCAGATGATCCCGGCGTGTCGTGGATGTAGTATAAAGTCGGTCCGCCCACCAACCCACATTGACCAGTGGTGGATACAACCCAAAACCGCCTAATGGATAGTATCAGAGGCCATGCCGGTTATGGACTATCACAGGCTGATGATGAATGAAACCTTAGAGTAAGTTTTACAAGAGGCGTGACTTAGTTACAGGGCATTCTCACCAGTCAACCCAGGGCGGTGAAAATTACTATGGCACACAAAATTTTTATAGGTAGCTAAATGTATTTGTTCTTCAAATATTATGCTTGATAAATACATATATATTAGTATAAAAATTTATTAATATATACTCATACACAGCATATGTATTTATACACATGTTATTCTTACCCACCCATTATGTATAATGACATCACACTAACACACGCAAACGAACACATGTCCAACACTAACTATATCGAATAATGAAACCATGAGCAATTTACCTGGTCTCATCCTCTTGGTTAACCCTAATCAGACGCTTAAATACGGTTTTGGGTGCCCACGTAAAACTTCAGGTAAGGAGTCCCAGAGTAGCACAGCCTTGGTAAAAGATTGTCGCAAAAAGAAGACTGTGACAGGGACCTAATTTTTAAATTAGACGAAGATCGTAGTTGTCTGTCAGCGTTGGAGAAATATTCGAATATGTTCCTGACTGAATTGAATTGATTGTTACATTTTGCTGAAAGTGTCATTTGAGACGAGCATGACAGGAAGAAACGTGAGCAAACTGAATAAAATATAAATTAACTCAATAAAATTTGTCAACTGCTTAAATAAATAACACTTTTAAATGGTCATAATATACAGTCAAACACCAAAATAAAAATATAAATCAAAATATTTAAAAGTTAACAGTTTTTTTTAAATTAGTTGTATTCTGCGCCTTTGTCGACGTAATAAGACGTAAAAATATTTTGTGAATCAAGCAGCGGGGTTTCAGATCGCGAAACTGTTAATCCGACAGCGTTTGTAAATTTAAGAACGCTAATGAAGTAAACAGCGCCCTCAACAACGCACAAAGGTACAGGCCTTAAAGTAAAACAGCGATTTAGTATAAATTGGGAGTAGAAGCACTTTTGTGTCGTGATTTGTGATTTTTTCTGTTCTTCAGCTAAGTTTTGTAAGTTTGAGTGAAGGTTAGGCAAATTGACTCTCATAACTTTTATATAACTTTCATAAAGATATTATTTTACCCACCATCAACTCCATAATCGCAACAGTCAGTCGCGTGAGAAATGGTGAAACCAAAACAGTGGGTGGGTTTTGCTCATAAAGAATAAGATGGATTTATATAAAATTCCATCACCCTTATTTAAACACCAAAAATCGTGTTAACACTTGGGTGAGTATGACATTTATAATTTAGCTGTTATGTGTTAAATTACTGCTATTTTTTATATATTACAGACGTTAAATTACCTTAACAGTTCATAAAGTTGAATGTTGAAGCTAATATGTCCTTCATGTTAGGACCGCTCATGATTACCACCACGGTAGCCTTTCCGCTGCAACCATAATATAGTGGTGTTTAACCTACTTTATACCACTTTAAGGGCACTATACCTGTGTTATTACTTTGTAAACGAGATAAACGTCCTATATCTCAGGAGCGACAGCTGACGGTGGCGTTTTACGATAATGATCAGGTCAACGTCCACCGTCTCATCGAATTTAACGATCACAGCCAGCGCTCGCAAGCCGGGAAACCAGTCCGTGACACCAGAGTGGAATCAATAGTTTTACGCATTACTTTACGAATGACTTACGGAGACTTATTTCAACTCGGCCTCATTGAAATATAAGCATTGTTCACAAACGATAAGGACACGACCACCAAAAGTGTATATATGTGACATGTAGAATATGACTTGGAGGAGCTTATTCACTGACACCGTTGCTGACAGGTTCCTATTAGATTTTGTGATTATTATTTGTCATTAACTGATCAATTGTTTTATAAGCAAAATATTATTTGCTAGGTCTTTACCACTTAATTGTCAAGAACAAGCTATTTTAACGAAAACATATTGTTTTAAATTTATAAAGTTGATAAAATACGCGGACTGTTAGTCTCTAATAACCGGTATAACTTAATCATGATATATTCAACTGTTCGTGAAAATGAATAGTGGCCAGGTTACATAAATTTTTGTTTGAAACACATTAAATTGCGTAACATCTATAGCAGTATCGTAGTTAGTTTTTACCTTTTACTATTTTAATTATAATTAACTACAGATGAAAGAACATGTTCTGCATAAGAGTAGTTTGCAATATAATTTAAATTATGCCAAGAGCAGATAGAGTAGATTTTATGTCCTCGCGCATCTTTCTGCAGTTGAACTCAAACTAGAGGATATATACTTGACATAAAGTATTACTTTTTTTATTTAGAGAGATAAGCCAAATATCGCAGCACGTACTTTGTGTATCACACGAAATGCAAATGGCACAGACAAATTTTCGTTCATATTATAGCGACATTTTTAGATTTTATTAGGTTACAGCAACTGGCAGGCACAATTAATTCCTGTGCTCTGCTGCAAAAACACGTAAGCGTCGTAAGTCATTTAATCTGCAAGGCTCACAACATGACAGGGCTCTTTCTTGACTAAATGTACAAGGCGTCTACACATGCTAGCTCTCCTTACATTGCTGCAAAATTGTTCTCAGCTCATAACCAATAATCGAGCTAAACATAATATCTCTTATTCAACATAGAGCCATTGCACTCACCTTCTTATTGATGGTCATGAACCATGAAAGAAACCCAGCGGGAATTCCAGAAAATAAAAAGTTATGGGAGTGCTAAAGTCAACAATTAATGAGAGACTTCCAATTGGTAAAAGAAATATATTTCTTTGAATTATTATAAACAAATAGATTTATTAACCAATTTGTTGATTAAATTCATAGTTATTGCTATAGCATGGATTGGTATTTAACCAACAGCCAAACATTACAAACTAAAATACAGTTAAAATTCTAGAGCTTATGAAACAGTCATAAGAGGTGTTGTTACAGGGTTGAAAGATTGGTATTGCATTGTAATCGTAACGGAGCGAAGTAGGCAAGGGTTACGGCAGATTCTGATGACGTGCGCTGCGAAACGACCCGATGTTATTTTGACTAAAGTTAATATTTTTATAAAGGCTCATGGATGCATAAACGCCGACATTATGGAAGTAAGTACAACGTATCGACATTACTGTAGCATAACTAATCTATATTTATATTTTCGATTTACAATAAACATCAGATAAAATAAAAACAATACATATTTGCTTCAATTGAAAACAATTCACTAGAAGTATTGCTATTTCTAGACACTTGACATTTTGTTTCATAGTGTTTGATTTGTTGCAAACCCGTCATTTGATACATTACTTACACCCATAACATTATATAGGAATTATTACGATACCCTCTACCGAATTATCGTAACGTAACAAGAAGTACTATAGTAACAGATGGACATACATATGTACTCTGGATGCGCGGGCGTGGTCGTCTGCTTCATCAGCCACCCGACCAACTAACTGCTCGAGTAATAAGCGATATGGTAGATCCTATTATGACCAGGCGAGGATGCGTCTGGAAGGGACTATATGCGTAATCCGGCCGGACAACGGCAGGGAAGCCGCATTGGTGCCGTGGTGTGCATGATAAATGGTCCGACAGCAGCACAGCCAGCAGGCGTCTGTTGATGTGGTTGAGGCTCGCGGTAAACTTAAACCATTAGAGCGGAACGTTGGCCACCTGCGTCGCGTGACATTAAAATATGATGCGTTGCGCAGGGAATTTCGAAAAGGAGTTCGACTGCGGCGGCGCTGGCCAGCTCGACCGCGTCACAAAGTATTCTCCTTATGCCCTTCTTATCGCGAGATGAGAAAAATTAAAAGTGAAAAGGAGGGCAATGCGAAAGGGAGCGTGACAAAAGAGAGAGGAAGGAAGATTGTATAACCACTCTGTGGCTGAGTTAGGGCAACATAGAAATGTGCGTGACCTAGTTTAGTCAATTAGTTTTTATTATATTTGGCATCCTAGCTAATTATGTTACATTTTAATTATACCAATCAATTGAACCAACTAATAATAAAAAATACCATGTACGTATCATAATTCAAATATAGATCAATAAATTTTTAAACTTTCAAGTAAATCTTTCAAATGTAAGAACTCCTGGTCAAGGGCTTGGAGTTTGTTGGTACAATTCCAGACGCCTAGCTTACTTTTTTATATATACTGAACTTCATCAATAATAAGTTTACAAGTAATAGCATGCAAATAATATATGGCCTTGGATACCACTTAAAGGCTGTGGCACACCATAATAAAAAGTTTAGACAACTTTACAGTTCTGCTGATAAGACGTTCAGTAACACGTGCTTTGAGAAAGTTTATCTCGATAGGGAGAGAAAGTTATTCTACCATGTAGCGAGTTTCACAACTTTTAGTCGGGAGCTAATAAGATTAGAATATCTTTAATATAATAGGACTGAATTGCAAAAGTTTCCAGCTGATTTGTAGCATTTTAGATTACACGCGAAAAAATGAGTGGTGAGAGTACCTACCGTTAATATTTATAATACCACGTCCATTCAGTGGATAATACAACCCCCGCTTATTCCTCCAACTGAACTAGTCTCATGGCCCTCCCCAAAATCAGGACGGACATAAACGCAGACTATCTAGATTTTTCAACAATTGACGTATCGATAATTGATCTGAGATCTTGCAGAGCCCAAACACCCCAGTGCTTTTGCATAGAGCCAAAAGTTTCCGACCGCGGGGTTTCGGCGCGGCAAGGGCTGGTGCGGTTGATTGTACCCATAAGTCTATCGTACAAATTCGCTCCATGATGAAGATACACCATGGTCCCAAACCCAGCCTGGCCTCGGTATCCGTCAAGCGACAGAGGCGATTCAGTCGCGACTCCCGAGTACAGACGGTAGGCGAGAAAGGATTGGTCGTAAATCTTGAGTAAGGTATTTTAATGTCTTAAAGAACAGAATTACCTCACTTAAGCCAAGACTTTGGAGAAAAGGCCCTGCTATGATGAATGAATAACTTCGTAACTCTGCTTAACATAGGTAGTCTCAGCCAACCACAGTTCGGTCGCACTCCATCCTTTCCAGAGCCTCCAAACCGCTTCTCAGAGCCAGACACCCCATCAAAGCGAGTGCTAGAAAGCCTAGTTAGTAATCTTTCTGAGCCCATCACGGTAAAATAAAGAATTTCAACTGGTTTAATTAAAAGTGTAATAAATGGTAAATTAAGATTGATGATAGTAAGGAACATCGCCTTCAATATGCATATAATGCTCAGTATTGAAGGTACTGTAGTTCTTCATTCATTTAATTTATGATTGGCAGTTAAAAGCGTCATGTTACATTATCTGCAATTCAGCTTTAAAATATTTCGATAAGCCAGTTTGATCAATAAACCAATAACGCAGATGCGATGTACCTTATAAACCCATCTATATATACAGTATAAATGGGCAGATTCCTAATTATTTTGTTTTTTTTTTGTTAAACAAAGTAAGGCACCCAGTAGTTATCGTTCACCTGATGGAAAATGATACAACAGTAGGTAGGTTGTATCACTTTTCTAAAGACATATGCCGTGCCCAATTTCACAAGTTTTCTCGCTGCGTTGATACATTGGATATTGCTCATTGTATGGGCATATACAATGTTCATTTAATATATTATATGATAAATACAACAATACACATGTAAAGAAATCATAAATAATATTTGAAGACACGAGCTAAATAATGTACTGTAGTGATAACATTCACGTTATTTTTTAAATTATATTAGTTAGATAGTTTTTAATTTTTAACCGTTAACTGAGACATGTTTATAATAATATGTGATCTTTTCTCAACAATTATTTGTTTCATTATGCTCTTAAAATACGCCAACAAACCCTAATCTACAGAAATATTTGCCGCTCTCAGTCTTCAACTATGTAACTCTGGCTATGACTTTGTAACCGTAATGTTGAATCCTATTTATGGTGTGTGATTTATCAGACTTGCGTCCACTTTTTGTGAGGCTTTTTTTCAAATAAGTTTGTGGTGAACAGAACCTGAAGAACCCTTTTTTATAAAGCTCGGCTGTTCAACTTGACCTGTTACGTTGCCCGTCTGGTAAATACGCCTTCGGCGTAAATGGAATTTTCTTGGCTTAGATAGAATATCTCAATATCTATATCTATGTGATTCCTATATATCCAAAGATCTAACATAATTTTTCTAAAGACATACGAAAATAAACCTTGGGCACTTTTGGGTCTTTAGAGTGCATTTGAACTGCATATATGTACTTTAATAAAAAAAAATAATTTTGAATAACATTTGAATAAAAATCATATATAGTATATATAATTAATAACAACTTAAAACATAAAGTTACCTCTTTATCATAACAAAACAAGACCACAAACGATTTAGCAAAATATTCTAGAAATTAGAGTATCCTCTGTTGGCATCAATTGCTTGATTGTAGAGTTCTTATTTCAGTAGACATTTTTTGCATAATGCATATCCTCCGATCATTGAAGCGCATTTAAGGCTGCAATAAAATAGAGAAATGGGAATGGTCTTTCATCGGTTGCTGCAACGCTGTTTATTGTTGACAAGGCCGTCCGAATATAATTTTAGTGCCGGGTTGATTTTATTCAATTCGTTATTGATAATATTAGATATTGTATGATGTGAGTAACATTAATTAAACTAACAAAATAAGAAAAAACGAGGGCAATCTGTAAACTGAATTTTTGATTATAATTATTTATTTCATAGAACCACCAACAGAATAACATGTTTATTTATTTATTTAAATTCTGCACAAATAGTACAAGGCGGCTTAATCTCAAGGGTATTCTACCAGTCAACTTGATGTTGTTTTGCTTTAATGGTAAATAATGTGACGATAGTGAAGAACACATAATCACCTATAGGTAGTTTTAGCGTGGAGGTATATAAATGTGATAACATCACTGGCTTTTATTACAAAACTTGGTGAAGTATTAGTGAAAACAGTAGAACAAATTAAAGAAATTTAAATTACATAAAAAGTTAAATTAATTGTTACTTAATAATCATTTAAACATTTTAGCTTTTAAACTTTTTAAATTGCGGTGTTAAATATATCAATAGTGTTGTCTTTATTTACAAATTCATTATACAGTGTACAAATTCTGGGTATTAGCGAATGAAAACCAAGATTGCTTCTGTAAAATCTATGAGCCAATAAGGGACTACGAAAACGTGATAAACGACACGGAACGTTAATTAGTACGTTAACAATAACTCTGAGTTATCAATAAATCCATTCATAAGATTGTAAAGAAAAATTAGATCATGTGGTTTAAGTCGTTCGATAGTGAGTTTAGTTTCAATTTAAATAAGCGAGTAGAATAAGATTCTAAGTTTTTATTAAGTGTATGGTGAATCTTCTTTGTATGCTTTCTATACGGTCTTTATATATTTGGTAGTTTGGGCACCATAAAACTGTGCCTGTATTCCAGTTTGCTTCTTACCAAAGAAATATAGAGTATTTTTTTGTTTGGATTTTAACGTTAACGTTTTGAGTTTCTGTACAAAACCCAAGCATTTTGCGTGCAGACCTACAAATCTTGTCGTTGTCATAGTTAAATTTTAATTTTGTATCTATTGTAATGCCCAAATCGCAAATAAAGTCTACCTTTTGAAGTGGGACATTGTTAAGAGTGTATTGGGTTTGTCAGACTGCACGTTTACGTGAAAAGGTAATGAATGAACATTTGGATGCGTTTAGATCCATACCGTTTAATTTGCTCCACTCAGCAAATCCTTTTAAATCATCTTGTAGTTGTTGCGCATCTAGAACGTTTGTAATGCATTTTGCGAGTTTGACATCATCTGCGAATATAAAACATTTGGAGTAGCTTACTCGCAGTTATACTTTTTTGTTAGTGTTACTGAAAATATTACGAAGTTGTATTAGGGAAAAAAATTATTGAATTAGATGAATTAATTAGTAACAATTAAATCATTTAATAAATTATTACTTAATATTCTAAAAACGAATTTTAGCGATCTCGGTTAAGTACGTCACAAAAACTCTCGGAGAACAATTAAATTTAGGCAGATGTAAGGTTTTATGTTAGCAGTCTGTACGTTCATTCATTAAAATCTATTATATATTTCCTAGCAAACTAGTTTTGATAGTTTAAATCAAATAAGTTAAAAACTTATTCGATAAGCTAATACGTGACTTCAATAAAATTTGAATAACTGATAACCAAAATCGCTTTGAATCTTAGTTACAATATTTTTTTGCTTATTGAACATAACCTTTACACATTTTAATTACTGCATTTCCTTTAAAAATGCTTTTAACGAACAGCCATATTCACATGCACAAATTAACAAGTACGACAGTGTACTTTAATTTCCTTACCCCTATAGTACACTTAGTAGGCATCAATATATATATATATATATATATATATAAATTTTCTTCGTGTTCGGAAAAAATATTAAAAATATCTTAATTCCTCTTGAAGAAAATACTTACAGTATGACTAGATTGTCTTAGTAAATTGCAACCATATTGTATTTATCCAGATTTTTTTTGTATTTAATATACTAATAAAGCAGTAAAAACTGCCTCTTTGGCCTAGTTTAATTCCCTCGTATCTAGTTATATTACCGAGACTTCACTTTAGAATGATACATACTTGTGACACCCTTTTTTTGCTTAAGTTTTTATTTGAAACCTATTTCAAGTTAACTTATACAAAAAAATGTTGGAAACCTATAATTTAACAATGTTCACTACTAAATATATAAGCATGAGTATTTCAAAATTGAGTTAAAAGTTGAAATTAAATTAAGTGTCAGTGCCCGATCTTCAGTACGTACGCGCAGAGAAGGCTCCGGCTTTATGAATATACACGTCAAATCACAATCCGACATTGTTATAAATTAACTTGTCAGGGCAAAGTTGCCTTGTGGTAGTCTTGTAGGGGTAAAAATAAAAAAAGACATAGTTTTTAGCAAAACGTAAAAATGTTTATGGGTTAAATTTTGCTAACGTCGCTGACAACAATATTATTATACATCACATAATTATTTTTTGCTAACTGCTTTCGTAACCTAGTGGTATGGGCTTGTGCTTTAGGAACCGGTGGTCATGGGTTCAAATCATTCGAGGGCCTGACTACTTTTATAAGTTGCTTAGGTTGTTCGGGCATGGCCCTAACCAACTGGGAACTAGGGCTAATCACCCGATTGCCTATAAAGTAAGATGATCCGCGTCGAATGGGAATGGGAAAAGTCGGTCCTGCGCCTGACCTCTCTCTGGCCGTGTCAGTTATCCGTCCCGTCGAGTTTTAAGAGTATTAAAGAACAAGGAGTACGCCTGTATTTCCGCGTACACTTGTGCACTATAATATCACCTGCGTAAGTGGCTGATGTCTAATATAGATCGGCCGCCGTAGTCGTAGTCGACTGGAGAACTTTTATTTTATTTATATTTCTTCACCCCTAGTAGTTTTTCAATTTTTTATTAACAATTGTTTTTAATACTATAAAAAGACTTAATCTTTCATCGAGTTAGAATACAGTACTTTTGGAATTAATTACTTTATGATGAAGTCTTTGATAAAATGAATCTATTGATTTCAACTTTTTATGCATCGAGAGACGAAAGCGGCTACGATGAAAGTGATCGCCGACGCAACTCATTATCTGATATCGCCAAGGCTGCTTCCGTGATACATACTTATAGTTGTCTGTTTAACAGTAAATCTTACTAGGTGCTCAAACCAGAACAACGTAGCAGTCGCCTACCTAGCATGAAAGTGATCCACGGTGACCCCAAAGATCATCCTGTAAACGTGGTACGCCAAAACAGCTGACTCGAAATGTCACTAGATAAGGTAAGATTAAGTAATATTTAAATGGTAACATATCAAACATGATGCCTACTTTCAACGTCAGAACATAGTATGTTTTCACATCTTAGCTTCGCGCAGAAATAAGCATCCACGGTGGTATCCACCCAAACGGTCTCACATGTAAAAGGGGACCTACCACCAATAAACAAAGCCGACTTACGGAAATGGTCACTAGATAAAAGTAAAGATATAATGTAATAATTTAAATTGGTATACCGATATTCAAAACCATGATGCCTATACTTTCACGGGGT